>OX465088.1:34726240-35103841 GCA_949987675.1 Chymomyza fuscimana | reverse complement strand
AAAAATGAAACATTTTATTTGAAGTGCTCGAAGTAATTAACAATTAGATCTTTTATCATCGATCGGTCAGTATTTTCATCTCAGTTGATTTCCGTTTAACCTGTCGAGGATTTCTTTGTTGTCTTGTGCCTCCTCACTGTCTTCTTGCCCTTCTTAACCTTGCGCTTCCACTTGCGCTTGATCTTCTTGCCACCACCACCACTGGAAGCGGTGGTAGTGGTGGTATCGGTGGCAGCTGTGGTTGTAGTCGTATCAGTGGCTGCTGTGGTTGTAGTCGTATCAGTGGCTGCGGTGGTTGTAGTAGTATCTGCTGCTACTGTGGTGGTGTCCTGTGCCTGTGTCCTGTGGACACTTATGGCCACAAAGCAGAAGCAAACGCCGAGTAGAAGCCAAGTTATCTTCATGTTGATAGGTACTCAACTAGATCTAAACCACGCTATATATAGCAGTTCAAGTTCAAGAAATTTGCCAACTATTGATACAATTGTTTGTTCTCTTCCCACTATGTAAATTTTCTGAAATTTTGCATACTGTCAAATTTTTTTTGCAACTTTTTTTTGCTATTTTAGATGGTTTGTCTCGCATTTGTTTAAATATCATTATTTATTTAATAAATGCAAAATAACGTGCTTTGTTAATTTTTATGAAATTTTTTTTTTTTTTTTATTATATTTTTAATACATCCAAAATTATATTAATAACTAACATTCTGTGCGCCCAGACGTGCTAATAAAATTGATCACGAGCGTTCTGGACTTTGTTTTTGATTTCGTTTTCAACTAGGTCACCATAAAACAATATAACTAGAATGTGGTTTACCTAAGGAACACCTACAAATCCGAAACCCCGACTAAAAGATAGTCTTTTAACCAAGAACAGATGCCTAAATGAATCCCTGAAGTTTTGTGAGCTATACGGCCAAGCGGAGGCTAAAATGTGGACTTTTAAGATCTATAGTTTTGCCACAATTTTTTTAAGTTGACCCCTTGCTCGTAATTTTTGTTACATATTCTTTATACACCATCAAAAATTCATACATGTACACAGAGAAAAATAACGCATGCTAAAATCAAGTTCAAATGAGCTAGATTTTAGAATTTTCAATCTTGTGAAAAAATATTTGCAATAAGGATAATTTACTTAATATAAGGAGAATATTCTTGTTGTAAGCATAAAGAGTCTTGAAAGGAGTAATAAAATTCTTAAGATCCCAATTATCATACTTAATTTAAGAATCAAGTACTTAATTTTAACAAATCCGTGCTTGGCATGATAACAAGTTCGAAAGGTAGCGTTTTAAGTAAGAAATACGTGAATTTTTTTCTCAGTGTAGGTACAAATAAGCTCCATTTTATGGAACCAGACTTATATTTAGTTGTACTCTTTTTTAGCACTACGCACAAAGTAATACATAGAAGGCAGAAAAAAATCTGCTGAGAGCAGCTAAGAGGATATTAAGTGTCCTACCTTCTAGAATATTACAAAGGGCACTTTGCTTTGTTGATTTGTTTTTGTGACGTAGAAGGTGCTTATTTTAACGACTTATATGCCTGTTTATTTTTAGTTTAACGATCTCCACTGTCATTTGTCTCTCGTAATATAAAACGTTCGAATTCCAAATTATCAGTTATCGATAGCTCTAATTTATTTCGAATACAAATGATCATTTATCGATAGCTCTTATTCGTTACGTTAAAAAACGAAAAATATAACAAAAGAGATAAGCTGCTTAAGAATTTGAAGACTTTAAAAGTAGCAGCTGTTATTAAGGATCATAAACGATAACTGATAGATTGAAATTTTACACAAATATAAAACCTAAATATTTGTTTTAATAAAACGCTTATACAGAAACCTTTTTAATTTATATAAGAGAGAGACGATCTTATACGACCTCTCTTCGTCCCATTTGATTATAAATCATGAACTATTTCACTGGAAATCAATTTTATGAGCGTGTTCTACTCGACCGAGGCAAATTTATTTGCCAACGCTTAAGGAAAGGTGGAACACTTTAGGAATTCGATTTTCTCTCTGCCTTATTGCGAGAACCATACCAAGCCATAGCTCCTAAACTCTTTTAACTTAGAAAATATATATGTATATATCAATACTGATATATATCCAAAAGATATTTATTTGCCAAATTTGGTTACGATATCTTCATAAACACACGAAACAAAACTAACTGAGCACCAAAAACGCTTTTTTAACCTATCGGTCGTATGGATGGCGCTATATGATATAGTCAACCAATTTCGATAAAATTTGGTACAGTGCTTTTTATCGTCTTCTTACAGAAAGACAAAAATTTAGTTGAAGTTTCGGTTGCTGAAGAATTGGACTAGGATCTTAGGGTATACGAGATCTAAAGGTTCATAAAGGCAGATAGAAAGGAAAAATTTAATTAATAATCTTAAGTGTCTCTCTGTGAAGCACAGAGTACATTCGATAGACTCCCGATTTTATAAATATCGATGGACTCATTACTCTCAAAAGATTTTCTTAGCTTTCGTATGGAACTCAAGCTTTTCTTACAGTACTTAGGCGACCATTAACTCCAATTTCTCTGAAAAAATTAAGTTTCAATTCAACAAAAATAAAAACCAAAGCCGCATGAATGTTTTACGTCTTAGAACATATAGAAAACCTTTTAATGTACATTGAAAAAGTTGCCAACAACAATAACCATTAGGTGGTAACTGGCAGAGGCCAAATGTTTATGACGAAAGCAAAGTTCTCAAATAATTGAGCGCAAATTGGCAGCCATAATAAAGTTTAGCAACATATAAAAAGTAAAAGACATTATTCTTTTTTTTCTGATTTGGTATTTTTTTTTCCCTATACCTTTTTTATTTTTAAAGTTAAACCACATCAGCATGGTACACACCTTTGCGATAGGCAAACCGCCATTAATCACCATAAGTAGAGTAAGGCGCGTAATTTGTAGCTCGAGAACCAAATAAAAAAAAAATTTGGCGAATTTTTAATGGGATCCCGCCGACTTGGGGGTACCCTGTAAAATTTTATATTTACATAAAAACAAAACCAGAGAACTAGGCTGGGATGGGGAAACCCCTGTAAGAAAGAAAGTTTCTCTCATTCAGCATTCAGGAGATTCTCGCCAGGAACGGAGTTACTTCCGCTTTTTTTTTTCTTGGCATAGGAGCCAGAGGGCGAAATGAAGAGTTGGTGGAAGTTATTTCAAAAAAGATGCACCTTCCTAAACTTCACCCAGCATTATCATAATTTTATAATCCAGAAGAGAAAACTAATAGTCGCAAATATAAAACAAGCTTCAAAGAAAGTTTTTGGAATCAGCAAAGCGAAAAAGCTAAAGTTATTTCGTTACGTCACAATATTTCTTTCATTCTACCTAAAAGATCCGTCTAGGAGATTCCCTATACGATTTGTTCCAAAAATTGAATCACCCAGGTTTTAAGCCAGAGCCAACTCTCTACCTATTCAGCTTCCCTTTGAGGCGATTTGTACTCAGGCCTCTAAAATATAAAGCGATTGTCACGATATTCAATGATATTTGATATCAAGCGAAAGATTTTTTCTTTCACGAATACGAACTGCTTTGAAAATATTTTAGGTCATAAGGGACAAAATAGAATTGCCTCTTTGTCTGCTGACCATATTTGTGCTAGCTTTTTGAGTTCTCCAGCATCATCTGCTCCATGTTACTTAAAATTACACAAAACTGATATACCCCACATCTTAACCTACCGGGTATAAAAAACTCCACGTGAATTCTCAAAGCGTAGACACAAATGAGGCGCATGAATCAAAAAGCTAAAAAAAAAGTTGAAAAACATTTTTTTTTTTTCTTGGTGGCTGACATTGTGGCGGAAGTGATAACAAAAGCCGCTGACACTTGACAAAGTTGGCGACGCGCCACCTGGCGGGCAGTAGCGGCACAAGCTGCGGCTGTCAGTCTGTCAAGCAGGAACAGCAGATAAACATTGCCAGCGGCAGTCAGGTGTCGCTGCCTCCTGTTCCTGTAACTCAATTTTACTTCATTTTTAACCAAAAAATTTCCCAGCGTGGACAGCAGCGGGCTGTCCCAGTCATAAATATCCAGAGCCTGCGTCCCAACCCTTGCCAATCTGGCCAGCTGCTTCATGACTTTGACTGTGCTTTTAATTAATTTTGTGTACATAATTTACACCTTTTCATAATTTTCAATTTTTTTATTTTTTTTTCGTATATATATTTGCAGAGGCAATGTGCGCGCTCTTTGGATGGGCGTGCTCTGGGCTCTGACATCTGGCACGGGCGTGGCAGTGGCATTGCTACAAGGCTCCGCAGGACCATTGATTGGCGTTGCCATATCGGCATCATTGCTGCCACCTGTCGTAAATTGTGTGAGTATGACGTAGAATTTTCAGCTCAACTAGGTCACATATACGAATTTTTTCTCTAATTGGTAAGCCGATACTTCAGGACACTCGAACGCACTCCCTTGCACCTACTCAGACACTTTTACATGGCATTTCTATGAAGCAATAGATATGATTGACAATTTTTGACATTTCTGCTTGGGGCATTCATTCATCGAACGCGTGTGCTATAGATATGTGTAAAAAATATCCGATTTTGAAGCACTTGCTGGTATTTTGTGACCTTGAAATTGATTTAAGCCAAAACAATTTAATGAAAAGCATAGGAGAGAAAAGTTGAACGGCTTGACTTACAAATGGCCAAGAGACAGATACTGAGCAAAAATGTTAGAATGTTTATGGCTTATTTTTTGGATGTTTTTAGCAAAAAGTTTATAGATTTAAGTGACAGCTTCAGGAAATTCTGATGAAAATCAGAATTTAATAAAAATTCCAGGAAAAATTAATTAGCAAAATAAGAAAACAAAAAATAAAATAAAATAAAATAAAATAAAATAAAATAAAATAAAATAAAATAAAATAAAATAAAATAAAATAAAATAAAATAAAATAAAATAAAATAAAATAAAATAAAATAAAATAAAATAAAATAAAATAAAATAAAATAAAATAAAATAAAATAAAATAAAATAAAATAAAATAAAATAAAATAAAATAAAATAAAATAAAATAAAATAAAATAAAATAAAATAAAATAAAATAAAATAAAATAAAATAAAATAAAATAAAATAAAATAAAATAAAATAAAATAAAATAAAATAAAATAAAATAAAATAAAATAAAATAAAATAAAATAAAATAAAATAAAATAAAATAAAATAAAATAAAATAAAATAAAATAAAATAAAATAAAATAAAATAAAATAAAATAAAACAAAATAAAATAAAATAAATTAAAATAAATTAAAATAAATTAAAATAAATTAAAATAAATTAAAATAAATAAAAATAAATTAAAATTAATTAAATAAATTAAACCTACAAACGAAGTAATCTGTAGTTAGGTGCCAAAATCGCAAAAAAAAGTTGCAACAAAAAAATTTGACGCTATGCAAAATTTCCGAAAATATTAGCAAATTTGCATAGTTGGAAAAGAACTAACACTTGTGTCAATAGTTGGCAATATCTTGAACTTGAACTTGAACTACTATAAATAGCGTGGTTTAGATCTTGTTAAAGCACAATTCTTTTCAACATGAAGATCACTTGGGTTCTACTCGGCGTTTGCTTCTGCTTTGTGGCCATAAGTGTCCACAGGACACAGGCACAGGACACCACCACAGTAGCAGCAGATACGACTACAACCACCGCAGCCACTGATACGACTACAACCACAGCAGCCACTGATACGACTACAACTACAGCTGCCACCGATACCACCACTACTACCGCTTCCAGTGGTGGTGGTGGCCATAAGATCAAGCGCAAGTGGAAGCGCAAGGTTAAGAAGGGCAAGAAGACAGTGAGGAGGCACAAGACAACAAAGAAATCCAAGACAGGTTAAACGGAAATCAACTGAGATGAAAATACTGACCGATCGATGCTAAAATTTCTAATTGTTAACTACTTCGAGCACTTCAAATAAAATGTTTCATTTTTATAAATATTTTATTATAATATTTGGTTTACAATAATAGGTGTCTGATTAAAATCTCTCTTTATCACTTTAATTTTGGCCTATATCATGTAGATTGGTTCCGTTTTAGCCAAAATATATTCCTAAATTTGGGATAATGTAGTTGAATTTGAAAACGTATGTCTTCGTCACAGAAAGTCAAAAATTACAAAAATGTAGTTGTAGTTTCGGTTGCTAAAGAATTGGACTAGGATCTTAGGGTATCCGAGATCTAAAGGTTCATATAGGCAGATGGAAATGAAAAATTTAATTAGTACTTTTAAATGTCTCTCTGTGAACCACAGAGTATATTCGATAGACTCTCGATTTTATTAATATCGATGAACTCATTGCTCTCAAAAGATTTTCTTAGCTTTCGCATGGAACTCTAGCTTAAAATAAAATAAAATAAAAAAATAAAAAAAAAAATAAAAAATATATGTAACAAAATATAATAAAATAAAATAAAATAAAAAAAAATAAAAAAATTTAAAAAAATATAATAAAATGAAATAAAATAAAATAAAATAAAATAAAATAAAATAAAATAAAATAAAATAAAATAAAATAAAATAAAATAAAATAAAATAAAATAAAATAAAATAAAATAAAATAAAATAAAATAAAATAAAATAAAACAAAATAATATAAAATAAATAGGAGCTAAAAAAAAAAAATTAAAACAAAATTTCATCTGCTGCCAGTTTTAATTAACGAAAAACTTTCAAAAACTGTGTATACCTTCTTATAGAATTTCATTAACCTGAATATTGTATAATTCTAGGGTAAACCACATTAATTTTAATGACAAATAAAAGTCATTCTGCGCAAATCTACTTTGGTGGCAACTGTATTTATTATTAACAAACTGCCTAACTCTTAACAACTAAAGCCAAATATTTGTGCAAATTGTGCTCTGCAAACTTTTCAAGTATCTAAACGCAAAAAAACACTCCAAACTTTGAGTGGCAAACCGCATTCCGAAAATGTTTTGCCAAAGTTAAAGCGCCAGCAAATATTGACTCGAATGTTTTAAGAAGCAGCCCGAGCAAAAAGTGAAACCTCGACTGAGTTTTTTTTGTTTTTTTTTTTTTGTCATAGATACTTTTCTGTGCCTGTAATGAATATCACATAAATTAGGGCACAAATACAATTTGCTGATTAATCTAAAGTGCATAGCCCAAAAACTTTTGGTCATAAATCTGTCTTAACATAGCAGGAGCAGCAGCAGTCCGGAGTCCTTCGTAGCACTGTGTACCACTCAGCTGTTTGCCTGCCATGTTGCAGCAACCGCAGCGAGTGCATAAATTTCGACCCAATTTTCAAGTGCAAATTGTGCCTGAGGCACAGCATTCAAACTCCGAAACCGGAAAACGGAAGTTGCGTAAAATTTTAAGGCTTAAGCGAGAGCGGGACAGCAGAGCTTGCCAGGAATGCAGGCAAAAGCTGGCAAAGAGACAGAGCTGCTAAAATTGCGTATGTAAAGTCGAGCGTGACCAACTTCGATATACCAGTTAGTCGAGTTGGTGCTCGACATTGGTACACACTCTACTTTGCACAAAAAAATGTTTTTTTTAAGAAATATAGATTTTTAAGAACTACTACTCAGGCCTTATAATATTCTTATTATATTATAAATTTCAACATTATTCCAGGCAACTGCGTTCCTATAAAATCTTACTCGATAACTATTGGTCCATCTCTAAGTTTTTGCCATTCACTTTGCGTAAAAATGTAAAAAACTCAGAAAAACGAACATCTCTATATTCACTTGACTAATCATACTGATCAATTTGGTAGATACTTTATAAATGTTCATGTCGTTACAAACATTTAGACGAACTTTAGATGCCCTTTTACTCGCTGAGTTATGGGTATAAAAAGGCTAACAAACAAAACTCCCCAAAGACATTGTTGGTCTGACATTTATCAATGCCGACATTTAGACAAAAGACAAAGGGCGCAGGATGGCAGAAAGGTTTTGGTTAGCAGGCTATAAGGGCAAGGGAAGGCCGTCGACGACGACGAGGACGAGAACAAGGACGACCGCAAGCATGACAAAATGATGCACAAACAAATTATGGTGTTCTCGCTGAAAGATGCAGAAGCAGCGGGTTGGGGCTTGGTGTAGGTCCAAGTGTTGGGCTAAAACAATGGCGGCTGAAATCGCTTAATCATGGCGGCAACTGCGAACGAGCATGTGTGGCAGTCCACAAACAACAAACTACTTAATGCTCACCAGATCTTGCGCTCTCTTGCGCGCCTGTGCTTCTTTTTTCTCGCTCTCTCAGTGTGTGTGCATATAAATCACTCATACACACTCACACTCACACTGCTTGTTGTCGGCAGCAGCTCAAAAGCACAAAGGCACTCACACAAACATACTCAAAAACATTTATGCCTGGGCATATGATAGCATTAATTTTAGGTGCTTGAAGTAGGACTTACTTTCTTTTAAATAAAGCTCCAAAAAAACATGCCACAATTAGTTGTACGTGTGTGCGTGCCATTTGCTGCTTAATAAGTCTAGATATTAAGCGCAACAACAGCGACACCACTGCGTATGAATAATGTTTTGCAAACATTAGATTTTGCATATTACTCATACGCCATGTTTTAGTAGGCGTGTTCGACTGACATAAAATGAATGCAGTTTAGGACATTGGCATGGCTTAAATTAACATAAAATATTTCAGACGCTTAAATTGGTTTTCAAGAGCGTTAAAAAGTAATTATTTATTTATTTATATACTAATTATGAGTTAAAAGAAAAAATAAATTTATTGAGTCTAGTAAGTAAATTAAGCTCCAAAAACATGCCACAATTAGCTGCACGTGTGTGCGTGCCACTTGCTGTTTAGTTGGTCTAGACAGCGACAACACTGCGTATAAATAATGTTTTGCAAACAGAAGATTTGGCATATTACTCATACGCCATGTTTATATTAGGCGAATACGATATGCATGAAATGGACACAGCTTGATTCATTTGCTTAATTTTAATTACCAGCCAACATCTTAGACAATTAATATCTGAGTGTTTAAGAGCGTTTAAAATTATTTATTAGATGAATAAAATAAATTGAAAGTCAGCAAATGCAGAGCATATTGTATACTAAAATCAAATTGTCGAGACATTAAGAGACAAGAAACACAGTGATTTAAATCAACTCAAAGAACATTTAGTGGCTTTGACGCTTCGAAAATTAGCTCAAAGTTCAAATTTGAGGGGGCCAAGGTCACTCGTAATGTGTTTCTATAAAATATCCATCTTAATTTTTTGCTCTTACGTTTGGATATGTCCATCGTCCGTGTTTTCCATATGGCTGTTTATGTTCAGTCAATCTTTTCAGATTAATCACTAAATAGATACGCCGTGTCCATAGATTTGGTTTATTACAAGAGATAAACATATTATAATTTTTTACCATTATGCTCATTTAATGCAAATTTAATATAAACCATGAAAACAAACCTACTGAGAGGCAAACAAATCCAGTTTTTAAAGGTCAAAAAACTAAAAAACAAGCGACTAAAATTTTTGTAGGCAGAATGATTTGTGAATATTTATATTGTGTGGCTAAAACGCATCTTTGGATAAAATTTGGTATCCCTAGCTCTTATAATCTCGAGTTCTGTTTCTTCATAGAACCGGTTATGTATCTATGGATACACAAAAATATATACTTACTATCTAAACGATCATTAGCAGACGCACCAGCCATATCTCTTGTCCAATTCTATCGATTAATCTTCTCTGTCAACCAAAATTTACTACTTTCGGAATATATCCAATTTTCAAAATATGTAATTGCAATTTTTATAGGCTATTAACTTTTTATAGAGTTCCAGTGAAGCAAACTAGAAATCTAAAATTTTTTTTTCTTTGCACGCGTAAAACTTTAGCGCTTTACTTTCAAATCCAAGCACGCAATAATTTAACCAAAAATGGCAATAAATTCTCTTAAAAGAACGGCGGGAATGATATAAGAAAGAAAGAACCGAGCACACGTTCTAAAATAGCAAAGTCATGAACTCCAATACAAATACACACACGTACGCGAACAAATACACACATAGATACACACGCATACTCGCAGAATTTATACAAGTATATAAATGCGCACGCACTTCCGGCCAAAGTTGCCCAAGTACAAGGGCGTAGTCGGAAGGGGATTGAGGCGGGCCGTTGACCTACACTTCATCATAGTTTTTCGTATTGGATGCTTTTTAAAAATGCCAGAAATATTTTTAAAAAAAAATTGATAAAAAAAATTTACATATTTTTACTTACTTACTTAAAAAAATTTTCTGGGTATTGTTATGTAAATAACTGCCTTAGTGAACTCAAGCACTTAAAATATGATAACTTTTATTTCTGAGCAAAAATGTGGAAAAAAAAGATTAAAAATTACCTACGTCTATATCCGCTGCTTTCTCTTCTATATAAAAACTAAAAAAAATGGACGGCAACTATAAAAATTGACTTATTTTCAGTCATAGACATTACAGAGCTAAACATTATTTTTTTTATCACCCTCTTTATTCGATGCTGCCTACACCCCTGCACATATATACAAGCCGGAGCCAGCTGCTGAGTCATTATAATTTATAATAGCAAAGCAAAGCAAAAAGAATTATAGAGGCGGAGAAGACTAGAAAACACAATGTGTAGACAATGCGACAATGAAGTTTTAGGAGTATCCTGGTGTGTGTCGAAGCATGTGTCCTTTTGTCTGGTCTTTGTGGGCGTTTGGGAATTTATAGCATTTCAAGGCCAGCAACACAGCAGCAGTTTCAATTTCAATTTGGCAAGCAGCACGCGGCGACCTTATGACCTCGAAAATGGCGCACACACACAAACACACACGAACACTAATCCACACACACACACATAGACGCATGTACGCATAGTGTCACAGTGGCGCTTGACTAACATGCAGATTTAGTGCTGGCACACATGACGCCACCGGAAATGGCCAGCCTCAATATGGCGTCTATCAAAAACTTTGCATTAACCCGCTAACAAACTATATTTCACTTCTATAGGGTCTGTTTTGGTCGCTAGCCTGCATTTGGCTCATCTATCCGGAGAAACGTATACCACATCTGAAAAACGAAGCCATGAACACCACAAGCTCATATCCCTTCCTCTATACGGACTATCTGCCCACGGAATTTCTCATCAATGGCATTGTATCCGCCTGTTTGACCGTTGTAAATGTAATTTGCATATTTATAACCGCCATTATAGTGCTGAAAATCAAAGAAGTATCGGCGCCATATACAGCCAGTCCTGATTTGAAACGGTAAGTAAGCACAACCCCCTCTGTATACCTAGATAGCTGCAGGATGGTGAGATAATATAGGCAAATGAAATCAGCTGCATTCGGGCGTACTTAATGAGTGTCGCATGGTTCCTTTTAAGCTTATCATTTCCGCTACTTTCACAACCGAGCTGTCCCCATTTGTAATTGTAATTAATAACAAAAGCAAAACAACAACAACAGCACGGCATTGGATAGCCTGCCTTTTGCTATACCCTTTAAAAAGTACGATACTACACAAAACTGTTGGGGTATATGTGTATGAAGTAGAAGATTTGTACATTTAAATTTTTTCAAAAGTCTTTATTTGTACGAATAGTTAGTTTAATTATCACCCTAACACTACTGTCAGAAGAGTGCTTCTAAAATTTTCCATTTTATTGTCTTTATTAACTAACAAAAAGTAAATTTAAATTTTATTTCATTTTAATCTAATTTTTACAAAGATTTTCCGATAAAAATATTAAGTGGTTATAAAAAATTATACTAAGAAGTGAAGCGGAATATTATCGTAGAATATGTGTACAAAAGGATTTTTCGATGCGATCGTTTATTTATAGAAATTGAGCGTCTTAAACGCACCTAAGTGGTGCGCTGAGGGACTTTCTAAAAACTTTAAGCTCGTTTTTTTCGAAACCATGTTTTTCATCCATATTTCAAGCATAGATCTTGATTTATTGTTCCGAATCCCTTCATTTAAACCATGTTTGAAAGGATATAATTTTTGTATGGCTTATACTAACAATATATATGAAAAATTGTTAAATTGTTATTTTTACGCAAGGTCAAATTACAAAAAAAAGTAAAAAAAAAAAAAAAATTTCGAACGTCCACATTTCAGTTAACTTTTCGTCAAAACTCATTCTGATTTAGTATAAGCCATAGAGAATTTCATTAATTTCAATAAAAAAAAAAACATTTTTAATTTCTGTTCACTATAAGAGGCTGGAGAACTGAAATGCGGGGACAATGTTCTGCGTGCAGAGGCAGACAAGAGCCGCCATTTTTCAACCGCCATTTTGAATTTCGCCGAGATAAAAATGTCCAATTATTGTACAATAAAAATCGCATTTAACAATCAAAACAGGAAGTTTGTATGTCTTTTCATAATGCCACAAATAATTCCCAAACTTCGCCGTCTTTTCGGCCAAATTTGAAAGAGCCTACCCTTAAAAATTTCATCGGAATAAGGAAGTTTAATTTTTTTTTTTTCCTAAATAAGCATAGTTTCATAAAAAATGTGTAAAAAATTAAAATATTTTTGTGGTTTTTGGACCAACTTAGTTAATTAAGAGATTATTGGTTTCCATCCGAAAAACAAATACAAATTATTTTTTTGCGTCATTTTATACCCGTAAAAAATTATTAAAATCGCTGCTTCAAAATTTTACAATTTTTTTTTTCAAAATAGTTTAATTTTTGTTAGATTGATTGCCAGACTATGAAAAAAAATTGTGAAAAATAACACTTTTTCGTTTTTATGGGACCACCCTAGTAAATTCGAGTGTTTTCTTTGTTATTAACTACAAAAGAAAATGTCATTATTAGATCCCGTATAAATAATATATTTACAAATTTGATCAAAATGCTTTTATTAAATCTACCCAAAAAAAAGAAATATTAAAAAAAAAAAAAAAAATTAGGCCAACCGCTTTCCAACAAATTTTAGGAAAAATTTTTCTTTTTAAACTCTTTTAAGTGGATTGATTACCATACCCTTTTTAGTGTTTATTGGACCACCCTAGATAGTTTTATTGCCTTCTTGGTTAATATTACAAAAGAAAAATTTAATTTATTATTGGTACCCATACCAATTTTTGTTTAAGGCCCAAAAAATGGAATTTGTTTTTTATATGAAGTATGGGCCTTTATTATTTAAATTTTTTCTTTTTTTTCTCTAAAATTTTCATTAAAAGCAAGGTCGGCCTTTTATCAAAAAATGTTCGTCGAACTTACGGAGTTTTTTTTTTTAATTTTTCCACTTTACAAAAAAGTTATAAAAACGAACCCTTTTTGTGTTTATTGAACCACTTTAGTAACTTTAAGTAAAATAAAAAATTATCTTTATAATACCAGTTTTTAATTTTTTATTAAATCCTGATACTGTTTTTCCAGTGAAATTTTCATAAAAAATAAAAAATTTCCAAATATTTTCGTTGAATTTAAGAAGTTTTTTCTAACTATCGAGTAGAGTGGATTGATTACCAAAATACAAAAAAATTTTATACAGTCGAGGCGGTGACCAACAGTGAAATACCCTGTACATTTTGTCTCGAAAAAATTTTTCCTGCATATTCCTTCTAAGAACTTTCCAATTGGAATTAATTTTTTTTTTTTGGTGAAATTCGATGTTTATATATATAAGTTCCGTAAA
The DNA here is from genome assembly GCA_949987675.1 of Chymomyza fuscimana. Classification (NCBI taxonomy): domain Eukaryota; kingdom Metazoa; phylum Arthropoda; class Insecta; order Diptera; family Drosophilidae; genus Chymomyza; species Chymomyza fuscimana. The sequence continues at coordinate 35,090,118 of OX465088.1, read as the reverse complement.
TTTTTACCGATTTTGATGAAAATAAAAAGTTACGTCAAATAAATTATTTTAAGTATATGGGATGAGTTTCGAGTTCATATCTTGATGAGTGTGGGACGGGCAGACGGATGGACGCTACCAGAGGCGCGAGGTTATGATTAGCATTTTGGTATAAAGGACTTGGGGTCTGCCACGCCTCCTTCTGTCCGTTACATACATTGCACAAATCTACTATACCCTTTGTACCTATAGGTACAGGCTATAAAAAGCAAGAAAAAATAACCTTTTTTTTTTGTAATTTTTGGGCCACCCTAATTAATTTGAGTCACATTCGTATAATAAAAAGAGGTTGAAATTCCTTTCTTTTTATAAAATTTTAATCAGACTCATTATGGCTTCTCATACTAAGATAATTGTAAAAACTAAGCTAAATTTTTTTTTTGTGTATCTCGGTTTTATTATGAAATTATTTCATGTGTGGCGATTATTAAATTTTTAAAATAATTTTATTTGCAAGCACACCATAAAAAAGCTAATTTTCCTTAAATTTTAACATTAAATACAGTCGAATTTAATTTTGAAGCTCACTGCCCTGTGAAAAGACATCTTCGAACATTAAATTTTGATTATTCTTGAAGCGTAAAAGCGCATTCCATATTCGTCTATATATAGTCGCTAAGCTCTTGTACTAGTTTAATCAGCGTAAAGTGCGTTAGCTCATTTTTTATGCTCAACTTCCGCAGGACTTTTCATACAGGCCACATATTGTAGCATAGTTTAGGGCGGCTAAGCTGTCAAGCTGTTTTTCTGCTGGACTGCTGCCATGAGTTAGTGCTCTGTTGCCGATTTTCTCATTTTTTCCATTTTATTCTGCCTTATGGATGGCAACAATGACATTGACTTTGACTTGAGTGCGTGTATCTAGCAATGATGCCTTGGTACTTGGCGCAAACAAAAGGTGAATAACACATAGACTAACGCTGGGCACGTGTGTAATCTGTTCAAATATCTAGGGAAATAAAGTTATATTATCAGCTACTTTGATATTACTTTTTATTAAATCAACGTTAATGTCAAGTTGTGCCATTTTTTCTTTCTTTTTTTAAAGCACTTGGGGGCATACTTAGTGCCAACCAGCTGGAAAATCACTTAAGCGGACTATATATAGAATGCTCCGTTGCATTTTTCAAGCAGCGTTATATTAATCAAATTTAATATTCTAAAGGACCAAGCTCAAACATGACAAATCGCATAATTAACAGGCTTATTTCATGGCGTTTCATAAGAAATTACTCATACGTACTGTAGGCTGCGCCTGCTTAGGCTAGTCCGACCCAAAGCGCTGGCTCTAAATGAAAATAAATGTGTTTTATTGCGCCCCTGACTACAGAGCAGCCCTAAATCTGACCGCCGCGTCGACTTGTCTGCTTTAATGGCCGCCATTTTGGGGCTTATCGCACGCCTTTCGCTTTTCGCCTCAATATTTTTCATTTTTGTCGAGTTTTGGCAACATGCGCAACATGTCTGCCATGTTAAAGGGTGTTTCTGCCTAGCACTTGAACGCCTGCTGTGTTGACTTTCAATTTCATAAAGCGATGCATTAAGTTGCGCCTCAAGCCTTGCCACACTTTTCTCCTTTTTTTTTGTTTTTTCTCTCTTTTTTTTGTTATAAATGTTTCTTAAGTGTTTGGTACATATTAAGTGCCCTCGAAAGTATGCTACGATTTCTATTGTATTATTCCTTGGTCTGTGTCCTTTTGATATGATTTCATTTTGCAAATGTTTTGTATTTAAGCTGGAGCACGCTCGTGTCCCAGAACTCAGACTTCTCTGCAGTTTGCGTTTCCATCTAGCTTTGAACCATAGTTTATGCAATACTCTTCTTTTGTTTTTTGTTTTTTTTTTCTGCACTTTTGATCAGCTTTATTTGTACTCGCTTTGGTTAAGTTTCTTTTGTTATGGAGAATTGTTGGAATACCAGTGACGTAGAAAGATATTTGCTATGGCTTAGGGTGGCCTTGGTTAAGTTTTTATGGAATTCTATCGCGAAAACTACCTATAGGGGCAGTATTTACTTTCCTGATAAATTTGTTCAGAACCCATAAATATTTGAAATTTTTTTTTTACTTTTTTTTTTAATAATAATTTTTAGTGTCCAGTGCAACTTGCATACAAATCTATAAAAAACACAACTTAATTTTTTTCAACCTAATCCCAAAATTCGAAGGCTCTTGACATGGTAGGTGGCATTGCCGCCCTCAGTTTTCCCCTATCTACGCCAATGTTATGTATCATGGGTGTGGCCTTAAAACGCAGCTGGGCGCTGCTTGCATAGATGTCCTATGTATGGTTTCCGCCATCTTGCTTCCATACATACGCTTCGTATGCTTGTTGCATAAAGTGCATCGTTTCATATTTATTTGTTTTTACAACTATTCCATTTCCAATGCTATCTTTGAATGTATTTCAGAGCATCTATGTTTGTATTTGTGTGAGTATCTATGTGAGTATCTTTGTGAATGTATGTGGGCTGGCTTGTGTATGTGTGGATTAGAGTGTCAAAACGATTTTACTAAAGCAAACAGTTGATTTTAAAACTTTGCATATTTTTATGAAACGTTTCTAAGGGGATTCAGAAAATTGAGTTTTGGCAAATGAAAATGAAAACCCAAGTTTAACATCGCATGAAAATAACAAGTCCTATGAGCATTCCAAAAGCAAATTCGAGATTTGTTTGTGACCATATTAAACTTACAACGCATATCCTTGTTTTTATGTGTATATACCTTTACTTTTGGAAATTGCCTTTGAGATTAAGTCATAGAAGAACTTTGCATTTAAATCAGTTTTAAAAATGTATTTTCAAAACTGTCATTATATTGAGGACAATCGATTGATACCTATGTATAAGAAAATTCTGTATGCTAATAAATAAAATTTATTGTAAGGCGCTCAAATCAAAAATTTAAATATTATTTTTCAATAAAAGAATTAATTTGAATTTACAAAAAAAAATTAAATAAAAATCAAAAAATTTGAATGAAATATTAAATAAAAAAAGGTGGAATGTGAATTCAACAATTTTTTTTAATCATTAAAAAATTATTTGTTTTTTAATCTTTTTATAGAATTTTTTTTTTATTTAATTCAAAATTTATTTAAATTTCAAAATTAAAAAAAATTGTTTACTCTTACAATGAAGGAAATGAAAATAAAAATTTTTTGTTTTTAATTTTCAGCGTTTAAAAATATTTTTGAATTTAAAAAAAAAAAATGTGAAATAAAATAATTTTATTTTGTATGAAAATAATTGACATAAAATTAAAAAATTTGTTTAAACATTAAAAGTGTAAATATTAAATTAAAATAAAAATTTTAATAAAACATTAAATAAAAAAAAAATCGAAAATAAATTCAACAATTTTGTTAATCATAAAAAAATTATTTGTAATCTTCTTATATACATTCAATCATATAAATATGTAAAAAACTGTAAATGCGTTAAAAAATGCTTTGTTTTTTAATCTTTTTATATAGGCAATTTTTTTTTTTGAATGTTTTTTTTTATTTAAAAAATTCAAAAATTTTTTTTAAATGAAAATAACCATTTTTTCTTTTTAATTTTCAGCGTTTAAAAATATTTTTCAATTTTAAAAAAAAAATTTGAAATAAAATAAATTTCTGTTTTGTGTGAAATAAATTTAAAAAAAAATAAAAAAAAAAATGATTTAAACATTGAAAATGTAAAAATTAAATTAAAATAAAAATTTTTTAACTTCATTTCTTTTATTGTAAGAGTAACAAATTTTTTTTCGCAATAGACAGATCAAATAATTTGTTTTCAATTAAAAAAAATATTTTAAAAATTAAAAGAATGATTTAAAAAAATGCATAGTACATATATGTAAATATTTAAAACTCAAAGTTTTATTTTTCATTAAAAACAAATTTTGTAGCTTTATTGTTTATCGCTAGTACGACTTGTATCATCAATTTTTTTAACGATTAATAAATACATCAAAAATGGACTATTTAAAATTTAAGCAGAACTTTGCAAAAATGTTACGACCTAAAAAATTTTACTCAATTTGCATCAAACAATGCACTTGCTTGGAATTTTAACTTAAACCACTTCACTTCTAAAGACCCTTAAACAAAGTTGCCTTGGTAAAAATAATCGCTTAAAAATCTGGAAGTTTATAATCTTAAAATAACAAATGCAACTTTAAAAATAACTTTATTTCTTATTTATGACCAGTTGTCAACGCAACAGCAAATACAAAAGCTGTCAACATTCCAAATTTATCTCTCATTTTTTTTTAAACACAAAAAGTCCTTAAATTTTCAGCATTTCCCTAACTTTAACAATGTGCTGACAAACTTTTCAATACTTGAATTTTTTTCATCTTTTACAATTTCTTTTAAAACAGCTTTTGGGAAACGGATCTACGCACTGTGAGAAAGACAAATCGTTCGACGATGCGTCAACGTCGTGGGACCTTGAGAGGATTGGGCGGCAACAGTGGAGCGGAGAAGCTCATCACGTAAGTGTTATATCAACTACCAGTGGAATAGTGTGCCCAACAAACCAATCGTGCATTGTATAGATTGACAATGGCTGCCAAAACATGAACAACTGCGACCAAACCAAACCCAACCTAATACAAATACGAATATCAACATTTATTTTTATCATTTTGAAATTGTTTATTGTTGTTGTTGTTGTTGTTGTCAGGGTAATTGAGTGCACGTGTTTGTGTGTGGGAGCAACTGTAAGTCAGTCCTTATAGCCGGAGGCCAAAGCAATTTACTCATGAGTTTGAGGAAATGTAACTGAGAACTGGTAACTGGTTCATGGCTTGAAAACAATTTTCAAAGGTAAATAATAAGTATACGTTTATGCCAAGTACAATAATGTAGCACGGACAAGGAGTTGCACAATGCTCACCTATGTTTTTGTCTCGCTCCGTGCCTCCTTACCTTCCGATAAATAAATATTATTGTTACAAACTCAAGCAGAGTATGGTATACCAAAATATAAATACCATGGCAGAAAAATATTTATCGCATAATTGAAATCATTCTAAGAAATTTATGACATTCTTTGCTGCTTTGCCACAAAAAGCAACAGAAAAAAGTGGATTGGTTATAGTCGGTACATGCCGACTATAATATATCCTGTACTTGGACAAGGGAAATATGTATAGAGTGTAAAAAATATGGTGTTGGCTACAAAAATTTTTTTGCAATCCTTCGTCCAAAAAAAAAATTATTTTAAATAAATGCTGAAATTTTAAAAAGGTTTTAATGACATTAAAAAGGTATTTTTTTTTTTAACAAATTTTGAAAAAAATATATTTAGCAATCACTTTTTACAAAAAAAAATATTTTAAATAAATGATGAAATTTTAAAAATTATAGATTTATAAAAAAAAATTATTAATGACATAATAAAAGTATTTTTTTGTTATCAAAAAAAAATTGAAAAAAATTTATTTGCGTCACATAAAATTTGTTTTTAATTAAAATAAAATAGAATAAAACAATACACTTTAAAAAATATTTTTTTCAACTAACTCAAAAAAAATATAATTTTTAAAAAGTGAGCAAAAAATAATTTTTTTTCATTAATGATAGAGAAAAAATTTTTTTGTTAAATAAAAAAATTGTTTGGCTATTACTTTTAAAAAAATGCTTTTTTGTCTTTACTTAAAAAAATATTTTTTTTATTTGTAATTTTAAAAAAATTTTATGCAATCCCTTTTTTTAGAAAAAAAAAAAAATGTTTTATTTTTATGAAATTCGATATTTTTTAAAGGCTTATTTTAGTCCCTTTGTTATATTTAGAAAGTAGAAATCAAATCGATTTGCTTTAACAAATGTTAATAAAAATAAATCGAAAAGTTTACAAAAAAAATTTAAATAATTTTTAAAACAGAAAAATAAAAATTTTTAAATTTAAAATTCCAAATTCCAGAAAAAAATTTTCAAATTTCAATTCACAAAAAAATTTAAAATCAAAAAATTAATTTTAAATCACAAAAAAATTTGTTCAAGTTTAAAGTCATACAAAAAAAAACAAAATCATAAAAAAATATTTTTTTTTAACTTAAAATCACAAAATAAAAATTTTTTAATTTGAAATCATAAAAAAATTGTATTATATTTAAGATTTGTTTTTAAAATTATTTTAGAAAATTTTTCGTAAAAAAAGTCAAATGAACGATTTACGTTTTGTTTTGTCCTCCTGCTTTTAGTATAAAAGGCACAACCTGTTCTAAGGTCAACCTGTTTTCTTCTAGAAGTTTTTTCAATTTTTTACCAACTTAATATACCCTTGTTCGGAAATTACAGTGTATAAAAATACATAAGCATAACAAAAAACATATACAATAATTTCTGGCAGTTAAATAAAATTAGGTTGCCACTGGTTAAGTAGAAAGAAAATAAGGTGCAGGTGTATACTACAATAGAAAAAGGTTCCAATCGAGATGACCGTGAAAAAATATGTCAAGGAAATTGATTTATAATTGCTTTGACAAATTACTGGAAAAAATGGTAGACCTACCTACGTATGTCTAAGGCTCGCAAAGAAAATTGCCGAAACGGAAACAGGTGGCATATAAAGAAATAAGGCTTTTCTTTAAGTGCTTTCAGAGAGAAAAAGGAATTACAATTATTGCTCACATAATTGGAAAATTCAATATTTGAAGTATCGTATGAGTAATTAAAAATTTGCCTTTTGAAAATATGGAGTTCATTTAATTAGACGACATAAAAGAGGGATTGTTAAAAAGAATACATTTTAAGTTATAATGCAGTCATAAAAATAATAATATACGATTTTTTAAGGGTTTAAGTCATCTTTCCAAGTCTAGCTTCTCTGGTCACCTCCTACTATGGAATAGCTCTAAAGTATGTAAAGCAATTAAAAACAAGTTTCCAGTAAAAGCTATATTTGATATTTATTCCGATTTCCTAATTCGAATAATTACCATTATTCAACACTTACAGTTGATATCTTGGATCTATAATAGTATATCAAAAGACTTAGTTATTTCCACCCTTGTAGGGTAGAATATTTCGTACAGATAAGAAAAAAGTTGCTTAAATTATCTTAGTCAAATATACACACAAAGTCCAGCGTTTTTTGATTGACAAGATTTTCGTGGAAATCAAGCAATCAATTGAAGCTGACAAACTTAAACTTTGGCAACAGTACACTATGGTGGACAGTGGGGCAATCTGACTTTTTTTTTGTATAGAATAAGAAAAAAGTTGCTTAAATTATCTTAGATAAATATACACACAAAGCACAGAGTTTTTTGATTGACAAGATTTTCCTGGAAATCAAGCAATCAATTGAAGCTGACAAACTTAAACTTTGGCAGCAATATACTATGATGAACAGTGGGGCAATCTGATTTTTTTTGTAGCAAAAATCGTAACCTCTAAACGAACAAAGATGCTGTTGCGCCACGGTGCGACGCTTGATGTGTGCTAATAATCCCACTGAAGTTTTTGCTTCTATATACTTTTTCTATATACATTATATATGTGATTCAGTAGTGTATCTCGTTGTTACCTAAGCAAAATGGCTGCCAAGGCATTACTTGCCACAAAACTTACTTTGAGCTAGTGCTGTCCTGTGCCAAGTCATCAGAATGCTTTTTAGTGTCTCTGGGGCAAAAAAGCCGCAGCTGCTGGCCAACAACTAGTTACAGAACTCAAAGAAAATGCCAAGCTAAAGGATAATTGTTAAATAATTGCCAGGAAAAATACCAAGACCATTAGAGCAAAGCCAAAAGCAAATTAAACCACAATTAGACCAAAGGCTTGGAAATGACCAAACACAAAAAAAAACCAAGTCGTGCTATTTCAATAACTATAACAATAAACTACATACATTTCAATATCTCTCGACATTATGATTATGAAAAAGATACAAGATACAAATTAACTGCCGTTTTCCGCTGCTTTTTTTTTTCACTCAAATTGCGTTGAATAACGGTGAAAATTGCAGCCGCAATTTGTGAAGAAAAAAAAAAATTGCAACTGTTTAAACAATGGTTACAAAACATTTATGGAAGGCTGGCCCGTCGTAATTCATGCAAAAGTTTCTCATTTTGGCGCCACGTATAAATTTCAGTCCCTATTTTTTTTTTTTTGGCTTTGACCCCATTTTGTTGCATAAAATTAACACGTTGTTTTATGAGTGTAACCGGTCTCTGCAATCGTCTCTCTCTCTAGGGGCGGCTATCAGGGACTGGAGGAACCGCGCAATGCCAAAATGGACACTGCTTTGGAGCGCGCCTTGGCCCAGGCCGAAAACGATGTAACATTCCAAAAGGTCAAACGCATGAGTTACTCGAGTAATGCGGCAGGAGAGGTAAGTAAAGTGGGGCAGGGTATGGGCTGGACTTGAGTCTTTGTGACTGGGTTTGGGGTGCAACAAGGTTATTGCAATTTACATGGGCTTAAGCAATTAACAGCGACAGCTGCTGTATGTCGCTTCTGCCTTGAGTAGGGTAACTCATGGCAGACTGATAGACGTGGCAGGGTCACTCTGGAGCCAAGCTGTATGTACTAAGACAGTGAGTGTGTCATGTTAGCTCAAAGACATTCGATGATTGGAAGAAGCTCTTTGGACTAGTATTTATTGGCAAAAATTAAGTCTCGAAAAATTATGAGATGTAATGGTGTTGTTTTTTCAGGCAAAAAGGGTGAGGTTCTACTGTACCAAAAAAAATACTCTGTTCAGTTTAAAAGATAATTGGCTCCACTGATTGTATCATTATTTGTCATTGAATTTGTAAAAAGCTGTCAATTAGTTTAATAAAAAAACTGGAGTATACAAAAATCTCATATTTTTTTACAAGGAATCAATTTTACAGTGGTCGAAGTAGAATTTTTAGCTCCCAAAAAGTTAAATTTTAAAAGGTTGAACATTTTTTCATTTGCTTATATTGGAACTTACAAAATTACATACAAGTCCAATATTTTTTATCAGGAAACAATCTTACAGTGGTCGAAATAAAATTTTTAGCTCGAAAAATTCAAATTTTAAAGGGTTGAACATTTTTTCATTTGCTTACATTGGGACATACAAGTTTATCAAAAATCTTACAAGGAGTGCGGCCACTTTATAGTGGTCAAAATTGAAAATTTATCATGATAAAAAGTTTTTTGTTGTCGAACTTCCCAAAATTTTCTCGTTCGCATTCATTGAAGTATAAAAAAATTAGTGGTCGAAATTGAAAAACTAGCCTTAAGAAATTTAAATTTAGAAATGGTGAACTCGCCAAATTTTCATAGTTGCTCACATTGGGATATACAAAATTATCCAGATTTTTATAATTTTTATAAGAAATTCAAAATTTAGCTAGAAAAAAATTTAAATTTTGAAATTTCGAAGTTTGTCCAATTTTGGTTTCATAGCATCTACAGTTTTTACCCGATTTTAAAGAATTTTCGTAAAAGAATTCTCTTTCAGCTTTAGGGCCCATACGCAGTTCGAAAAATTTCCCAAATGGGATTTTTTTTTTTATATGAAGTTTTGTCATTCCGTGCGAAATTTTCGAACTGCGTATGGTCCTTAATGCTTAACATGATTTTTAAAATTTTTTATCTAATAAAAGTAAACCGAAAACTTGTAATTTTGAAAAATGGTCGAAAATTACGACTTTGGTTGCTTGTAACTTCAATAATTTTTACTTAATCTGGGCATATCATATACCACTGTAAAGAGCACATCAATACCTTACGATCTAATTGTCTTCATTTTGTTCACGAGATATTGACGAATAAATGAAAAAAGTGCCAAAAAAAATGTTTTTCGAAAAAATCTCGAAATCGGTGCGTAAGAAAAAAAATGAATGTCATTTTTGTATTTCTCGACCCAAAATTACCCTAAAAACACTTTATTTACGAAGGTTTATTTTTCGTGTAAACTAGTGCAGTAACTTCTACAATTCTTTTAAATGCTCAAAGCGCTTTTCAGGCACAGGAAAAATATATTATGTAAAAAACAATTTCAACAAATGTACCATTTCAGAGAAAATAATAATGTTAGATTTTATAGAGAATATATAAATACCCCATCAAAATGGTAATACAAGGTCAATCGTACAACTTTAAATGCACATTTACCTGAAATGAAAAAGAATAAATATATATATTATTTGAATATTTTGGAGGGCTGTCATGTTTTGCATGGCAAATTACAAAATTTTTCTATAAAATATAAAATTGAGCATTTATGGAGAGTTTTAGCCTATTCCATCTATTCTATATCCAATCCGAGGATTTGTGCTTATTGTTGACTATGGTGACCATTGGAGGTGCCATCACACAAAAAGGCTTCCCAAAATTAATTTATTTATTTAAAGTGTATGAATATGTTCAGTTGGCCTGAGAATATAACAAATTAATATTTAGAAAGAAAAGAAGTGTGGTTGGTTCACTCTTCTGTTGCTCACTCCATCCCGATGGGTGAACTTTTTAACAATATGAGCCGTCGACTCAAATTTGCAATATAAAGTTGGAAAAACCTGATATTGTAAATTGTAATCACTCTTATTTTTCAGAAAAGATTAATTTTAAAATTTATCATTTGAAAATACAATTTTTTTTTTTAAATGTATTTTTATTTGCAATCTGTTAGATGAGACAATCAGAAAATTTATAGTCAACACAAAACTGGCAGGATTGATTGTGCTTCAATAAGTGTAATCAATATAAAAAAAAAATAAAAAAAAAATATGTATAATAAAAATAAAAAGTAACAATTTTTTTTATCAAAAGTTTTTTTCAATAATTCAGAAAGAATAGTTACCAAAATATACAGCTATCGATATTTCAATAAATAATATAAATACAAATAAAAAAATGTGGTACAGTCGAGGCGGTGCCCGACAGTGGAATACCCTGTACCTTTTGTCTCGAAAAATTTTTTCCTGCATATTCCTTCTAAGAACTTTCCAATTGGAATTTTTTTTTTTGGTGAAATTCGATATTTATACCTATAAGTTCCCTAAATTATTACCGATTTTGATGAAACTCAAATATTACGTCAAAGAATTTATTTAAAGTATATGGGGTAAGTTTCAAGTTGGTATGTAGAGGGGTGTGGGAGAAAACACGGTAAATCGATTGCGGGGGGTGGGGGGACCACATCGATAAAATTTGGACGTGGATTTGTTTATTAGAGCCACATGAATCAGCTTACCAAAAATTGTGATTCTAGGTCACTTGTAACCATAATTATGAGGAGTCAAATATTGACGCAGTTTATTGGCAAGGGGAGGTGAAATTTGCACATTTTTGACTATAACTTTTGCTGTATTTGTCCGATTTTGTTAATTTTTTACACACAGATGGATGTAACCACAACGCATCGCTCTGTTTAAAATATTAAACGGTGTGGCTAAAAACCGCGAAAATCTACAGCGGGGGAACGGGGGAAGATATTGACATGATTCATCAAACTTCATCTGCTTAGGAAATATGCGCACCAGCTGGTAAAGTTTCGTGTCTCTAGCTCTTATAGTCTCCGAGATCTAGGCGTTCATACGGACGGACAGACGGACAGACGGACGGACGGACATGGCTCAATCGCTACCCGAGGTTATGATAATCATTTTGGTATAAAGGACTTGGGGTCTGCCACGCCTCCTTCTGTCCGTTACATACATTGCACAAATCTAGTATACCCTTTGTACCTATAAGTACAGGGTATAAAAATATTTGGAGTAAATATTATAAATTTACAAAATCAAATAGATCGACTTAAAAAATGATTCACTTCACTTATTTCCGCCTGTATTCTTTATAGAAAAAATAATACATGGGTACATATTATGGATTGTCCAAGTACTTTGGGAGTAAATTATTTTTTCCACCTAAATTTGTTTTTCCGACCACTGTGCGCCTAGTTGCCACAGTAGCTCAAAATAGCTACTGCGCACTTAAATATTGATCTCTTTATGATATATAATATAGATCTCTTATATACGGCGGGCTTTGGGCTTCAAATCCGCATGTTTTTTATTTATTAATATAATATACAACTTAACGAAAAAAAAGTAAATATAAAAACTTTAATGAGACGCAAATTTTATAAAATAAAATAATATATGGATTACTACTCCATAAACTCCATAGAGAAAAATGCGGGAAATAATATTAACAATATTTTAATACTTAAGTTCCATCTATTTCAATGGGAACTGGTCGCTGACATTAATTTTTAAATAATTAAGTTTATTCAACTGGGTTCTGCCACAAAATTTAATCAAATTTTATAATTTTTTTATAATTTTATAATTTTTATAATTTGTTGAATTATATCTGTAGCGCCAAGGGTGATGATGATGAATGAAGATTAAATATAGGTTTCCATACTCTCTGCCGTTGGGGGGCGAATGGCAAACAGGAGTCTTTTCAAAATTCTTACAACTTGATATTTGAACATGATAGTTTGGATATACTATCAATACCACTCCAATAATACGTTGTTAAGAATGCTCTAAAAAGTGCGAACTGCGAAAGCATCAACTACTTGTATTGTTGTCTACATTTTTTTGTATAAATTATTCGAATATCAGGATGTCCTGTTAATGACAAATATGCAACCCAACATCCAGCGTATTCATAATAATGTCTCAGCAACTCCAATGTATTGACCAACTTTGAAGCAACATTGACCATTTGTATAAAGATTTTCAGCGCAGTAAATTTAATTTTCAAAATATCAAATATAGTTCAAAAACTAAGTAAATACAGTCCACACAGCTTGGCATTGTTTTGCTCTGGGAGCTCTGCATATCCTTCCAAGTGCTTACATTTGAACAGTATCTTTAGCCTTTCCCTCAATTATTTACTCATTGAAAGTCCTGCCAGCTAGTCCACTTACCCAACTCAATTGCCTGCATACTTTCTTACTTATCAGCTGGCTCAGCTAAAAATCCAACCAAGTCCTCCTCTAACCGACAAGCCTGTACAATTTGAGATACACAAAGCCCAAAAATCAATGCAATCATTGCATGATTGGGTCCACAAAGCCACTCCGTTTGTCCTTGCCAACCAAAAGCCGTGCTCGATGCTCGGCATAAAATGAATTGGGGATGTGCCTCAATGTTTGTTCGACGTCAGTTTGTCGACTTTCAAAAAATGCAAGTTGCAGTGCGTATTTAACCCGAAATGGGGTTACGGCTTAGACGACAGCTTCTGTGGCATAGTTTTTGCCTTTGTTGTTTCTACGTGTGTCTGATAGCAAGCAAACTGTCGGGAGTGTGCCGGAAATCGTTTGCTACGTGATTTCTAACAAATGGCGATTGTGTGTATATTGGAAGCTCATTTCAAGCGTATTTTTGCTAGACTCTCTTTCAATAATAGCAAACTCTTCCAATTTTAGAATGTTTAATTTTTTGGAGGAATTTTAAAATAAAGTGCTTGAAAATGCTCGGTTGATCTTGACAGAGTTGTTTTTGTGGTAAGTCGAATATTGCGTATATGAATCAGTCACCTTCTGCTGCATAATGCTGTAAAAATATCGATGGATCTATCGATGTTTTTAGACACTTATGCCGATATATCGAGGTATTGACAGACTATTAAATTCCTAAACGATTAAGCTATAATTTATATACTAAGGGATTTTTAGGATTCAATTTTGATATTTTTTTAACTTAACGGCCACACAAAAAATTGAGTCTCACTTTTGGAGCAATAAATTAAATTTTTTTTTGAGGCGCCTGACGATGTTTTTTTATGTTTCTGGGGTCGCTTAATTCGAATTCGAATTTAACTACACTGCCACACAAAAAATCGAGTCTCATTTTTAGAGCAATAAATTAAATTTTTTTTGGGTTGCCTGATGAGGTTTTTTATGTTTCTGGGGTCGCTTAATCAGAACTCGAATTTACATACACTACCACACAAAAAATTGAGTCTCACTTTTGGCGCAATAAATTAAATTTTTTTTTGAGTCGCCTGACGATGTTTTTTTATGTTGCTGCGGTCGCTTAATCAGATAAAAACGATCATATTACCTCGAATGGATTATATTAACAAATGTCAGGGTCTTGAGGTAACCTCAAAAACTACATTCACATTTTTTTCAAGTCTTGGTTCCCAACGATGTTATTTCTATGTTTCGAATCCAAAGCACACCAGTGTTCTGAGATAGCCTTAAAAATAATAGAACCCTGATGAGCTTTTTTTTTTGGACCGTGTATTCGGTTTTAGCAACAACGAAAAAATAAAAAACATCATTGACAACCCGAAAAAGGTTAATAACGTTATATCATAACACACTAAAAAAAAGTTCTTGCGTCCGTTTCTGAAAACTTTTTAGGTCCAATACAATCCACACAGAATCGCACTCAATAATTAAAATACTTTCCTCAAAAATATTTTAAGCCGCTTTTAATGTACTTTAAGGCTACGTCGTCTAGAGATTTCTAGCACAACCCCAACGTATTCTTTTTTGCTCCATGGTTTCTCTTTTTTTGTGTGTTTTGTTAGTGCAACAGCTTCATCTGGATTTACCATAAATCTTGCATGATTTTCAACTACTCTGAGTCTTTAGTTTTTACATCTCCTGCGCCTTTTGGTGGCCTCAACTGCAGCGCAGTCGACGTTGACCTTTCCTTTCGACGTCACGACGACATCGTCGTCGTCGTCGCTGACGCTGCATGGTTGATTTATAGCTGCGCTCTGTTGTTTATTATCCTTGCATTCTCTCCCACTCCTTCTCTCTCTCCTTTACTTGCTTCTGTCTCTCACGCATCCTTCTGTGTCTCTCTGTGTGCTGAGTGTTTGGCTAGCAGCTTTTGCTTGTCGCAGCGCATTCTCTTCAAAGTGCTTATCAACTAATGATTGAGGTCAGTTTTTTATGCTACTATCTCTGTCGCTTGTGCTTACTCTCTCGCCGTCTTGCTCTATTCTGCTTGCATGTTTGTGCATGTATGTTTGTGCCTTTCGTCCTTTTCTGCTTTTGTGGCAACGTTCAAATAATTGCAAGTAATTAACTTTAAATGCTGCATGTCAGTTGCTTACAGGACATTGGGCGTAGCGCGCTTCAGAGACATGACAAATGCGATTTGCGGATATGGACACACACACACACACACACATACACACACAGGCACACAGAAATTCTTTTCAGTCTTTAACTTGGCTTATTGTGACGCTCAGGATATTGTATCTCATAGCAAATGGTCGGGTCATTTGAGAGCTCTGGTGCAGCACAACTTGAGCCACTTGGGAAGACTTTGCAGTACATTTACAGAGCTTAATGAGTTGTGTGTGCGTGTGTGTGTGCGTGTATGCAAATAAGGAGCGAGGAGAAGTTACCATGCATCAAATTTGCCATAAATCGACAAGCTCAAGCGGCCATGACAAACCGGAAACAGTTTATGTTACGACATCCAAGATGGTGGTCAACAGCAGATAACTGTATAAAATGATGGGCCATAAAATTACAAGACCCTTAACGAAAGGAGTGCAAAGTGCAGGGATAAACTGAGATGAACTTAATACTGCTTTAAAATCCAGCATATTTTTGGTAGAGCTGGCTTTTTATGGGATTGTTGCTCCATTTACTGTGCTTTAGATCTATTTGACTGTCTCGTGATGGCTTTTCGTTCACTTTTTTTTTAGTGCTCGTTGTGATTGAATTTTTTTAAACATTTTTTTAATAGCTTTACACTTTTAGGTTGAAGGTTTTAAGAGGAAAACAATTTTTTTAAGTCATTAAAGTCAGAGCCAGATTTTTAGAAAATTTTTGTAGAAATAAAATATTTGTTTCAAAAATAAGTGCATTTATCTGAGTTCCAGGAATATCACCCATCGTGCACTATTTATTTAGTCACTGGCTATAATTTTTGGAATAAACTTATAAATATTTATTGTTATAAGCTTTATACAATTTTGTAATGTAGAAAAATTAAATTTTTAAATGAATCGTGCGTCGTCCACGTTTACCAATATTTGGGCTACATATTTTAAATTTAATATTTCCACCATGAGAGGAGTACTCATTTTCAAAAAATTCGCATCGAGTTAGACAAAATTGAATATCTTAGTAAAAGCAAGATTTAATCAAAATAAGGGGCTCTGCCTCCTGCTTGCTTCGCTCACCAACTATTACAATTTCACGATTTCCCTATATCGAAATTAATTACTTTTGTTGCCCTGATCATTTTTTTATAAAGCTTATGGGATCTTACACGTTTCCTTTTAGGTGTTAAGTACAACTTTTTTTAACTAACGTTATATAAAGATATATGGGGTATTAAAAAAGCAGACAAAATTTGAGAAACTAGGGCTAGGGCGAGATCTTTGATGTATTGGTCTAGTCCTATTCCAAACAAACTCTATACAAGTTTTTGACAGTTTGAAAATATTATATAAAAAGAAGTTACATTTCCTTGGTAATCTTATAACTCAAGAACCGCCGAACCGATTGACACAAAAATGTTAAAGTTCGTTTCCATATATGAGGAGGTGGTTTGTGTGAAGTTTGTTTGGAATCGGTGCAGCCGTTTCTGAGTTATGACATTTTATGTGAGTAATGGTTTCCTCTCATATGAAATGCAGGTATTGCGTTTCTGTTATACTGTATAACTGAATATGTGTACACAGTTGCCAAATGTGGTTGTAAGTGCATTATGTTAATATTAATTTGCTGTCATTGGAATTCAGTTGACAGTTATCTTATGTGCTTTAAGTTCTTTTTTATCGTGCTTTCGTTGCGAACAGACATACTTTTGGTGAGTGTTAACCATGTGTTTTTTTTCATACACTGTACCAAAATCCAGTCGCTGCATTACAGGTTGCGAATGGTACTTAAGAAATTCGACCTCAAACGAAAGACCGTAGGCCACCAAAGCATCAAACACGTCAGCCGGCTGGAGAAAGGACTCCTGGATCCACTTAAGGCTTAAGTGAAGATCACACAAAAACAATTTCGATGAGTTACAAATTTAATTTAATCCAAATTCCAATTAAAAATAGTTGTCTAACCCGCTAATATCGGGCAGGACAACGTCTGCCAGGTCCACTAGTGTTTATATAAATAAAAACATTTCCTACGTATTTTTGGGGAGAAATGGAGAAAGATATTTCATGAGAATTTTTATTTTTATACTCCAAAAATTTTATATATTATTGAAATCAATTTTAGGATATTTCAAATTTTACAAAGACAAAAGCAGATCCACAACATTTCCATAAGAGATGTGATTGGAAGGGGAATCGCTCTAAAAAATGTGTGATGGGCGGAAAATCCAATTTAATCCAAATTCCAATTAAAAATAGTTGTCTAACCCGCTAATATCGGGCAGGCCAACGCCTGCCAGGTCCACTAGTGTTTATATAAATAAAAACATTTCCTACGTATTTTTGGGGAGAAATGGAGAAAGATATTTCATGAGAATTTTTATTTTTATACTCCAAAAATTTTATATATTATTGAAATCAATTTTAGGATATTTCAAATTTTACAAAGACAAAAGCAGATCCACAACATTTCCATAAGAGATGTGATTGGAAGGGGAATCGCTCTAAAAAATGTGTGATGGGCGGAAAAAGAATTGTTTTAAAATATGCGGAATAGACAAATCGCGATAATGTCAGAGTTCCGGAAATTACTTAAGCGTCACATGACGGGACATCTGGGATAAATTTAAAATACCCCAATACGGCAGGGAATAGGAATTGTCTCTTTCGAGGCGATTTCCAAAAATGGGCGGATCTTGGTATTCCCACAGTTTCGAAAATTACTGCCGGGTCTCGTAATACATATTTTATTATATATTGAACATTGTAAACAATTTGTTATATTTTACCAAATTTATAAAGAATTGCTTTAAATGCTCGAGTTCCCTTTCTTTGTACAAAATCCGCGGGGTATAAACTCCATTCCCATGACTAGTTTCAAGGTAATAGTGTATATTCTGCCAAGCTCTTTACCCCTAGGTAATATTTCTTAACGGCTTTTATCTCTAAAAAACAAATTTTTTTGGTAAACATAATTTTGTACAAAAAAAAAAAGTTTGAGCTTCCTGAATCGTGTCAGGTCGATCGCGTTATTTTGTTTTAAGGCCCGTACGCAGCATCACAAAAATCGTCGTGGCAAAAACTGTGTCTTATTTTCTGAGCAAATAGTGCTGCCCATTTTGGGCAATTGATATCTAGATGGCGCTAGCAGTTTATGCTAGATGGCGCCAGCAGTAACAATAGCTATTTTGATTAGCGCTAAGAAAAGGTAAATTTATTTTTGCGATATGCTCGGCAGACAAAAAAGTAAGTGAGTTTTTAAGAGGCGCACGTATTTTGAAATAAATTAATATTGTAATTGAATTGCTAACATTTCGCCACAAATTTTTAGTTTGAGGCCATAGTACAGAATCCGGCAGTCTTTTCTGAAAATTGCCTTATGTAGTCAGATGTGTTTTAAGACTTTGTATGGTTTGTTAAAGCCACACTTGGTGCCTAAAAGGCTCACACGGCCAGAAATTTTTTTTAGAGTTAGTAACTAGCTGGCGCCATCTAGCTGTCAATTACCTAAATAAATGGGCAGCACGGTTCGCTTAGTAACTAGCTGGCGCCATCTAGCTTTTAATTGCCTAAATGAATGGGCAGCACTGTTCGCTTAAAAAGCTGCGTATCAGTGAGCAAAAATATAAGCGCTGTATGAAGTTTCGTTTCATCTCGGCGCTTTTTGAGATGCTGCGTACTGGCACTTATTAAGATGAATCGCTTTATTAATGTTACTGGGGCAGCATTTTTCTTTCAATAATTTGAAATTAAAATATTAAAAATTTTTTAAAAAAATTTAGCTTAAAGACTCTCTCTTATAAGTTGTATCCTAGCTGAGCTCATTTTTATGTCAAAGTTTATAATATATTTTTTAATGCAGTATAGTCTACCAACTGCCAACCAACTGCCTCATATGAGACTCAGCCCATTAAGCCCAGCTTAACAACTCGATTTTTCGTTTAAAAATCGCATTAAACTCGAATTAGCAAAGTTTTCCAAAAAAAAAAGACAGCTAAGCCATAACAATTAAGAGCTGCGACAACAGCTTTGCCTATCCAGGTCCTAATATCCTACGTCAGCCAACTCTGCTTTATTTTTCACAGCTAATTATTGTCTTTATTATGTGACTTCATTTTTGACTTCCTTTCGCTGACACGAAAACTTTGACGCTATCGCGAATGAACTTTTGCAACACTGTTAAAGAATTTTACTGCCAAAGCCTTTGTGTCTAATCAGTTGCCATGCAAAAGACAACACACAACACAAGAAATTAGCGTTAACGACTTTGAAACGTGTGTTGTTAATACCCCCACCATAATATCCTGAAAGTTGAAAGGAGTACTCTCATATATTTCACATAATGATCAACAGAAAACTTTGTTAATTTCCGGCTTCCGTAAGTTGGCTTCAATTAAATGTATATTGAAGTAACCGTGGAGTAACCGAGCCGGACCAAGCCGAGCGTCAATTGCAATAAATCAACTTTTACATTAATTCATTTGGAGCATGGCGTCGTCCACTTGAATGAATGACAGCCCGGCACGCTCTAAATATTTAGAGAGTAGCGAAAAAACTAAAAGTCAAATGCAAAACAAACTAAGTTGGGCCTATACCCTGGTTTTTCCCTTAACGTCTACGTCTCTAACCCGTCTAAATGCTGGTAATCAGTTTAAAGTGAGTCCTTGCCACTAAAACTCAATTAACCCCATTTGATGCTGCACGACGGAGCAATTAAAAAAAAAAAGGAGTAAGCAAAAAAAA
The DNA here is from genome assembly GCA_949987675.1 of Chymomyza fuscimana. Classification (NCBI taxonomy): domain Eukaryota; kingdom Metazoa; phylum Arthropoda; class Insecta; order Diptera; family Drosophilidae; genus Chymomyza; species Chymomyza fuscimana. Next base: position 35,070,333 of record OX465088.1, on the reverse strand, counting down.
AAAAAGGAGAAATCAAGTCAAAAGATTCAAAACGGAAATGGCTGACTGCTCGGCAATTGAAGTAGCCGTTATATGTTGTTGGTTTGTATTAGTAGTAGAGCAGTCTGGCAGCATTTTTCACTTAAAACCACATTGATACTCAATTATATGGGCTTGGCAGCACGTGCGCCCAGCTCCAGGTCCGCAGCACAAACAAATGGCAATGGCGGATGTTGAGCTCAGGAAGGCGGAAGCACTTTGCAACGGAAATGAAACATCAATTAAAGTCGCACAGTTGCAACAGCGCGAGCAGCTGTATGGCAACGCCAAATGGGTGGCAACCCTGGCAGCTGCCGAAAATATATTGGATTTTAGTTTGTTTTGTTTTTTTGTTCGTTGTCTTTGGGCAACGCCAAAGGCCGACTGAATTGTAAATCTCTTGTGTTTTGGTAAGTGGGTTGAAAAGGTTGTGTAGAGCTCTCCCAATGTGCCTTTGGTTTGTATGGAATTGGTGGGGCTTGGCTGTTAAAATCTCCAAGGTCCCAAAGGCCATTTCGCGTTAGTTTATTGTTTAATTACATGGGCCGTGTGATGCATAAAAAAGTTTAATTGACCGCGTTGAAGCGGCTACAAGTTGGCGGCAGCGGCTAGTGGGAAGCGAGTTGTGAAAGGTAAACTGAAAAGCTGGAATAATGTGTAATGGCTTATAAGCCCATTGAGCCCAGAGGTAACACTGTTGTTTTAGTCTAAAATTTAATTTAAAACTATACTATGATCACAACAAAAAAATCAGCTCCATAAAAATCCCCCTATGTGTTAAGATATAAAGCTTATTAGCTTATCACCTTTATAACTAAAACTTTTTCCATTCCTTACAGCTTACTGAACGCTTGGCCAAAATTGCCGGCCTTAACAAGCGCAACGCTGAAGCGGATGCCATCCACACCAGTCCCAGCAGCGTCACTGGCAGTCGCATCAATTCCATACCCAACGCCCAACTAAATGTCGATCTAAAAGCTTTGGACAAACTAGTTAGCAGCCTGCTGGAGCAACATGAGGCAGGCGTCGCAGCCACTGGTGGCGCCCACATTGAATCCGGCAGCCGCACGCCACCCATGCAACGACAGGCATCAAAGAAGCTAAATAGATGGCGGCCCTTATCACGTTCCGCGCACAGTTTCAAACGTGGCGAAAAAGGCACAGATGGTAGCGGCGGTAATTTCACGCAGCTGCAAGAGCGCAGCGAAAATCTGGTCACACTGGCGCAGCAGCATGCACCCAATATGCCAACCATCATGGAGAGCAGCACGGCGAGCGTTGGTAACAACAACAGCAACCAGCAGCAGCAGCAGCAGCAGACACATAATTACAACACATGGTCCTCCTCGTTGGAGCGGACGCCGGGCGCGGTGCGCAACATGTTGCATACAATCAGTCAGGCCGCAGGACCGCTAGGTGGCGCCAACGTAAACGAGGAGCAACTCAATTTGACGCAGAATTATGTGGGCTAAATATGTGTTGATTATATTTCCACATGGCTTAAAATGTTAGTTTAGTTTTCGGTTTAATTATGTCGCAACGAGCTGGCACATTTTTGTGGTACAACACGGCGTATGTGTAATATGCCAGTAGTAAGTTGGCCTTTGAGCAGAAGATGTTTTAGGCATTTTAGAGGAAATAATTTGTATGTATGGTATAGAAAAAAGTTGAGAAAATAAAAGTTGACTAAATATTAACTGCAAAATTAATCGAAGGTGACTTTTTAAATCGAAAGGGCTTGTAAAGCTCGCCCAAACATGGTTGATTGGCAGTAAGGCGATTTCCAAACTTAAAATTTGAAATTGGCTTCAGAAAACTTTTTTAACACTTCTGCATATGCAATGTCCTGATTAGGGGTTCCGTGAGATAGGATTCTCTATATCCTTTTGCCTCTTCTGGGTAGTCACTTCTCTGGCTGCAGTCTATTCCCTTCCGGCTAAGCGTGAAAAAAGTGAACTTTTCACTTTACTCTTGACTCTGAGCTTACTTTATCAGATGGAATGAGCTCATAAAATTGCATATTATGTCTTAGTATATTAAAAAAAAAAGAAAATAATATATATTCATAATAACGATGGAATCATGCTTGTATATACCTCTGTCTGTATGAACGCTGAGATCTCTAAGACTTTAAGAACTAGGATCTAGGAGCTGGTATAAAAACTCTGCAGATAATTTCGCAAATCAATCTTTTTCTCCATAATTTTATGCCTGCCGTACTCTTATTTTACCCACGTATATATCCATTCGAGCTTTGAAAAATTGTGCGGAACATGTTTGCGATAAACGATCATCTGAACGAAGATTTCAAATAAAGAGAAGAATTTTGCAAATTTGGGTTCTATTAAGGACATTGTTAGGCATTTTTAACATAGTTTTACACGTTCTGGAATGATCTATGGTCTGGTGGACTTATCCGATTCAATATTTTTCAAAAACGATCAAGGTGTAAGTGAAATGCGCTCGATATATTAAAATGTTCAGCTACTGGGCCTGAAATTCAAGATCTTGATCTGAATAAGAAGTGATTTTAGAAAAACGGAGCCAAACAATAGAAGAGTTTTTATGATAAATTTCCCACGCGTTATTTTAAGATTTGGTAATGTCCTGATGCAGCAAGATTTTTTGATAAGTCACTGGACTTATTTTTGGGGTTACATTAACATCCTAAAGTTCCTGAGCATCTCAAGTCATTTCCTTTAAGTTATTGATCACAATTATAGCATCACAATGTTGATGCTAGGCTAGTCGACTTCGAGAGCTTCATCGAAATGGCTACCAAAAATTTGTATAGGAACAACATTTAATTCGAGAAAAAACGGTTTAAGTTTTAATGAGATAACTACGTTATGTCCTTGGAGCCCAATCGAAACAGTTTCTCATAAAGCTATTATCGGAACGATTCAAGCTTTTCCTTGCAAAATAAATCATTTTCTTAAATACATAAGTTATGAGCAAAATAAGTAGTGGGAGTGATCAATTAAGAAAAGTGGTATGAAATTTACATAAAGGGTCATCAATCTTGGGGTTTTTTTTTCAAAAAGGTTTTTTTGATAAACCACGCGTTATCACTGTTTAGTTGACATGTGCTTTTTATTTAGTTTTCATTGCTATTTCATGATGGAAAAACTTACACCCGAGCAACGTTTACACATCGTACATTTATATTACGAAAATTCGCGTTCTGTAAATAATGTTTTTCGCGAGCTTAGGATACCATCAAGAAATGCGAGACCCAATATTCATTATTGGATGCCACTCGACCGAATAGACCTAGCCCAGCGCGTAGTGTTGAAAATATAGCAGCTGTAGCTGGCAGTATAAACGAAAATCGCCGATAATCGATTCTGCGCCGTTCTCAACAACTTGAAAGGGAATATTTTTAAAAAGGGAATGGCAAGAACGGTTCCTTCTTATGATAATAAAGATTTTCCGATTAATTTGGAATTTTTGTGTTTTTTTTTATTTAAAAAAAAAACCTCAAGATTGATGACCCTTTATAAGAACTGCTGAATTCGAATTTGAGATACGAAATCCACAAACACCCAAGGGTACTGAAATAAACTGAAAAAAAGCAAATACAATTTTACGACCGAGGTATCTAACATAATCTCAAAAAAGAAATATTTTTAAGATTAACTCGGAACTCCGAACTACTGGGTGTTATTGGGCCTTGGATACAGATTCATAATGCCAAGAACATATAAAAAATTTGTTAAAAATCATAAAAAGAAAAAAAATATGGGGTTTTTGGAGAATATCTCGGGACCCAAAATACGTGTAGATCGCAAAAAAAAAATATGTGGTTTTTGGAAAATATCTCGGGACCCAAAATCCATATAAGTAGCCCTATCATATCTAAAGCTCATGCCACTTCTTTTTTTTTTTGATGACCCTGTGTTTTTCAAGCATTTTAGAAACTGTCATTGGCGAACACCAAACTATCAAGTTATCGAGATGCTTTCATGCACTTACATATAAGACTCTGAGTAAACCTTACCTCACTTAACAAATTTTTCATTGACTCTTTAAGTAAGGACGCGCTGTAAAAGTTCAACCAAGTTAAGAGTCAAGTTTTTATTGCAACTACAGCTAATCTGAAAACCCCAAATGTCCAATGTACATACGTGCTCTCCAAGCCCTCCCTTCATTCTACAACCCCCCTCAAACCCATTAACTGAAAACTGACGGACTCTAACGGTTAATAATTTCACGCGCTGTTCGCTTTGCCCCCAGCTGTTATTCCTGAATTGTAAGTCGTGTCCACTTGACGCCTTCCAACTTCCAACAACATGAACCCTGACTGATGATGCTGAGAACGATGATGATGATGATGACGTTGATGATGATGTTAATATTGTGTGTTGATGTTGTCGCTTGTCATCATCAGATACAAACTGCCGCCTGCTGCCCGCTGGCTACAATTGTTTGTTGACGGCTGCAGACTGACTTTACAGACTGTACTAACTGTCCTGACTGTTCTGACTGCCCAATTGCTTCATAATGATGAAGCATTTTGAAGTTGTCTGGCCAAATGCTGTTGGACAGACAACACTTGTCACCCTTCTCGTTGCGGTTTACTGGCCGCTGTTGGCCATGTTTATAATGATGATATTGCCAGGCCTGCCAATCTTATGGGCCGCATCCAGCAGCTGCCTTATATATAATAAGCTCTAAGTGCTTGCTAATTAAGCTAAATATAAATGCCAGCAAAAGTTGATGGAACATTTGAAAGTGCTTTCAAAGAGTTGCCAAAGTTAAGCCCTCAACTTAATTAAAGATTCGCTATGTATTTTTATTTTTTTTTGTGTGCACTTACCTGTCTTTCCATCACACCTGCCAACTGATCCCGCTCCGCGTTGCGATAGTAGCCGGTTAGATTGGCGCCCAGTCGCATGGTCACCTCATAGCGCGTCTTGCCACTACGTGCCGCATTGTGAGTACTCTTGAGCAGGGAGTAGCCCAGACTGTTTCTGTCAAAGTCACAAGCACGATGGCAATTGTTGGCGCTGGCATTCCCAATGCAACCTGCAAAGAAAAATGAAACATTAAAATTCAAGAAAATAATAATGTATACTCTTTAGCTTTAGCTTAAAAGGTATTATAGACTTGTGCAGCAAGCGTGGACCATAAGTTTGTATTAAAATGCTTATCATCTCTATAAGAGTTAGAGACATCCAGCACTTTAAAAGTAAAAAAAATATGCCTCAAAAATTATTTCGATCGATTTCCATCCACACTTTATTTTATTATTATACTAAGGGACTCCACCTCCTGCATGCTGCAGAGCTAAGATATTTAAATATATCTTATTTTCCTAACCACTATTGAAGTAGAGAATTCGGTCCTTTTTTTAGTGCTTACCCCTCTAGAAAGGAGACCATGTGCCAAGTTGTATGGAAAAGAAAGTTCTTCCCTTACTTAATCCGTAAATTCCTCCACATTTGAACGGAATTTTTCGAGATTATTTCTTAGTCAGTTTGTCAGATCATGTGAGCCTAATAAGTAACGCAGAATTGAATTTTTCTCCAAGTAAAGAAGAGAAAAGGAAATTTTTGTGTCTGTAATCTCTTCCCCACCATAAACCCAACTGTAATCTGTCAGTATTCTAGAAATATCTAGAATTTTTGAGGAGACGCTCTGAAGCTTTTTGATAGCACTGAACACTCATTGGGTTGAAGAATTAAATATTGCGTTTAGGGGGCTTCATCCCCTGCTAGCTTTGTTCGCCAGCTTCAGTTTTGGTTTCTGGAATTTCTTCGTCGTGTAGTTGAAATTCCTGCCATTTTATCAGGATCTAAAATAATATTCTCTTGTTCTTTTCCGTTTGTTTCCACTTCCTTAAAATTTTATGGGACGCTTTTTTTTCTTACTCTTCGTTCGGCTTTTTGGATTCTTCTTATTTTCATATAAAACCATATATATGGTCCCTCGGTCAGCTATGCGAATTTTGCGTTCCTTTGAGATCACAACAACTGGAGAATTCTTCCCAAAAAAAAATTAATAATCACGCCAAGTTCCAAAATTGGCCGCGCGAAGAAGCAATAAAAAAAATAAAAGATGAACGGAGAAAAATATTTTTTTTGGATCTAAGATATTTTTTTGGACTAAAAACTATTTCTTACTTATTACTTATTACTTATTACTTTCCTTAACCCTAGACCTGTTCTTGGAGCACTGAGTGCACGAGATGAATTTTATATTTAATTATCCCATTTTCCATACAAAATTCACTTCGGGGTACTGAGGGCACCAAGGACGGTGAGTTGAAGGACAGGTCTAGGGTTAAAGGTTTTCCCCTATTTCTTTTTCTACTCTTCAGATTACACAGGCCTACAAAAAAAGTGATCAAAACTTTACATGTGACAGTACTACCCATACAAAGTTTGCGCTGCTGAATCCGAATCCGACTTTCAAATAACCCCAACACCCGAGGTTTTCGAAATAAAACACCATAAAATTGCGTGTTTTGGAAACTATGTGTATCTCAAACACCTGCCGAGCAGTTTTTTTTTTTTCTTATATAGATCGCTGAATCCGAGATCCCCAAAAATATATAAAAAACATTTCCGAACAAGCGGTTTCAAAAAATATGTTGAATTTTTTAAAGTTATGTTATATCAAAACCAAACAAAAAAAATCGATTTTCGGGTGCGAAAGTTAGTTAGTGTTTACTATAATTTTTTTGGCACGCTGAATCGTAATCGAAGATCTAAACCTTTTCACGTCAGGGTTTTGAGATAACCTCCAAAATACATTTTATTTATATATCTGAAGCCTGAAAACCCCTCGTTTTTGAAGGTATGAAAGAACCCTGAAGAGCTAGCGAATTTTTGGACTCGGATTCAGCAATCATAAAAACATCAAAAAAAAAACGTCAAAACTAGAAACCGAAAACAATTTTTTGGGGCTTTTGTAGGTTATCTTAGAATCCGAAAGCTGTAAATATAAAAAATAATTATATGGAGTAATTCAGTTTTTCAAATTTATCACGTTCAAGGAATCTGGGAAGGCAGATGTTTTCGTTTTGGCACTTCAAGGCCTTTCACTCTCTTTCACGCACTCTGACGTCACATGTTTACTTTTTCTTTAGTTCTAATAAAATTTTTTGCGAACAAAGGCGTCATGGGTTGACTTTTGAGAGAATGTTGCGAAAACAGCTTTTTGTTGAGCTACTTATAAAACATCTGTTATAAGTAGGCATACGAATCTATTTATTTATTTACTTTATTTATAAATTTATAAAGAATATCAAATACATATTTATTAAAGCTTATGTTTGGAAGAATTCATATTTATAATATTTATTCATATTATTTACAAAATAAACTAAATAATGAATATGAGAATTCATGTTAATAGAACTTTGAGTCTTGAGTGTTTAGAAAGTAAATAAAAATAAGGAATTTTTTTTTCTGCGCAAGTAAGTATTTTTTTGCCAGTAGCACAGAAGAGTCAAGTATATTACAGATCTGGCAAGCAAGTTTGTGGTAATTTTTTCTAAGTGCCCAACACAAAATTTTTAGCACTAACTGCTTAACAAAATACCACAAAAATACTTAAGTTCAACTTAAAAAAAATACCAAAATTTTAGCTTTAAAAATTGAAAGCTCAACAGTTGGTTTTAAGCATCAAAGTGAAAAGTCAAGTTGAACAATTCAATAAAGTGTCCCCACACCTCTACAGGTACATGGACACCCCAACTTAGTAAGTATATAAACTACATCTTCTGTTCAAGATATAATGCAAAAAAAAAGAAAACATGGAAAAAAATTGCAGTGTCATACAAGATGTTTGCTCGGGCTCTTGGGTACTGCAAAAATGCAATAAAAGAAATAACTGCGTATAAAAAATTTGCGAAATGTATGCCAAGTCACACACACCTCCAACAAACACACATTATGGCACATCTTTTGCAGCTTGTCACAGATTTTCATTCCCATGTAGTATTTTTTTTTTGCACCTATGAGAGCAAAATCGATGACATTGGCATTTCGTTTACACGGAGCTTTCTTACTGCTCTCCCAAGAGTGGGTGAAGTATATAAGTACAGGTGTACATAGTAGAAGTGCGTTGACACTTCGATTAGCTGCATTTTTTTTTTTTTTTTGTTCTCTATTTACATGTTTGTGTGCAGTGCGTCACCTTTTTGTTGGGAGAAAAAATTCCTCATGTACATAGTATGTTTTTATTAGATTTTTTGGTGCATCGAGTTTCAAAAGGGAAAAACATCTTAAGCTTGAGTTTAAAGCTTAGATTTCGAAGGGGAGTTCTTAAAGCACGCTAATCGAACAATTTTTGGATAAATTATTTTACGTCATCTTTAATGGAACAAAATTATAGTGCTTTTTACGATTTGTCTTGCTTTTAAGCAAAATATTGAAATAGTTGATGTTCATAATGATAAGGTTTGTCTCAAGGTACAACTCAGATTTTTCAATTTCAAAATTGATATAACTTTATGTGATTTGGTATAAATTTGAAGAATAAGGATATATGTAAGAATAAAAAAAAATAAAAATACTAAGTGCCATTGTAAAGTTTCCGATAAATCAATCATTCAATTATAGTTGATTCCATTTTTTCGACCTTATATAGATTTGAAGAACATCAATGAAAAAGCTCAGATCATATTTATATTGTATTTTTGGGGTCGCTGAATCCAATTCTGTATTCAAAAAAAACTCACCATAAAAGGAGCTATTTGTGAGGCTGTTTCTGAAACCTGACGTACTCTGGTTTTTCTGAACAAGGAATCTGATACAGCTACCGTAAACATATATAAAAACATTGCCGAACAAGCGAACTCAAAACAACATTTTTATGTAATACTTTGCAATTCTATTAAAACACAGCTTCACAAAAAGAAAATTGATATTTAAGTTTAGTGGCCAGACGCTTCACTTTAGGGTTTCGACATAGGTTTAAAAAACCGTATAAAATTAGGTTTTTCGGAGGTTAACTCAGAAACCTGGGTTGCTGATTCACCGATCCCAAAAATATATATAAAACATCGCCGAAAACCAGTTTAAAAAAAAAAGTGATTTAGCATCTAAAATCAACCAACGACATCCCTAAATTTGTAGCCCTTCAGTATTTCCTTCTATTATAAAAAATGTTCTTTACCTTCATCGTGCTCATCGTTATCATTTATTTGTTTGCTTCTATTTAACGATATAGAAGACTAAGTACCTACAGTAAATATAGATTTTTCTCTATTAGGTAGCAAAGACCCCTATTTTTTGATTTGAATAAACATTTTGCATTCACTATAATTGTTTTTGATTCTAAGTTGAAAATCACCTGAAATCTTCTCAAGTAAAGTACTTTGGTTTGAAAAAAACTTTACTTTTTCATTTTTAATATCATTATTGCGCTAGTTGCATTACGTTGTCAGATATAGGTGTTAAAGGCGAGAGAAAATCGCGTCACCTTTACTTGTCGTACAATTCAAAGTTTTTTGTTTATAATTATTGGATTTGATTATACACATTTCCAATAGTATATGGTGGGCAGCTGTAAATTAATCATCGTTTTAAATATATCCGGAAAAGTTACTATTTTAACTTGCGTACTTCCAAAAACAAAGTCTACAACTACCCTATCTTTTTAAAAGCATAGTAAACCAATCAAATTTAGTGAAAATTAAAATACTATCATTGCTTATCCCCATTAGAAGTACTTGAAAGCCAAAACCAAACTTAACTCGTAAATTTTTCCATTTCAATAAACTAGTTTTAAGTAGAGTTCATTGAACTGTCCTTTATATGATTAGATGGCGTCAGCAGTTCGTGTAAAATTCAGATTGACTGAGCTTACCAATATTATTTAAAAGAGTCAGTAGAGTAAATACTTTAAGTCTATCGCACGTGCTCTTAAGTTGAATAAACATCTTTTATAGTAAGATTTGTATTTAGTTATAAAAGTTTGACAAAGTAAATGATACTTATTGATTGACATAGTTTTAAGTTACGTTCACGTTTGACCTTTAAGCTAAACTGTTGCTCTAAAATAATTATTCTCTTGATTATTAAATTTCCAATAGAAAATTCCAGTAGCCAACTCTAGTGCAAAATTTGTATGTCTTTAAAATTTTTTTATTAAAACATACCATGGCTGCCCAACTTGTTCATTTCGTCTGCATTTTATTTTCGAAAAAGTACGAAAAATTGCATCAAATTAAACAAACAACATTGTCAGGCGGCAGGCACATTGTTTGCACAAGATCTTCTGGTAGTTGTTGCTGGAGTTATTTAAATTGTTGGGTTGTTCTGCAGTGGCAACTGTGACAAGCATTCAATGTTGGCCTTCTGGTTCTGCCAGATGTGGCACATTTGGCGCTAGAGATGAGCGCGTGATTGTTGGTGTTTAACTTTTTGTGACTTTTTTTCTTTTCTCATTTGTTTTCAATTCAAAGTACGATTAAATAATCAATTTCAAGTCAAAGTTATATTGTTGCTAGATATCGTTGAAAAAATTCGACAAAATATGACAGAAATAATTAGTTGTATTCTTTGTTTGACCCAGGATTGTTTATGAAATTAATATGATTATTTGGTATGAAAACTACCTAATCACACAATACATAATATTGGATTAAAGGTAGAATACCTCAATTTGGGTATAACATAGCATTAAACATCTCTTTGATTCAATACAGGAAAATAAAAGAAAAGTACTTGGAAAAGTTTTTCTTTACTTAACACAATTTGTTTTTTAACGACTACACCTTGTACTTGATTCAAGTATAGAATTTTGAGATATATTTATTAATGTATTTCAGTATCAAAAAAACAAATTACTCGTGAATTAAAGATTTTTTTTTTTTATCAATACTAGTATCATGATATAGTCAATTATGGTGTGTATACTATCTGCATTTTTATTTTTTAAAAACGCCTTTTACATGCCTTCCTGTATCATAAAAAACAGACCGCATATTACAAAAGGAAACCCAAATGACGAAGATCAAGATCAACTCTGCGAAAAAAATTACAAAAAATCATGCCTACGTCATTTTGACAATCACCAATCTGCTTTGCGGTCAATATTCAAAGCTACAACAGATTTTAAGCATGAGAGTTCGTTAGAAAACGAAATATTTGCATAATGAATACTTAAAGTCAATCAGGGATATAAAATCGCTTGAAGCTTCTAGAAAACTTGTCTGCTTTACTAGAAAACTTATTGCTTACTAACTTACATTCCTATGAAGCTCTTTATGGTATGTGTCTGCTAGTCTTCTTGTATCATCCCTGACACAAAATTTATATATAAATATAAAGTAGCATTTGCAATACTTCTTAGAGTCTTAGAAGAGGAGTGATATAATTCAATTTTGTTTTTTAAATCTTGTTTGTTTTTTTTAGAAAATGAAGTCACTTGAAAAGACAGTAATCTAAAAGATCTTTTTTTTTTTCTTTTTGAAACAATCAAAAATAATCTGAGCTTGGCAGCCATTTTATTTAAAACACAAAATGCGATCCGCAAGGCAACTGCACAGAAAAACTATAGCATACTTTTTGCCGCCAATTTTTATTCTCTTTTTGCTTTATCAGTTTTAAAAGCTTTCGTTCTCGCTTACGCTCGATGCAGCAAATGCGTTTGGGTCTAAGTGAGTGAGCACGTTCTTGTTACTCCTGTCTTAATTGTTAACTGTGTCTTGTCTCACGCACCCATAGCCAGCAACGCAGTGAGTGACAGAGACAACCACAACAAAATCATCTGCAATGGCAGCCATTAAACGTGTAATCGCAACAACCTGGAATATTTTTATTTTTTTTTTATTGCTTGCTGGGCATGTTCCATTTTCCATTTTCTTTAAATTTCTGAATGTTGCGGCTTTTGTTTGTTGTCGTTTGTTGTTGTTGTCTCTTGTTGTTCGTTTTATTATGTTTGCACGCACTTGTCTGTTAAATGGCGCGTCACAGCAGACACACTCACACACACAAATGCACACGCAAAGAGAGTGAGTGAAAGAGAGTGCTCACACAGACACAGACCAACAAAATGACCGGTTTACCTTGCGCATGTGTGTGTGTGTGGCCTTTGTCGACCTGCTCAGGCATTTTCCTCACTTGAAATTGAGTGCATTTTTAATGCTTAATTATTTCCTTAATTAAATTTGCACTTAAACTGTGGCAAACTTTACCTCTCACCCACGACCTCTCATGCAGAGTTCTATACACCCACACCCACTCATTTACACACATGCATACGCATACTTTTTGCTTTGTTCTCTTAGTCTCGCTTTAATTTGCTGCTAAATACTGCACATATTTTTCACAATGGCGCCTTTTTGGCTTTATGCTTCACATGTTTATTTATTGTTATTTCATCTTGTGTTCTGCCCTTCATTCACTTACCCTGCGTACTCTCGTTTATTTCGGGTATTTCACATTTGGTGCCTTTGTAGCCAGTCGGACAGTGGCATGTTATGGCCGCATCTCCAATGTGCCTGCAAATGGAAAATGTTTTCGCAAAATGTTTAAAGAACTTTATGCAATGGTCCATGCTTTCATTTATTGTAATTAAATGTTTACGTTATTTATGATTCGTAACAACATTTAATAAATGTGGTCAATATGAAATTTCGTTATAATGAGCTGGAGAAAATTTAATAAAACACAAATGAGCTGCAAGAAAAAGTAATGTGCTAAGTATTTTTCTGACTTATTAATATTAATAAAATATTAAGAATGTAAAGAATTTCGTATAAAAATTAAATATTTTTCAATTTTCGTAGGAATCAACTTTAAATAAAAATAAATATTTTTAAGTGAAAGATTTTTTAAGCTATGGCACAAAAGCTGCATTTTCATTGGCATTACTTTGAAAATTTATACATAATTGAGATTCTGATTTAAATTTTGTATTAAAATTCGATGAAGGAAATAAAATAATATGTGCAAAACAAAATATATGTACTTATTATATAGTGATGATAAAATACTAATAAGGAAATCGATATTATCGATTACAACATAATCGAAAAATATTGTTTATATTCAAGTTGGAAAACCTGTTACAACAAAAGCTAAAATATGTGCCAAACAAAATATACTTATTATATAGTGATGATAAAATACTGATAACAAAATCGTTAATATCGATTACAACAAAATCGAAAAAAATTGGTTTATATTCAAATTGGAAAACCTGTTACAACAAAAGCTAAAAAAGCTATTGCAAAAATCGAAAATATCGATTTTAACAATATCAAAAAAACTATAATATTAGTTTCAAAAACTCTCAACTTTTGAAAAATTTATTTTTTTCAAAACTTTTCATAAAATATGTGTGTACTACAATAAGTAGTGAAGATAAATTACCAATAGCAAAATCGAAAAAAACGATTGTAACAAAATCGACATATATATAATTATAATATTGATCAAGTACCAATAACACAATCGAAAAAACTGATTACAACGAAATCGCAAAATCTGTTACAGCAAAATTGATTACACAATCGGAAAATCTGTAGCAGCTAAATCTATAAAAACGATTAAAAAAAATCGAAAATATCGATTACAATATCATCGAAAACATCGATCTAAATGCAATAAAATAGAAATTTACTTATTTTATAATAGTATAATAGGTACAAATAAAAAAATCAAAAAAAAGAATGACAAAAAATTTAAAATATCGATTAAAAAATCATGGAAACTATCAATTAGGGCAATACCAAAAAAAACTGTAAAAAAATTAACTTTTTTCAGCACTAAATAAAATAAAATAGAAATATAGTTATAATATTAATAAAGTACCAATATCAAAATCGAAAAAATCGATTACAACAAAATCGGAAAACCTGTAACAGCAAAATCTATAAAAACGATTAGAAAAAATAGAAAATACCGATTACAATATTATCGAAAATATCCCTAATTGATAAAAAAAATGTTAAAAATCAATTTTTTTTTCAGCCCTAAATGCAATAAGATAGAACTATACTTATTTTATAGTAATATAATAGCCATAGATACACTTATACATACATACACTTATTTAATAATATTATAATAGCCATAAAAAAGTATAAGAGAAATAATTACAACAAATCGAAAATATCGATTAAAAAATCATCGAAATTATCGACTTAAACAATACCAAAAACATCAACTTTGAAAAAATTCAACTTTTTTTTGTCAGATTTAGCTCTAAATGACTAAAAACTTTTTTATTCAGCTTTACAAATTTTTAAAAATTGTCCAAAAATTTTGAATTTTTAAAAGTTATGACAAATTACAAAAATAAAACAATATCGGAAATATCGATTTTGCAAACATCGAAAAATCGATAACAGCAAAATAAATTGAATTTAACAAACAGGATGCAACAGAAAAATTTATTGTAAGCAAATTAAAATTAAAATATTCGATATAAATAACCTGCTCGATAAACAACCGAGTTGTACAACTAGTCGCATCGTTTGGCTTGGGTAACTATTACAAAAAAATCTAACATATCGACAACAAAAACGAAATTATCGATTACATTTCCTTCTTCATTTAGCTAAGCTAAAGTTCGGTCGCTTTAGATTTAATATGATGTTGATGTATATTGCGGAGGTGAAGTTTTATATAGTAAATAAATCAATTAATTTCACAAACAACACTAAAACGATTTAGCTAAAACTCCGAATACGTATTTTTCTGAAAAACTTGCGTTTTTTTTCAAAAGTAAATTTCGAGAACAAAAAAAAAGTTCTGCTTTAAAGAAACATTTACATTATACTAGTACAAACTTTAATTAAATATGCTCTGCCATATTATAGGAATTCACTTTTTGCTCAATTTAATACGAATTGTTGGTCAGCCAGTTGGTGAAAGCTCAAGGCCAAAAATTCCAAAGATTCAATTAAATGCCAACTGTGCACAACAAATAGACAAGGTCAGACCCATTTCCACCACAGTCAGCATTAGACGAGCAAATATTTTAATATACTTAGTCGCCAGATGTTACCCATCCAGAGAGAGGTGGGGCGAATGAGTGAAATGACGCGCCTAAACCAATAAATTTACCAAAAAGTGCTACCCGTCTGGAGCAGCCCGTTGTCACCATGGACTAAACCCTAAGCTGGCATCAATGCCAAAGCACTCTCTGCATATTTGGGGGCAAACGTTTTTGTGAGTGGTGCAGTAACTAGGCCTAAATCCAATTGACCAACCGAACGTTGACCAAACGACAGCTGCCAAACGCTTAAAAAGTCTATAGACAGGGCCATCAGTTTACTGGTAATGATAGCTACGCTCCCTGCTGCCAGAGCCAGCCCATAGGGAAACATTTCAATTTTGAGGTCAGAATTTTTGTGCTGTGACAGCAGCAAGTGAAGAAAATTATTAGACCAAGCTCCCAGCAGCAGGCCTGGACGCATATTGATGGACGTCAGGCTTATGCAGCAGAGTAACTCGGGCCGCCCATACGCTCCTGCCGCTCTGTTGGTCAACCATCATCAGGTGGTATTAGTGGGCTTTTGATTTGAAGTCAAGTTAATTGAAATCTGTGAACGCTGCTTTGTTATTGACTTGGTTCCACTTGGCAGAGACTTTGTTTTTTGGAAACGCTTTTCTGATTGGCATGAAAATTCAATTAACGAGCTTGTTAGGCTTTGCTTAATTTTCAAGTGGGTGGGTGGGGATTCAAAGTTGGTTTGGGCATGTGAGATAAATGGACAGTTAAATGACGAATTATGAGGTGTCTTATGCAGGAAGAGTGTTTGCTTTAAAACTTTTTCAAGGAATTATGAGCAGTTTGAGTGGAAAGGGGCTTAAGGCTTAAAGGCGATTTTTTCAACACCTCACCAAACGAAAGTCCACGCTGATATTGGAATGTATGAATAATAAATTGTTTTTTCATATCTTTGTATTGTTCCTTGGTCGCGAAACTTCTCCAATCATCTCTGCTTCTTGCAACACGTTTCACCTCATTCCAGGATCCTAATCGTCTAGATTCATTTTGCACGCTTCTTCTCCACGTCATTTTCGGTCTGCCCCTGCGTCTGTTACCCTGCGGATTGTATTCAAATGCCATTCTCGCCATGTCATTTTCGGGTTTTCTTAAAGTATGGCCAATCCACCGCCACTTTCTTTGCAGGACTTCGTTAGCAATCGGCTTTCAAATCTTTAGTGGACTTTATCCCTGTCAGTCAAAAGTCTAGATGAAAGATTCATGGAAGAACCCATAAGAAGCGCAAAAACACCTCACTAAACGAAAGTCAATGCTGACATTGTAATGAATGAATAATAAATTTTTTTCAAATCTTTAATGAACTTTATCCCTGTCAGTCAAAAGTCTATATGAAAGATTCTTGGAAGAACCCATGAGAATCGCAAAAAAATTTTACCCATCCTAGTACATATACGTATATTTTAGTAAATTGGTTGCTTAGGAAGTTAGGTATAGATGCAGAAATGTAAAAGTGCCCTATATTAGCTTACCCTAAAAAAATTCTCCATATCTGCCCGACCCAGGCCCTTGCTTCAAACTGTATGGCACTTCAGTCTGAAACAGTGTTGCAAAATGAAACATCTACCAGTGTGTACAAATTTTATTTTTTTACTCCAAAACTTTATGTTTTAAATGGCATTTTTCTCTCCAAATTTCTTAGCAAAAACAAAGCACGCAATATGACACTTGTAAACAGCTAATTGTGGGCACTTCTGCATCGCTGTTAGCGTTGCTCACGTGCTTCATCGGGTACTTTTGCATTTCTGCACGATTTTATGAACAAACCTATTATTCGTCGTCCATTACTTTTATTACATTAAATATAGTAGATGGCGTACGTTATAGTCGGGCGCGGACGACTTTGCGATACCCTGTACCACCACATTGCAAAAAGATATTTATTTGTCGAATTTGGTTACGATATTTTTATAGACAAGCGAAAAACAGACGAATTTTGCATTTTTCGATACCTTCATAAACAAACGAAATACAACGAATTTTATGAAAAAAACATTTTTTCGGAATCTGTAATATCTCTAAGTTCTAGGCGTTCATACAGACGGACAGACGGAAAGACGGACATGGGTATATCGACTTCTCTAGTCACCCTGATCATACTTTAGGTAACTTTAGGGGGTCTCCGACAACTCCTTCTGTACGTTACATTCATTTTCTGCTTGCACAAACTTAAAAAATTAGTTACATACATATTACATATAACGAAATTTTAAACTTCAAGTAAATAACGAATATTTTTTAAACTATTGATACTGACACTATGAGAGACATTCCTTATTGTTATTAAAATTAGGCAATTTTTCGTTTAGTGAGTCAGTTTTATTCATATAGCATTTATTTGCTTACGATCGATATTTAAATATTTAATGAGAATAAAATATTCAAGAATTTCTCAAAAGTTTAATCGATTTGTCCAATATTTATTTGCTTAATTGATAAACAGACGACGAAAGAACACACAGTATTGAACTTGAACTATATTCTTTATGATAACAATTAATATACCAAATTTTATTTTTTCAGCTTATATGCAAATAATTCGAACTTGACAATCAAACAGCTAAAATCAATCAACAAACAATCAACTTTGTTTACATAACAAATTAATCATTAAACTAAGCATTGTAAAAATTTTAAAATATTAAAAACAATTTTTTAAATAAACAGTTCCAATTATTTTTAAATAATTAAGTTAGCATTTCATACGCATAAATAAATAAAGTTTGGTGCTTTGTTGGGACTGTACTTACTTGCATGTGCCGCCATTTTGGCAAACATTTGTAAGCGCCTCCTTGCACAGTGGGCCATGCCCACAGTCACTGCCACTGAAGCCCTCAAAACAGGCACAGCCATACGAACTGCAAGAGATATAACAAGCATATGAAAGATGAAATTGTATATAATATACATATATATATGTGTTTGTATTTGATATATGTACATATATTGTTTGTTTGAGGTTCATGCTGTTTATTGACCCTAGAGCGACGACAAGTTGGGTAGAGAGTGCTATGACTTTTGGGCTGTCACTGCTGCTCATATTTACCAATACATATAAACTATATATAGACTTATTTATTTTTACACATATTTATTTATCTTACAGCTTTCAAGTTGACCAGCGGACTATCGGCTTTTTTTTCGCAAACAATTTTTATTACTATTTACTTTTGTGTGTCTAAATAAATAGCAGTAACGAAAGAGACAGACAGCTATGCAAAGTTTTTTTTTTCTTAGTATACAGCACGTCAGATAACAAGTGAGTGACAGAGAAGGTTGCTTTAACAGCCTGTAAGTCATATGTTAACCCTAGGCAATAATTTAAACAAGTTCTAGGCTCAAGGAAACACACTGACACGCTCAAGGACTTGTCAGACCCCAGTTGAAACAAAATGAAGAAAAATATGTCGACAGTATCCTTGAGAAAAAAAACTATTCGTACTTATTAAGTTCAATTAAAAAGAAAAGCAACAAAGTCCTCTAGCCGTCGCTTAGGGGCAGACAAGCTGTAAAAGAGTGTAGGCTGGGGGGCATACAAGCTATTGCAGAGTGCAGGCTGGGGACAGACTGGCAACAAAATGACGCACGTTTGCTGATTAAAGCTGCAAGCGTTAAAAGTGGCCAAAGGCGTTTGCTATTGCCAGCAGTAGGCAATGTACGTAGATGAGAGGGTAGACTCACAAGTTATTGGTCTAGATCAGAAAGAAGGGCAATAGCAATGTTCAGCGGAGATGATGGAGAATGACTTTTCAGTTATCCGTTTAATTTCATTATTTGGCTTAGCACAGGCACTGAAATATTTGTTATGCATTATTTTCTGGCATTTTTGATTAACTTTCACTTGTGGCTTGCCTGTTCCTCAATATGCGCTCTTGACTGCACTCAATCAAGTTCTCTCACTAACTGATTTGAGCTGCCCATATGCTCTTCTGCAGTAGGCGCTGCTTCCCAGACGCATTTTATGCAGGTGCGAGCAAGACAAACACACAGTGCGTAAGATCCGTTATCGGAAGGGCTGCCGACAAGCAACCCAGTAGGGATTATTGGAACAGTCGGCGCGTTTCGGAATGTCGCTATTTCGCGATGCAACAAACTTAATTTTGGATCGTTCGTGACGTAGCTCATATGGACGATTTTTTTCTTAATCAAAAAACAATTATATAGTAACTAAAAATTCAGGATTTCGGAAAACAAATTTTTTTTTTGATTTGGTGGAATTTTAGAATGAAACTTTTGGACAGAAAATTATAATTATGTTTTTCGAAATTTTTTTAATATATATATATATATTGCTTTATAGCAAATAAAAATTCTAATTTTTCGGCATTTTTTTTGTAAATATTTTTTTTCACTTTTTCAAAATCCTAAAAAGCTTTATTTTTGATATCTTTCATTTTCAAATTTTTCGAATTATAGGCCCCAGTAGCTAGTGCTCGTTAAAAATCCATTCAGTTTAGTATAAAATACTATATTTCAATTATTATAATAAAATGTAATACAAATTTGTAAAAATTATATTTTATTCTATATTGTATTATATTTTAAAAGCAAAAGAATTGGCCATATTAATTAACTTGACAGCACAAAAATAAAAAAAATACTATACGTAATTTTTGGACTGCTTTACTTTAAAGCTTAAATGATATACTTATATCATTAAGAAGTTTACCCACAGTTAATATCTATCTTTCTGTGTACTTATTTGATATTTTTTCTTAAAGGTAAACAGTACATTTTTGGACTTTATTAAACAAGATTAATAAAAAAAAAATTAATAAATAATAATTTAAGAACACAAAAGTTTTTCCACACCAAAGTAATGCAGACAATAGCTCAGTCCCTTGGAAATTCTCCTGTAATTATATGCGAACTAGTTACGGTAGCTATTATTTTCTACAAAGATAGATCTCTTAATTTGAAAACTTGCAATAGCTGGGAAGAACAATTTTTTTCAAAGATCAAATTTAAAAAAAAAAATACTTATTGCAAGACCCTTGACAACTTTTAAGAGGCATACAAAATTTGGAGGAGCACACTACATTAAATGCTTTAAAAGTAAACAGATTGTTTTCAAGAAACTGATTCAAGCGTACTTTTCAATCCACCCTCAGTATATAAGTGTGACTTATCGACCGGCCAAGGACAAAGTACAGCAAATACGGCCGCACCCATACCAAAAGTGTTACCATAAAATGAAATTAAAACAAATGAGTGTGTGTGTGAAAAAATTTAACATTCAAAAAGTACACTAAACTTGCAACATAATAGTGCAAGCAGGTGAGGCATGCAGCACTGTGGGCCATTCATTGATATTCCGAGCTCGATTTAATTAAGACCTTTGGCATGACAGCTGTCAAATCGATTGTAAAATGTTTTGCCCATTGGCAAATTACGAACGTTCAAAATCAAAGAAATTAAATCGGATTGACACACTTTTAGGTAAACTTTTTTTATTTTTTTAAATATGCTGCGGCAAATGTATCTTTTATTATGGAACATGAAGTACATACAATTTTAAAGAGCATATGTTTACATGCTATACCCGAGGGGTTAAGGGTATTAGAGTTTTTTACGAGCAGATGAAGGTGTGACAGACAAGTAGCTTGGTTTTTAATATCGTATAGCTATATATTTTTGTCTGTATGGACACATAGAACTCAAAAACTGGTCGATTTGAAAACACCAAATATTACCAGAGGATAAGCTTTATCCTTGCGAAAGTTTTACGAACTACATCAATATAAGAACCAATTCATCCGTACAGAATTTCAAGGGATAAAAAAGCTATTTCGTCAAAAGCGTTATATATATAAAGGAATTTTAGACTTCCTTCTCGGTAAAAAATAAAAATATATAGAAAATGTACTTCCAGACTCCTCAATATATCGAAACAGAACTTGAGGAATATGCATTTTTTTTTTGTGTAAAACTGGGTGGGATATTCTACTTTCGGGAACCAAAATGACACTTGGAAAAATAACATGACCAAAATTCAGAAATAATTATAAAGCATCATCAATCTTGAGGTATTTTTTTCAATAAGGTTTTTTTTGATAAACCACGCGTGAGTACTGTCAACTTGCCATGTGTTTTTTATTCAGTTTTCATTGCCATTTCATCTTGGAAAAACTTACACCCGAACAACGTTTACAAATCGTACAATTATATTACGAAAATTCGCGTTCTGTAAAGAATGTTTTTCGCTCGCTTAGGCCATTTTATGGTCGCCATAATCGACCTACTGAGACCACTATTCGCCATACCATCAACAAATTTGAGACCCAATATTCCTTATTGGATGACACTCGACCGAATAGACCTCATCCAGCGTGTAGTTTATGGGCCGGTGGAACATGCGATCCATATTTCTTCAAAAATTACGCTGGTCAGACCGTAACCGTCAATGGCGACCGTTATCGCTTTAGAGGCCAACATCACCCGTGTTATTCACGAGATACCGCCGATTATGCTCGAACGCGTTATCGAAAATTGGAGCCTCCAGTTGCGGTTGAAAGGGATTATTTTTAATAAAGATTTTCCGATTAATTTGAAATTGTTTTTTTTTTTTTTATTTAAATAAACTCAATATTGATGAACCTTTATTATTCATTAACCATTTTCTATGATTCAAGCCACTTTCAGCTGTTCTTATGATATGCTTCACCATGTAGATAATAGTTAGGGCTACAAGAATTTATCAGATGATTTGTGAGGGCTTTATGTGAGTGAGCCTAATAAACAAAAAAACGAAATATGTTTAACAGCGCACACTAGGCCCAGATTCCCCTTTTCTGGCCCAAATTCGGATAAATGAAACTTTTCACCCATACTCTTCAATTTTGGAATATATTTGAATTAAAAATTTTTTTAAGATATCATTAATCCAGACCGAAATTTAAAAAAGGACCAAATATCATACGGAGCACCATATAAATGGAAAAATATGCTAGAAAAATACACCAAGTATTGAAAAGTTTTTTTGGAATCCGCCATAAGTTGCAGTTTTCGAAGCCAAAAACAAAATGATGAAACCATCAATCCATTTACCTTTGAAACATAATCATAATAATAATCCATATAATAATTTTTATAAAGTTTTATAATTTTTGTGATTTTTACCTATAACCCCACAAAATATCCACAAATCTACAAAAATTAGTCGATAATTTTTTTTTTTTTTATTGGGTTTATGGAATATTTATAATGAACATCATTCAAGCTTACCCCTCTCATTTGACCATTAGTTTTCTTTCCCTTCATCCCGTAGCGCCATGACTGGGGATTTTAGAACCTTTGATGATCTGTTATCTGTTCTAGGCGGACTCTACTCATGCTCCTAAATGAAACTACAAGACTATTCTGGGTCTAGAATTTATTTTCTGTTATGAAGCGACCTCATAAAATTTTTATATTTTAAAAAAAGCAGAAATATCGTTCATTTCTTTTAGTTAGGACCAAGAACTGCAAAAAATCCTGAATTGGTCTTCAAATGCCTGTTTCAGATTTTGATTCCGAATTACCATAAAAAATTTGTCCCAACTGGGATATCCCATTTGGAATTTTTTTTTTTTTTTCCAATGAAAGTTTAACATTCCGTCCGAAAATCACAAAAATTATTATATCAAACCTATAAATGGATTTTTGGTTTTGGAAACCAAGGATCAATAAACCATAGCACGTCAGGGTTCTGACATAACCTCAAAAAAAAAAATCATTTTTTTTCGATTCCGGGTATCTGACCATTTGCATTATATTTTTTGGGTGTCGCTGAATACGAATTCAATTTCCAAAAAGTCTCAGGATTCTGACACAACCTTCATAATAACTTAGAGCCCTAAAGCACTGGTGTTTTCTTGGCGTTGTATTGGAAATTATACTCCAAAAGTGTTAGTAAAAATGTTTTAAGCTCCGCAAAAATAAATCGATTTTTTTGTGTTAACGATATAAGCAGCCGTAATGTCATGAGCATCGTAAATAATTTATACAAGTATTGAAAGTCTAAATAAATACAAAAAAATATATATATATATAATAATATAATATCACCATAATCACAACGCAGTGTATCTAAAAGTCGAAAACAAATCCCAAAATCCCAAACAAATCTTTTTACCAATTTTGTACAGTTTGACATTTTAATTGAGGTTCAACATGAAAAAATAAATTAAAATAAAATATAAAGATTACAGCAATTTGTATAGAATAATTGCACAACCTTTGGCATTTATTTTACAAAATTTGCTAACATTTTAATAAATGTTTGCTCTTATCTGTTGTTGTTGCTGTTTTTGTATGTCAACGGAAATTAATTTTAAAGATTTTATTCAATTTCTCTGGTATTAACAAGCTTCAAAACAATATTTAATGCATTTAGTGCCTTGAGTTATTGGCAAAATTTATTATATATTAAAAGCAAACAAATACAAAATATTGCCACAATTCTTAAACGAACTGTTTTATTTTTGATTTATATTTAAAGCTAATCTTTAATAAGATATTAACTTTTATAAAACCAGTTCAAAGTTATGCCCAACAGCAATACAAAAAAGAAAGTTATGCTGATTTATTACCCATTTGCAGCAGCTATAGAACTGATAACATTTATCAGCAGCCAACGTAGAAAAAGAAGCTCTAATCAAATTTTTAGATCAAAGCAACTTAGCAAAACACTCTGCACTAAATAATACTAAAAGTTTTTCACTTAATATTGAAACATCATTAAGCTTTCGTGTTTGCATAACTTTTTGCATTATATGGCAAACTAATTGATTTAATATTATTGCCACATGGCGTATACGCAATACACATTTGTTATACTTTATTTAATGCATGTTAAGTATGCGTCAAGTATGCCGCAACAATGAAAAGTAAACCAAAAAAACTTTCATTTTCAGTCTGTCGACTTCTAATACGTATGTCAGGAAATACGAAGAGAGAGCCAAAAAAAAAAAAAAGAAAATCAAAACGTGCCCATGGGTGCAAGAAAAACCGACAAGAAAAGTTTTTTGTTTTGCCTTTGCTACAACTTTAGGACTTTTATCGGCCATTTTGTTTGGGCCTCGAACAAGCAATAAATTTAGCACAAAAATCAAGCGAAAGCTTGCAAAGAGCCACAAAAACAATGAGAGCCATTGACATAGAAAAATGTCTGTTGTTGCCCAAAACTATGCAACACACTTAGGCGTATACTTGATATGGGCAAACATTTACGAAGACTCTTGTAGAGTCTTTTTTTTTTTTGTAAACTCAGTTGACATACATATATCTAAATGTTACACAGCGTATAGCCATAAATTAGTTGCATTTGTCGTAGCATTTTACCAACGTGCAACATGCCTCGACTTTTACCTTACAACATTGAACAATTGAAGGTCGAGACTAAAAGTTTGTCAAACATGCTCAGACATGTACAAGTATTTATGAGCAGCATGCAAAGAAAGTGGCAAGTAGACGAAAGTTAAACTTAACCTTTAGCAATGGGTGCACTAAATTTGAGCCAATATTTTTTTAAAGATATCTATAAGCCTTTTATTTGTGGCAAAATATGTTAGACAAATATCTCCTGCACACCAAGGAAGTACCGAAATACTTTTTTTTATAAAAATCCACGTTAAGCCAGTTGAGTTAAGCTTTCCAGCGCTTAAGGCTTGTTGCTGTACATGTCTCTAGTCCTTATATGTTAGTAGTACAGCAGTGAGTAGACTTGAATCTGAGAAATTCTGAGTACGTCGCAGAGACGTAACGTTAGCTTTTGTGTGATTTTTTTCTTCTTTTTTTTTAAACGATATATTGATGCTACTATACATGGAACTCCGCATCGATTTGCATACATACAAAGCTGCGTGTCAACTCTAACGTCAAATCGATTCTTTTGTACGGATGTGAAACCTGGCTCATGACGGAGCGAAAGGCAGGGAAAGTGGAGATGGATCGGCTGTAAATGGATGGATGTAAACAAGCGCTCGAATGGAGCCCGCAAGGTAGCGGAAAGAAAGGACGCCCTAGATGCACTTGGAAGCGGACACTCGAGAAGGAAATTAGGTCTACTGGGAAATCTTTTAAGGAGGTCATCGCGAAGGAACGTAACCGATGGAAACGTTTTGTAGAGGCCCTAGGTCCCACTGGGGATAACTGGAATTGAGAGAGAGATCGATAATGATATCGAGAAACCTTTATAAAGATAGTGATATCGATAGCACTTTAGCTCCCTACCCTGGCAATTATATCGCATTTCTTGTCTATGTTCAATAAAATTGATCAAATCTAAGATTAAAAACTATAAATAATATCGAAAATTCCATTGAAGCGTTGCTACCTCTATTAGTAAGCATAAAGCAAGGAAAGGATGTAGACACAGCTGCAGGCTTTTTTTCTTCTGCAAGAAATTTCGCCCAGTCGAAGTTTGAACTTCTATCAGTATATAAGATACCACCTACCAACTTTGAGAGAGTAGAGTTTACTATTTACAATAAATTCTCAACAAAATGTAATGCCTGCCTGCTGCTTATAACTAAATTCAAAGCACTCTGTCATACCCACTGTGCCGGAAGGAAGTGAATGACACTTGTGTGACCTATAAATGCATTTTAAATACCCAAATTACGGCATTGAAATAAACGGAAATAACGCTAAAGTTCTGTCAACAAAATGCTCAAAAATTTCAGCAACTTTTATCTTACCAAATTCCAACTGCTATTCTGTCATTTTTCCAACTGTAAGATAAAAAGGTAGCTCTACATTTTGTTAGAATATTTTTGCGATTTGTTGAAAATCACCTGCAGCTGTTTTTTGCTACCATACATGGAACTCTTGCAGTTGTTTGCATATTTTTTTGTTTATATATATATGTATATTTTTTGCGACATGTGCAAATCCAACGAAAAAAGTTTTTTTCACATAGGCGACCAAAAAAATATTTGGCATACAAAATTTTTTGCGATTTTTATCTCTTATTTTTTCTATTTATTATTTACATTTGCTGCCGGCCTTTTGTTGTGCCACAAATAAAATGGCACAAGTGGCAACGTTTTAGATACAAATCGCTGAATTTTAGATACACTACGCAAAGATCTTTGGTTAAATTCGCTGGTTTTGTTTGCAAAGCGCGAAATTTGTGGTTTGTATTGGCTTAGAACAAGTCTCTATAACTTAAAAACAAGTGTTTTTTTATTTATTTACTTTTCAGTTCAAGATTAACTCAAAACAATTTCCCATATATGAAAGAGCAGCTGTTAAATTCGTGTGGCTCTCTGCAAACTTTAGAGTCTGGCAAAATTTGATCAATCTGTTAAAAGTTGGAAATCTGTCTTTTTTTGAAATTCCCGAAGTCAAAGAGCTTTCTAATATAGCTGCGGAATTTCAAGTTGGGAAAAGTTGAGAATATATTATCATTTTTAGATTTATAATGATATAAAGATACACCATATTAATCGATATTCAATATGGGCCATTTTTGTACTTATCGAGAGAATTTGGAACAAAAAAATTTATATTAATTTTTTTTACGATTTTTTATAAGAATTCTATGAAATTATCTTATTCGTGTTTTTTGATATTGAATTGAATTTTTTTTTTGACATATAGTAACATGGAAAAATATAATATATATATATGGGCCATTTTCTGTCAAACCAGCCACCCACTTCTCACACTTTAATTTTTAAGATAAATCAACGTTTTTGGGCTTAAAATTTTCGCGTTCTCGTCTTCTTTTTAAAGCCGTATGGGGATTTGCCGCCAAAGCAAAGTAACTCCATAAGTTAATCACTATTTGTAATCTTATTCTCAGAAAATTATTATTGCAACTCCTATTATTTGCTATTCAGACACTTTTGTGGTAGCTAAACACGAATCTGAGGATAGAATTTCAAAATTATAAAATGGCAGACCTAAGATGGCCGCTGAAAACCTAAAAACTCATTCTTAGATCCGCCGTTATGTAATTTTTGAATTCTAACCGCGGATTCGTTATTAGCGACCCCGAAAACCCATATTTGCATACCCAACTCGAACTTTAAACACAAAAATTAAAAACACATCTTAGGTCCGCCATTTTGAAATTATGAAAAACTTTTACAGAGAATAAAACATATATATGTATTTAGATAATTTAACGGGGTTCAATGTGGCGGATTTTTGGAAATATCAAGTGAATTTGGTAAAACAAATTTTTTAGAATTAAAATTATTTTAATAATTAGATTTTTAGAATTAAAAATTTTGTTTTTTATTTTGGGAACATTTTGTCCCTTTAAGAAAACATTTTTTTTTTAATCATAATTTTTTTTTAGTTTTACTAGCACTATTTTTTACATATATAGCACAGGTCAACATGGTTTAGTTGTTGGAAAGCTAAGGGTCATTTCCGTAGTAATTTGCTGCGAAGAATCCGAATCCGGGGTCAGAATTGGCCCATCACGTCAGGCTTTTGGGATATTTGAAGCAAATTACTTCGGAAATGACCCTTAGCTATTCCAACAACTGACATGACCCCGGTATTTGTAGACCTGTGTAATCTTTCAAATGCTTTTCTAAATTCTTCATTGGCCTTGTTTAGAGTGCAGACAAAACGTCGTTCAGAGTCTCAATTAAGTATCTTAAACATGGACAAAGATTAAATAACGTCTGCACAATATCTGTGCTGTGCTTTAACTTTGTTCTTCCAGAGCCCAGGACAATTTAGTTCTCATTTATACAAATTTTACAAATGCAAAAGTTACTTTTAATTTCAGTTTCAAAGCTAAATACTTGTAATTTTCTGTTTATATTCAACCCTACTGCAATAGTCGAGTATATCCTTCAAATCTGCATTGCTCTAACTAGTCATTGGTCCATGTCAGGGCATAACAATCAACTATGCATGAAGGGAAACACTCGATATGCTTTTCTAAAAGCAAGCAAATGCTTTGCATTAAATAATATTTAAATGTGACAGCTGCAGCGGCTATTCAATTTAGCACATTGTTTTGATCCTATGCAGAGCCCTAAAAATTCTTGGCAAGGCAGTATAAATTCATTTAAATTTCAAAAAATATTTAACAATTAAAAGGGCTTGCCAAAAAACTGCACTAACTTTATGTCCTTTATGCTACTCGAAAAATGCTGACAGCAGTCAGTTGGCTGCGTTTTAAGGCAATTCAACAGCATAAAAAAGAAAATGCTCATAATTTCCATAGAACTCACTCATACAGCTACAAGCAATCACACACACACACACTCGCAGTTACATATACGATACCATATGGCAGCCAATGGTGCGTGGCAGCCATGAACATGTCATAACAGCGTCCAACAACAATGGCGGCGGCAGCCATTTTTGCCGCTTGCACTTAACAAAAAGCTAGAAAAAATCAAAATGGCCACGCGGCACATCCTGACTATAAGGTACACTATTTCGTCCAAGTCAATATCATAAGTAGGCTAAAAATAAGTTATTATAGCAAATGCCTAATGACTAGATGATCTGAGAGACCACTTTGCATCCGGACTTTAATCTTTAAGGAAGTTTTAAAAAAAAACAAATATTTTGTCCTTCTCATCGTTTTCGTATAAACTGTGGAAAGTCTAGCTTTAGAAATTTTGAAACATACCAAATTTGTATGCATTTACTTAACACACCCCTTATCCCTTGTTTACAGGGTATGCAAAGAAAATTGCGTACATTAAAGTCGGATGCTTGCCTTCGTATGGCAGCAAGAATGGGTATGACTGATCGGCCTGACATTTTAGCAACGTTTTGACAAAAAGCCAAGGAACCAAAGAGCCAAAGTGCATGACTAGTAAACTGAACAGGTCTCTTTTTTTTCTCGTATTTTGTGTCAGTTAAATATGAAATGCGACCAATTGTAATTCCAAAATGGAAAACCAAATTTAAATGCGAAATAAAAATGTTTGCCAACAAGCCAACATAAAGTTTTGCTTAGAATTTGTTTTTGATTCATGCCAGAGACGGCCAATAAATGAGATTGACAATTTTGAACCAGTTCATTACATAAAAAAATGTGCTACGCCATCATATAGTATAATACAAAGCCAGGGAATGCCGAGAGAGACAATCAGGGCCAGTATACTAAAAAAGTACACTAAAAATAAAATAATTTGTAAAAAAATAATTTAAATTACATAAGTGAAAAAAAAAACAAAAAAATATGAGGTTACAAAAACCTATAATACACTTGTACTTAAGGGACTTATAGCAGGACATACCTAAGTATGTATTCTGAACAACAAAAAAAAATTATAAAAATATCATTGGATATGAAAAAAATGAGGAAAAAAGTATGCGAATAAGTCCATCTATCCATCTATCCATCTATCCATCTATCCATCTATCCATCTATCCATCTATCCATCTATCCATCTATCCATCTATCCATCTATCCATCTATCCATCTATCCATCTATCCATCTATCCATCTATCCATCTATTCATCGATTCATCTATTACTATATTCCTATATTCCTATATTCCTATATTCCTATATTCCTATATTCCTATATTCCTATATTCCTATATTCCTATATTCCTATATTCCTATATTCCTATATTCCTATATTCCTATATTCCTATATTCCTATATTCCTATATTCCTATATTCCTATATTCCTATATTCCTATATTCCTATATTCCTATATTCCTATATTCCTATATTCCTATATTCCTATATTCCTATATTCCTATATTCCTATATTCCTATATTCCTATATTCCTATATTCCTATATTCCTATATTCCTATATTCCTATATTCCTATATTCCTATATTCCTATATTCCTATATTCCTATATTCCTATATTCCTATATTCCTATATTCCTATATTCCTATATTCCTATATTCCTATATTCCTATATTCCTATATTCCTATATTCCTATATTCCTATATTCCTATATTCCTATATTCCTATATTCCTATATTCCTATATTCCTATATTCCTATATTCCTATATTCCTATATTCCAATATTCCTATATTCCTATATTCCTATATTCCTATATTCCTATATTCCTATATTACTATATTCCTATATTCCTATATTCCTATATTCCTATATTCCTATATTCCTATATTCCTATATTCCTATATTCCTATATTCCTATATTCCTATATTCTTATATTCCTATATTCCTATATTCCTATATTCCTATATTCCTATATTCCTATATTCCCATATTCCTATATTCCTATATTCCTATATTCCTATATTCCTATATTCCTATATTCCTATATTCCTATATTCCTATATTCCTATATTCCTATATTCCTATATTCCTATATTACTATATTCCTATATTCCTATATTCCTATATTCCTATATTCCTATATTCCTATATTCCTATATTCCTATATTCCTATATTCCTATATTCCTATATTCCTATATTCCTATATTACTATATTCCTATATTCCTATATTCCTATATTCCTATATTCCTATATTCCTATATTCCTATATTCCTATATTCCTATATTCTTATATTCCTATATTCCTATATTCCTATATTCCTATATTCCTATATTCCCATATTCCTATATTCCTATATTCCCATATTCCTATATTCCTATATTCCTATATTCCAATATTCCTATATTCCTATATTCCTATATTCCTATATTCCTATATTACTATATTCCTATATTCCTATATTCCTATATTCCTATATTCCTATATTCCTATATTCCTATATTCCTATATTCTTATATTCCTATATTCCTATATTCCTATATTCCTATATTCCTATATTCCCATATTCCTATATTCCTATATTCCCATATTCCTATATTCCTATATTCCTATATTCCTATATTCCTATATTCCTATATTCCTATATTCCTATATTCCTATATTCCTATATTCCTATATTACTATATTCCTATATTCCTATATTCCTATATTCCTATATTCCTATATTCCTATATTCCTATATTCCTATATTCCTATATTCCTATATTCCTATATTCCTATATTCCTATATTCCTATATTCCTATATTACTATATTCCTATATTCCTATATTCCTATATTCCTATATTCCTATATTCCTATATTCCTATATTCCTATATTCCTATATTCCTATATTCCTATATTCCTATATTCCTATATTCCTATATTCCTATATTCCTATATTCCTATATTCCTATATTCCTATATTCCAATATTCCTATATTCCTATATTCCTATATTCCTATATTCCTATATTCCTATATTCCTATATTACTATATTCCTATATTCCTATATTCCTATATTCCTATATTCCTATATTCCTATATTCCTATATTCCTATATTCCTATATTCCTCTATTCCTCTATTCCTCTATTCATCTATCCATCTATCTATTTTTTATGAAAATATCTTTTCTCTGACAAAAGTTTTGTGATCTACAATTTGCGCAAGTTGGCATTTCCATCTGTTGATCAATTTTAATTTTTTAAATTTTAATTTTAATTTTAAAATTATGCCACGGCTTAGAAGGAACGATAATCATCTTCAGAAAACTTTTGAAAGATTATTTACCATTATACATTTTCATTAAAATGGATTTTTAATAATCGTTGATATTGACAGAGTTTCAAAGATTACCTATCAATGTGTTAAGCTAAAAAGAAAAATAGTCTTTCTTAATATTTTTTTTCGATTTGAAACCCCATGAAATCTTAAGAACTAATTAAAATTTTAAAAAGTGCATGTAGTTTACTTTATCATCTTCTCAGATATACTTTTATCATTCTTTATTGATGATATAATGCAGGTTACAAAACGTCATGCTTTCAGTTTCATTGCCGATTCCCTTGAAAAAAATGTGCACAGTTTTTACTCAATATTCATCTAATCTTCTCTTCCCCTCTCTTTTATTTCATTTATTATATATCAAAATTGACGAGTGGTGAACTCGCCCAGAGCGCAAACGCACGTCACCCAACCTTCATCCATTTACCTGCATTTAATCCCAATTGCTGCCAAGATATTTACTCTCCCATTTCTAAAACCAACTACACTCTCTTAAATCCATCTAAACATATTTGCAAAAAAAAAAAAATTTTTGGCAAATTTTTTGGGCAGTTTTAGCAAATTTGCATAGTTTGGTAAATAGTGAACACTTGGTTAAATATTTGATATTTGACTAGTAGAGGTTCCATTAAACTATATATAGAGTGGTTAAGATCTAGTTGAGTACCTATCAACATGAAGATAACTTGGCTTTTAATCGGCGTTTGCTTCTGCTTTGTGGCCATAAGTGTCCACAGGACACAGGCACAGGACACCACCACAGTAGCAGCAGATACTACTACAACCACCGCAGCCACTGATACGACTACAACCACAGCAGCCACTGATACGACTACAACCACAGCTGCCACCGATACCACCACTACTACCGCATCCAGTGGTGGTGGTGGCAAGAAGATCAAGCGCAAGTGGAAGCGCAAGGTTAAGAAGGGCAAGAAGACAGTGAGGAGGCACAAGACAACAAAGAAATCCTCGACAGGTTAAACAGAAGTCAAAAGTAACTGAAAATTCTAAAAATAAATGTTTTTTTTTTAACTAAAGTAAGATGACTCTATAAACTATATATTAAAATATGAGTCATGATGGATGAGAACATATATTTCAGAAGTAATACATAGTGGTGGTACCCCGAAAGGAATGCAGAGGGTAGGTGGTAGGTTTTGTGAGTGAAGTCAAACAAGTCCAACTTTCATTTGGCTTTTTGAGCTTTCTTCAGCGCCACTTATTCGTAGACAATACCTGCCGAGTCCTATAAGTTCGTTGATTAAAAATTTTTCGTCACAAAAAAGTGCTCTGAACTTTACATGTGATAGCGATAGTCTTATGGATTTTGACCCACTTAAATCAGATTCGAGGTACACAATCCTCCTTAAATGAGGTTATCTCAGAACCTTGACGTGCTGGAGTTTTGTGGAACTCATATTCGGATTCGAAATCCATACGGAAAGTCCTGTCCACACTTTGTTAGAAGTGCGTAATGAACCTTGGTCTAAGAGAGTTAGGAACTCTGATTATTTCAAGTAAAAATTATGTATTTTTTTCTAATCTGAAATAGTCAAAATTTTACTCTGGAACGCCACAGCATTTAACATAGTGTTGAAATAGATCAAAAATTGTATGAGTAAAAAAAAAATTTCAATTGATCAGAGCGTTGCTCAACTGTGAAATACCCTGCAGCCCCTAAATACGCTGCAACGTGAATACCCTTCAGCCTGAATCAAGAAGGTAGCAAGAAATTATTTTCGAATGGGGTTTGCTGTGGATAATAAAACAGATGGACCAAATAATTAAGAAAATCCCTTCCCTGGTTTCGAGAGGGGTTTGAATTTCCAACATCCCTTGGCTACGCCCATGGGCTTTTTTTTTTTTTTAAGAAAAATTAATTCTTTGCGACAAATTTGTATGCATGAAGTTTGCAGGCATATTCAAGGAAAATTGTAAGTTTTGCGAATATGTCAACGTTTTTTTGTTTAATAGGCTCACATGAGTCTGTATGGAAAATTAAAGGCTCGAGCTTATTTATTATTAATAATTAATTAAATAAAGTTGAATTTTGGTGCAATTTTTAAGGGATGGAGTCCAAATTTATAGCTATAAGGGTGGGCCATCTGTTGGTTTGTTTAATAATTGTATTTTATTCGTATATTTTCGAACAATATTGGGAAAACTCATCATCATACCGATTTTGCAGAGAATTTTATGCCCTACATCTTTTTAGAACATTGCATTGCACTGTGGGCTCAGATTGTCATATTTTGGCCAAAAATCTGGCATTTCCATAATAATTTTTTTAGAGTGATGAAACTTTACACACGTGTTCGTAAAGGATTGAACTATAATTCTGGGAAGTTTGACCTTCCTCAGATTTTTTCAAGATATAGATAATCATAACCTAAATTGGAAAAAATTTAAAAAAAAAAAACAAAAAAAAAATTACAATTTAATTAAAAAAAAACTGTTATTTGTATTGGACCATATTTCACACTGAGGTAGATATGAGCTACACATACATTGAAAAAATAGACTATGCCCAAAATATTGAATGGCTTTGGAGTTATAGCCCCAAACAGTTTCATTTTTCCAAGCCAATTACAAAAAGACGACACCACCAATTAATCTGGTTTTTAAAAGTTATAATTTTTTCAAAAAAATTTCAAAAATCTTTATTTAAGTTTTTTACTCAAAATTGATAGTTTTTAAATTTTTTGACATTTTAGTACAAGTTTTGAAAAAATGGACATTAAAGCATAGTATAATTTCCTGGGGGACAATTTTTAAAATTCAACTTTTAGATACAAAATTCAATATATAAAGAAATTAATAAAATTTATTTCGATCAAATATCAGAGGTACCCTTAAAGCAAATTAGCCAAATTATAGAAAAACCAACAAAATCTTTATAACCACTCAAATATATTTAAAACGAAAAAATTTTTAAGCTTAATTTTATTTTTTTTCTGAAGTAATATTTATAAATAATAGAGTGAAGATTTCGTAGCCACATGTATCATGGTAAATGGAGGTTTTTTTTTACAAAATATCAACTTTGATTGCCAATAACTTAAAAACCACTAATTATAATTTAATAATTTTTTTTTGCACAGAATACCTTAATGTGTTTTAAATTAAATTAATTATTAAATTATTATTAAATTATTATTAAATTGTCATTTTGTCTAAATTTCGACTTTCTTTTGGGAGACTTCTGGCCAAAATCTGGCTACGCGGGCCCATTGTGCAATGGACAAATCTTTATTCGTCAATATCTTTATTCGTTTAGAAGATAAGGCTTGTCAAAGAATGGTCCGTCACGTTTCCTTTCAAGAATACCATTGACCCTATAGATACAGACCATTCACAAAAACTTGCTATTGACTGCGTATTTTGGTCATGTTGGCGACATTGTGACAAGCAGTTGGGACTGTCAAAGGCGAATGGTGTTGGGCCATGCTCCAGACTTCCTTTTTGTGCCCCTCATTGCACTACATGGGCCCAAATGATGCGCCTTGTCATACATAAGGCACTCGTTTGGCGTTGCTCCATAAAAAGTTCGCATAACGCGTTGTTCCCAAAATCTGGGATAGACAATAACCAGCTCCCAGACTGTTTTTTCCTTACCATATTTTCAAAGCGTCTTATTAAACTTAAAGTTTGAAGTAAGCTTTACAAAAGACCCCATAATTGGAACTATTTGTAGCTGCGAAATACTTTTTTTTGAAACAAACTCGAATACCATCAAGAAATTATGGAAATTATGAAATTTATTTAAATTTATAGTAAAAAGTAAAAACTTAAGGTAGCACAAATCTCAGGAATTCTCTCGGGATGCTGTATGTGTGCCAAATTCTGTAGCAACAATAAATGTGGAACACTTTCCTAGGAGCATTGTCTGCGTATTTTTTTCGCATTTAATAGCTGCAAAAGTTAAGAGCAAACAAGCGAAAAACAGCAAATGAGATCAGGTTCAGCATAAAAGTAAACATACGACAATGACAATGTTGAACGAGGGGCTCAAAAAGGGGGAGAGTTACGGGGAGTGGGTATTATGGCTAGGGGGCCTACAAGTGAATGAGTGTGTGGGTTAATGAATGAGTGTGCCTTCCGTACTGTCTGTGCCTCTTGTCAAACATTGTTATTCATTCAAGTCTCGATTCGCGACAAACGCACAAACACAATGAATGCATGCTGCATATGTATGTATTCGTATTGCAATTAAAATGAATTTTTGGGCATACACGTGTTGTATCTGTGTGAGTATCTGTGAGTGTGTGAGTCTTTGTGTGTGTGTAGCTGTGCGTGTAGGCGTAGTTTGCTGAATGCTTTTGAAAAGATGATGAGCCTTTTGCTGGCAGAGCAAAAAGTCAAGTCACTCAATTAAAAGTTTTACGTCTGTCTTTACTTTTAATTTTCCGGTTCTTGCAATGTGGAAAAAAAACCAACAAAACTTAATTTAAAGTTATTGCCACATGATATACGCGAAAAAATGAAAGTTTCTTGTTGCAACAAGCAAGCCAAATTTTAATTGGAATATTCACAAATGATTGCTTAAGTTGCTTTGGTAAATATATGCATTTCACAAAATTTTGGTGAATTCGTTTGCGAATTTGTAAAAATTTCCTAAAATACCTTGTTAATTTCACAAAAGGAAAAAATTTGAAAATGTGCCTTTTAAAATTTATTTGTCTCAATATTTTGACAAAATATTTGTAAAAGTAAGCACCGGAAGACATTCTCCAGAAATTAAATTCTACAGCTTAAACTCAGCGAAAAAAAAAAGGGAAATCATAAAAAGTGTTAATATCCCAAATGTTTTCACATTAAAAAACGTTTTTTTTTTTTGATTGCCAAGCTATAAAAAATGGCAACAGCCGCCCCTAGGCTTTAACACATACAAATAAACACTTACCCCTTTTTTACAAGCCACACATACACACACACACACACACACGTGAACATTAAATTTAATGGCATTTAATTTTGACTGCATTACGCGTCTAGGTAAGGTAAAAAAAAAAATTTAATAGATGTTACCTTACACTTCCCATTGTTGTTGTTGTTGTCTTTTATATAGGAGCCATTCTATTTTTTGTTGTTTTTGGCGGTTTGTTCTTTTATTTGTTTGTGTGTGTGCGCGTGTGGTTTGTCACACAGATACTTTCACTCTGTCAAACACACACACAGTCCCATATGGCAGAGAAACAAGCTTGCAAAAAGCAATTTGATGTAATTTTCCATTTCTCCCCAATTTTATTTTATTTTTGTCTTTTTTTGGTATATTTTATTGTTCCCCCAAGCCAAGGCTCTGGGAACAGATCGTTTATTTGAATTTTTTTCATAGATTGTTTAAACAATTCAAAAATTAATTGCACTGCATATTTGTTGCGGTTGCTGTTAAATGTAAAGTACTTTTACACAGCCAAAGAGGTTTTTGTGGCCAGGTTCAATTGATGGGCCTACAGGACAATTACATTTATATTGTACGCTATAAGGTAAGGACTGTAGGCCATATAGCATTTAAAAGAAAAAATACTGACAAAATGGGCAAAAATACAATTGGTGCTTGCACAGAGAATATTCAAAAATTTTACTACATTTTTTTCAACTTGAAAAGGCACTCTGCCAACTTTTCGATTTGGTGGTTAAGCACCTGACCAAAAATTAAAATAAGTAAAGGATTTGCAAACCTTTTATTACTAAATAGTTCCAAAATTGTCCGCTAGAGGGAGCGACTAAGTAAATAGCAGACTAGCCAAATTAAAAATTTTGCACTAGAGGGAGCAAGACAAGAAATTTGAGCCTAGTTTAAAAATTGTGCGCTAGAAAAAAAGATGTATAGAGGCAAGAACCCTTTTTTGTTATAAATTAGTATTATTTTTATTTTTTTTTCAATTCAACTCAATTTATTTCACGGTTTTTATTTACAATATTTACAGTGTACGTGAATTCTAAAATACCAACTTTAAGAGTTCAGGTTTTAATTACCTTTTCTACTTAATTATAATATTATATGACTTCAAAAAATTTACAATGATACGATTACAATATACAAGATTGTGGAAAAAAATTCAAAAATTTATTATTATAAAAGAATAAATAAATTTGCAAGCCTTTCACGCTTTATTTCTAAATAGTTCCAAGATTATTCGCTAGAGGGAGCGAGTAAGTAAATAGGAGAACCGCGAAATTTAAAAATTGTCCGCTAGAGGGAGCAAGAAAAACATTAAATTATTCACTAAAGAAAGGTGATTTTTTTTCGGACTCTTGTGGCACAAATTTCTTATTCGAGCGCACTGTTTTTTTTCCTTATCAAAGTACGCACCAAATCCATAGTTATGAACAAATTGTCAGCATAAATTGTGCGGCCTCAATCCAAATATGTCTGCGTAAGTTGAAGTACAACATTCTGCCCTTGATTGACCTCTCGTTTCTGGTCAGGCAATTTCCCAAAGTAAATCACTCCTTTGACAGGATAAATGATTTCGAGTCGCACAACCACCAAATCTTTATACCATACTTGACAGGCTTCGATTGAATGTATTGTGTGTAGCGGGTGCCGCCTCTGTTTGGGAATAGCTGCTCATCGACGGTTAGTGCATCATGTGTAAGCTGCTGCCAAGTTAGACTGCAACATTTGCCAAATATCATCAATAGCTGCAGTTTTGCTGTTGATTAGTCGCTGCTGTCGCGTATTTCCATTGTCGAATCTAAGGCATTGTTTTATGCACACAATACGACCATATGATAAGGCGGCTTTGTCTATTGGACTACGCGTTGGGCGCCATAACTCTGTAAGAGGTTCACTATTCGATTTAGTGAGTCCAGCATACAAAATAATAGCCAAAAAGGCATCGAACTCTTACAAAGTGATTGGTTTCCTTTATTTTGTGTTCGTTGGATTTGCCAAATTCCATGCAGCTGTCACTTCCCTGCCTTTTCGATTTGATTCGCGTATTATGATGTACGCCATTTCTTCGGAATATGGTAAAGTTTATTATGTTTTCAAGGAAAAGCACAATAAAATAATCCAAAAAGTAACTAAAATTCGAAGAACACGTTTGTGATGTGTTCAAACAATAAAACAAGCCAAAAAAAAGTGCATTTATTAATGATTTCTTGAAGTTTCAGTACAAGGTCTCAACGGACCTTTTCACTCGTTCCCGTACTAATTACCTTTAAATCTCAATAAAAGGTAAACTATTGGTCGGATCACCTTGAACTTTTTTTTAAACAATTCTACATAAAATTTCCTTCGAGTATATAAGGGGTTCGGGTATACATACTACCCATGGGCCATCAAGCAGTAATTTCATTTTGAAAATGAAAAAGGTCCCCAGGGACCTTCTCACTTATCGGTGGGTTAATTAAACTCACAGATGTGTTTTTTGTTACACTAAAATGTAAAATTTTTTATATAAATATACTATTATTGTATTTTTGGTCAGTAAATAGTTTAAAAACTATTTATATGAACCATTTTAATAATGCTAAGGCACATATAAACATGCATTATTGCGCATACGCCATGTGGCTTCAAGCATTTGAAACAAACTTCCATTAACAAACAAAACGTTGCTTCCATTAATTTTTTTTTTTTTTATTTTAACAAAACTTTGCTCTAGCTCATTTAAAGCAGCAGCAGCTCAATAAACCAGACTTTCTATTCACTTTAAAAAAAAAAATGCATCAAAGAGAAAACTTTTGATTTGGATTTTCATCCCACATGCAACTTTTGCATTTAATCGAAAGCGCTTTTAATGCTTGCCTTCGGCCAGGAATACTACAAATAAATATGATTAAAAAAATTTAAAAACTTTCGTTTATATTTTGAAA
This sequence comes from Chymomyza fuscimana, assembly GCA_949987675.1. Taxonomy (NCBI): domain Eukaryota; kingdom Metazoa; phylum Arthropoda; class Insecta; order Diptera; family Drosophilidae; genus Chymomyza; species Chymomyza fuscimana. Next base: position 35,031,007 of record OX465088.1, on the reverse strand, counting down.
TATTTGAAATAAAATGAAAAAGTATAGCTTAATAATTTAAATTAGAGCAAGGCAAAAATTTCAGATATTTTGCTTTTAAAAGTATTATACTTTTATTCTTTAGAGCTCATTGTTTTATGCAAACAATTTTTAGTTTCTTTAAAGTATCTTGATATTTTTAAATTAGCTAAGGTATTTGCATAAAGCGCAAGTGGCCACAGGAAAGATTTGAGAATTTTACTGAAACTAAATTTTCCTTAAACTGCGCTAGATAAGGTGTAGGAATAAACGGCGCTGTAGAAATGACTAAAAAAAAAAAAAAAAACAAAAAATGGATATGGCGCAATATATGCTAAAATGCATTCAAAAGCTTGTTTCTTTTATTGTTTGTAAAAATATTAAAAGAAGAAAAAAGAGATCAAATATTTGAACTTTCAGCTTTTATACGAAGACAGCGCTTGAAATTTATTTTGGATAGATATGATTGGTATTGTATCTGCAGCGTGGCCAAATTTTGGCCAAAAGTCCTCCAGATGAAAGTCAAAATTTGGACAAAATGATAATTTAATATGATTTTACACATATTAAGGTATCCTGTGCAGAAAAATTTATTAAATTATAATTAGTGGTTTTTGTATTTTTTTTATCTTTTGCGATAATTTACAAAAAAAAAAAACCTGCATTAACTATGATACATGTAGCTACGAAATCTTTATTCACTTTATTATTTGTAAGTATTACTTCAGAAAAAAAATAAAACTGAGCTTAAAAACTTTTTGGCTTTAAATATATAGTACGAGTAGTTATAAAGATTTTGTTGGTTTTTTTATTATTTGGCTAATTTGCTTTAAGGGTACCTCCGACTACCGTTCGGTATTTTATCGGAAAAAATTTTATAAATTTCTATATATATTTTACGAGAAAAATTAGTTCTTCACGATTTTCGGAAATTGAATTTTGTATCTTAAAGTTGAATTTTAAAAATTGACCCCAGAAAATTTTACCATTTCTCGAATTTCTTAGCTGCCTCAAAGTATGCTTTAATAACCATTTTTTCAAAAGTTTAACTAAAATATAAATAAAATGTACAATTTGAAAACTTTATAGATACTTACAAAGATGCAAATGAAAATATGTAAAAATTATCAATTTTGACAAAAAAAACGTAAAAATTTAAATATGGGTTTTTTTAATTTTTTTTCGAAAATTAAAAGAGCAAAAATTTTTGCTCCAAAACCATTCAATATTTTGGGCATAGGCCATTTTTTCAATGTATGTGTAGCTCATATCTACCTTTTGTGTGAAATATGTTCCAATTCCAGTTAAAAGTTTTTTTTAATTAAGTTAATAAACTTTTTTTGTTTTTTTTTTAAATTTTGGGTAATTTTGGTCTGGATTATCTATATCTTAAAAATCTGGGCCCACAGTGCAATGGCTTCATTTTTAGAAAGAAGGAAGTTATATATGGCTCATAGTCATTAAATGGCTCAGATAAACGCTAAAAGCAAGGCCCACCTCTTGGACTTTGTTGAAAACTTTCCACATAGTTCTAATTGAAAAATATAAGCAAACATTAAAGAGAAGTGATCTTATGAATAAGGAGCTTTGTCATACGAATTATATTATAAAATTGGGATTTTCTTTAAAAATAAAAAAAAGTGTTGACTTGAAATATAGACTCAGATAAGTGGCTTTGTATAAACCTAACAAACTTAGCAAAAATAGGTCATAAAAAACATAGCTGGTAACGATTTGTCTTCGCGACTTTTTAGTCCAAAAATTTTTGTGAAATAATTCTGTTTCGATACTTCTCCAAAGAAGCTACCGAATATGGCCCAATTCGATTAAGGCAAGATACTTCATAATTTTATTATACCAAGCCACTATCACCATTGCTGACCTTTAGCGTGTCACATCTTTTTTATTATATGCCGAGTGTTGTATCTTTAGCAAACAGTTTGCCAAAATTAGACAACACTTGCTTACAACAAGCCTTCTCAGTTTCCCTAAGCCACGCCACAACTTGACACAATTTTCTCCCTATTTTTATTTGGCAAAGCTTTATATATACACTTATATATATATATATTTATATAACTACTTATATACAGCGCTCTAAATGAACGCGCTTCAAGTGTAGCTTGTCAACAGCAGCAGCAAAATAAAGCAAAAGCAGCAGCAACAACAAAAAAATTAATAACAAAAAAATTGTCAGTGCTGGCATTAAGTATACGCACAGTGTGACACATAAATATGCGTTGACATGAGTTTGTTCAGCTTTTGCTGCTCCCTATCTTGATATTGTAAGACTCCCTTACTGTCTGTCACTTACTTGACTCCCCACAACTCCTAACATTCTAAAATGTAATGCATTTTTTCGCACATTTGCTTAAGAAAATTGCGTGGAAAGTTGGGGAGTAGTGTTGTCATAAAAGTGCACTGAGAAATTGTGCGTCAAGAAATTTGTTGCAGACGAGGGTCTTGACTAGGGTTGCAAAACAAAAACAGCACAATACAATATTTTATATATATTTTGTTGTTTGTTGATCTGTGCCGCTTTAAGCCCCCGAGCTAAGCCAACTTGAGGCACGTACGCACAGCAAAAAGCAAACAGCAAAGTATTTGCCCCATACCTTTGACTGTCGTTTTTTTTTTTTTTTTTGGAAAACCAAGGCGCCATATTTGCCTCCAGTTGGTAATTAAGTTACACTCGACTACGTGGCCAAGGCGTTGGCCTCTCTTATATATTATATTTCATTTTGGCCAAAAGTCAGTGTTTGGCACAATCGCCATTTTAATATTCAATTTCTAGGCAACATTTCGTTTTCTTTTCACATTAATATTCAATTAGTCAGCTAGCTAGCGGCCTTGTGCCATCCAATTAATGTTAATTATGCCAAGTAGCTACAGAAAACCAAGCTCCTTCTCCTTCGCCGCTTACAATACCAAAAATTCTTGCTGCTCGCTGTTTCTATCGAGTTTCAAAAAAAAAAAAGAAATATATTAACGAAAAATTTTCGGAGCATTTGTTCTGCTTATAAATCTAGAATAGAACCGAACACGCGAAAATTTTTCATTTTTGCTGCGCTCAAAAGTAGGCAATTGATTTGTCATTTATTTAAAATTTCTTTTATGACGTTTAGCCTGTTAATTGCCAGAAAATGCCAATAAATTTGTAAGCGTTAAATTTCTAATTAGTGGCACATTTGATACAAAAACTTGTTTGTTTACTTCGAGTACTTTGTGTGTCGCGGATAATTTTCAGTTTCCTAAATTAAAGCAATTGAAATTCTTGAGTATTTTGGGTAATTACTTTAAATGTAAAGCATTGTTTGTAAAAATATTTTTGAAGCATACGTATTAAGTGCATTGTAAAAAAAAGTGGCGCATATGGAAAATATCGGAAAAGTTTGCACCAATAATCTTAGACAATGAGTATTTTTTTGTGGTCTCGTATACTTAATATTTTTGTGGGCCAAGTTTCAGTTTTAATTGGTTTCCTCGAATAAAACCATTTAAAGTTCAAACTATAAAATAAATGAAAAAAAAAAATTTGAGAATATATAGAGTAGTTTTTTGCGAGGTACTGAATACAAGCACTTACAAAGCAGCAGCTACAAGTTTATTTACATCGAAAAGATCATTGCATACTTTTAGCGGCTCCTTATAAGCGCTTGGAAATGTGTATATTTTGCCGAGTATCTATGAAAACTTGTTGCAACGGCGCACACGCGGCCCAGAAAAAAAATTTTAATAATTAAATGCCAAACGTTTTGTACCTGTCTTGAAGAGATAGAGTTCAATTTTGAGATAATTCTTATATATTTTATAATAGATACTTTCTATATAAACATAGCGACATATCTTTTAGATAACGAACTTTATTTTTGATATTGTAAATTTATGAATCTACATACATGTCTTATGTCTCTTAAATCTTCTGCACCTTTTATATCTTCTATATTGTTTATTGTATATTCAGTATTGTCATCTGTACGGTCGGTATCTTTTAAATATTCTGTATCTTTGTATCTTTGTATCTTTGTATCTTTGTATCTTTGTATCTTCGTATCTTTGTATCTTTGTATCTTTGTATCTTTGTATCTTTGTATCTTTGTATCTTTGTATCTTTGTATCTTTGTATCTTTGTATCTTTATATCTTTGTATCTTTGTATCTTTGTATCTTTGTATCTTTGTATCTTTGTATCTTTGTATCTTTGTATCTTTGTATCTTTGTATCTTTGTATCTTTGTATCTTTGTATCTTTGTATCTTTGTATCTTTGTATCTTTGTATCTTTGTATCTTTGTATCTTTGTATCTTTGTATCTTTGTATCTTTGTATCTTTGTATCTTTGTATCTTTGTATCTTTGTATCTTTGTATCTTTGTATCTTTGTATCTTTGTATCTTTGTATCTTTGTATCTTTGTATCTTTGTATCTTTGTATCTTTGTATCTTTGTATCTTTGTATCTTTGTATCTTTGTATCTTTGTATCTTTGTATCTTTGTATCTTTGTATCTTTGTATCTTTGTATCTTTGTATCTTTGTATCTTTGAATCTTTGTATCTTTGTATCTTTGTACCTTTGTATCTTTGTATCTTTATATTTGTGTTTCTTTGTATTTTATAACACAGAATAACCACGCCACTAGAAACTATCATATATGTATACTACTATAGGTACACTATCCTATACAAGAGCTTTCTGTACGTGAGCACTTTGCTTTGTTGCAGCTTTAAGATTCAAGTGCTTCCTTGACAGCATTTGCCCGCATACCAAATTTTATCAATCAATCATCAGTCAAGCACCTACTATGTAGAGCAGCAGCTCATCCCAATCTACCACAAGACTTCAACGCCCGTTCTACCCGTCAATTCACATACATGTCAAACTCAATTGCAAAGCTCATTCATGAAAGTTTGCCACCTGTTCCAATTCCTGAAACAGTTGATGCATTTGCCAGTGCCTTTCAATTGACTTTTCGCGTATGTGAAAATTTTGTAAAAATTTTCTTTTCCGCCAGCATTTTTGCTGCTTTTTTTTTGGCCAATACCATACATTGTTTGGCGGTTTTTTTGTGCACATTTTTTTTTGGTTTTCTCATTGCTTTCACACTGGGGAACTCCGTGAAAATTGTTTGGCAACAGCAGCCATTGAAACATTGCAAAATGTATTGCTCCCTTTTGGTATAGGCTGAAAGCTTTGCAACAGTTGTAACATTTTTTGGCCTGCTGCTTGAGTTGAACACAAAACCCAACCTAACCCAAGAATAAAAAAAAAAAAAAGATTGATATGCAAACATTTAACAGTTTGCATGGTTAGCTGCCTCTGATTTTTGTAAGGCAGTTGTATGAAACCCAGTTGCCGATTGCTCCAGTTTATATGCAATGACCGGAACACAAAAGAAAACTCAATTTTTGAAATCAGCAGCAGGCAATTCCCGCTGCCCGGTCTACACTTCGCTACCATAACCTTGGGCACCATTCCATGACTATTCTACAGAGTGCCGTACAATATTCCGGGCAAATACAAGAGGCGTAAAAGTTTTGCCATGTTTAAATATGCGTGGCGTTTTGAGCCCAGGTGTGTCACTTGGGCATTGCCATTGGCATTGAGTGTATGTGTGCGGGTTTGAGCGTGTGTGTTTACAGTTTTTTGGGCATGACTTATAAATGGCGGCACATGTGGGCCATGCTAATGTGTGGCGTTTGCAAGAGCTACAAGAGCTACATACAACATTTAGTTTTCTATAGCTGCAGCCATATGGCTTTATAACTAACATTTTAGTTGAAATGTTTTTCAGAGCTTTGACATGTATTTCGAACTTTTCAATTGCTGTCCTTGAAACAACTTTTTCATTGAATCTTTAAACGGCTTCGAATTGCTTTCGTAGCTAGACATATTTATGATATTCAGATGGTTTTGTAGAAAACTTAATCAGAAGACTTAAATAAGTTTTTGATTTTCATATAAGAATCTCATTCAGCAGATGAGTACTAACTAAGTACAGTCAGAATAAAATAATTAATAATTAATAAATTCTTTACCACTAAGGACTACCCAGTCTATGTGTGACTCCCCCCAGGGGTCAACCGGTTCAACCTAACCTAAATTCTTTGTAAAATCATAAGAACATATGGAAAAAATTCTTGTACGCTAGTTTATTAGAGGGATTTCGAACTGTACCATACGACTATTGTTATCTTAAATTTCTATGAAAAAGTCTCGAATTTTTCTTGTTTAAACATTTTCTGGAATTGGTTCAACTTAATCTGAAGCAATACACACCTAAATTTATGTCTGTGTTTAATAGACAATTTTCTTTAATTGGAACGAAAATGCCCAGAGTTTTTTACGTTAGTTAGTTGGATTTAAATAAAAGAATTATATGAAGAAGCGCTTATATTTAAAAATATAAATCCATTTAAACAAAAAGTACATATGAATAATATTGAAATTTAAAATAAAATGACTTAAAAATTAAAAGCACTTAAAAAGGTTCATAGTAAGAAAGGAAGCCCTCTATGCCTATACATTTTTGAAGATTTCTTGTTCTTTTTTAAAAAATTTAAATTTATTTTACTGAGGGTTTCGTTTTAAAAAATATCCTTAATTCTTAAGTTATTAATCAAGCCTATTTGCGTTCAACCTTATAAGACCTTTTAAAATCGAAACAGTCATGTTAAGGTGCATCTAATCAAAATACGGAAACTTGCTTATATATTTTCCTTTTTTTTTAAAAAAGAATAAATCTTGATAATTTTTAATATTTTAACAATTTTGAGATTCGCTACAAACCACTTTAGCTGACTATACATGGAAAAAAATGAATTTATTCTAATGTTCTTTCTCAGGTGGTACCTGAAATCAAATGTTCCATTTCATTTCGTTTCAAGTTGTATCTGTCTCGAAATTGGCATGTTTCATTTATGCTTTAGTAGCACTGAATTTGAATTTTTTTTTTTCATCGGTACCAAGTTTAAGGAAAAATAACGAATAAAAACCTTTCTTTTAATTTTGACTATTTCGAATTTAAGAGGTAAATTTATAAAAGTTTTTTAAAAAATTTGTATGAATTGTAAAGCTGCATTTGTAGTTTTTTTATAATTCTTAACAAAGCAATTTTTTGCAAAAATAAAAAGTTTTCCATTTTAATTTGGAATTTGTTGAAAAAAAATTTAAAAAAAAAAAAAAATTTTGTACACAAAAAAAATCAAAATTTTGAAATCCTAGAAACCGTAGAAACTTAATAAAGCGAGTTGTAGACGCTATTATTCAATAACTGTATGTCTCACCATTGTCAAGATAAAAACTTCTTTCTCTCTCAGTTTGCTCAATCAGAACAAATGTTTTACAGCGATAAGTTGAATACGTCGCAAAGACGTATCGTTATATTTTGTGTGATTTTATTGATTTTTTATGTAATTATATCATCAGATTCGAAATGCAAACACAGCTAAATTAGTGTTAGTCAGAGCGAAAATAACTATCGAGAAGATGGACGGCTAAGTGAGGAAGAGGGTTAACTTATTTTTTTAAATGAGTGGACATATTTGACCATATATGCTCTAGAGACAAGTAGATGGCTCATCGAAATATTTTATAGTACGCGCGCAAAGAGTATATGAAGGAATGAAAGCAGTAAAAGTGTTTTAATAACAATCAGTTAGAATTTCCTTCAGTAAGAACGAAAAAAACAATGTTCGTCGTTCAGACGAAACGTTATGTTTACGCGACAAAAACTATACTGCTTGACAATTTATAGTAACTTTTTACTTATACAAATTCACAATAGATTTGTACTTCTTCTGAACCCTTTAAAAATCTTTCGAAGTTCTTGGTAGAATTCATAACTTCAACTCACCTGTAGTCCGCGCTGGCAAAGCAATCACCCAGAAACCGACACTGCAGCGCATTACACTGCGTTGCCTTCACCTGATGCTGCACCTCGTAGGTTATGTTGAAACCATAGACATCCAGCAGACGATCCAAAGCACGCAAATGTGTGCCATCCAATGTGCTCATGGTAAAACGTATCTCCAAATACTGGCTATTAAACTGCAGCCAGGTAACCTGGGTAACATCATCCTCGGTTAGCGTAAAGACTCTATGCGCCGGCACCTTAAAGTCATCCGAGTAGTACATATACTCGGTGAACTTAAGACCGCCCAGCACATAGAGCTGCGTCAAATAGACCACAATGGAGACATTGCCTTGGGCGGTCACAGGCAAATCGGAGGCGTCAATAATCCAAACACATTCGATGGGCGTAACAAAGCGATGCGGAAAGTTGGGCGTTTGTACAATGCCATAACGTGATTTTAGTAGACCGCCACACGTGCTGCTCGATGCGGACGAGGAGGAGGAGCTGAAGCCGGAGCCGGAGCTGGAACTGGAACCGGAGCTGACTGCATAATCGTTGCTAACAATGCCGCCGTTGGCAGTGGCAAATGCATTCAAAGCAAAGCTATGTTTGTTGACCGGAAACGGCGGTGGCGGTGGCAGCGGCACCGAGGGCAAACTAAACTTTTGCTCGATGCTTTGTAGCTCATAAGCTGATGAGCTCTGTCCGCTGGCGCTGTGACGTTTTGCTCGCACATTGTATAAGTTACTTGCATCATTTTGTTGCAACTTGTGGTGAAGCTGTTGTTGTTGTTGTTGTTTGCTTGTTAACAATGTTGCCACTGGCAGCAACAGTAGCAGCAGCAATGTCGTTGATAACCTGATGGTTGTCCACAGCGACATTGACTTGCCTTTTTGTGAACTAGCTCAATGCGTCTGTCACTCTCTCACTGGCTGCTTTAATCTTCTCTTCTCTCGCTTACTCTGTCTCTCTCTGGCTGCTCTTGTCTTATCATTTGTTGACTGATATGAATACACCATGAGTTGGAGTAGGAGTTCGAATATGAGTTTGGGTTCGAATTGTTATTGTTGCCCCACTGTCACAGTCACTCATTGACTTTTGGCCCATTTTATTCTCACCACTTTTTTATTTGTTTTTTTTGTTGTTGTTGTTTGTTTGTAGAGAGACACACTGTAAAGAGATGAAGTGAAATTTTTAGTTAAACCCATTTTGACAGCTGTCGTTTGCATTTGAATAACTGCCGCGGGCGCTGCCTTTGGCTATAGCTTCAACTTTGCAAGAAATTTTAAAGTCAGACTTTACCGACTGAAAGAGACCCTGCAATTTATTTACCTCAAAAAAGCAAATGCTGCTATTTTAGTTTTAACTATATAGAATAAGGCACTTTTTGACTTTGCATTGTGACTTTAATCTGAGCACCAGAGGAACAAGTCACATTTTTCACCAACAAACACAATGAAACACTGGGAGCCCATCGCTATAGCCTAAAGAAGACTGACGAAAGATGCTTTAAACATCTTCAGTCAATTGTTCCTTAAAGATTGGCAAATTAGCAAAACTAAAATAATCGTAGTCACTTCGACGAAGCGTACAAAAAATCGACATATTTTTTAATAGCCTTGTGGTTAACTTAAGTACTTAAAAAAAAATGTTAACAATTATTCCGACCTTTGATCAAGCTAAAATAAAAAGTAAAAAGCCCTTTTTTGATAAGGAAATTTTCATAGTTATATATAGTTTCCCAAATACAATCTTTATTAAAGACAGTAGAAAATGTCAACTCGCCTTTTATGTTGATCAATTTCGTATAACTGGAATTTCGCCTGTTACATCCACTTCCTTAAACCTAATATACCCTTTTGCTCTATGAGTAAAACCCAAATCGTAAGCTGTCAGCGTGAAAAAGCAATTTGAAAATCCACTAAAAATGCTCGCTATGCTATGGCAACTCTGGGCCAAAATAGAGAGAGAGCCACCATAGCTGCTCGCATCAATCATGGCCGCCATGGCGTTCTCGCTCATAAAACAAAGGCAGCCGAATGCTGCTCTTGCTCTCATCTTTGTCAACTTGAAAATTGTTTTTCCATATTTTGTAAATTTTTTTTTTTATTTTGGTAGATAGTAGTTGGTATAGGGTGTCTGCTCAAGTGTCATGGCTGCCAGCTTGGAACTACTAACACATGGCTGCCACTTTACGCTTTTTGGCATTCGCGGCTGTCAGCGCCACTCCGAAATTGGCAGGAGTACTTGAAACTGGTAGGAGAATTGGGGCTCATAGTAGTTTAAGAGGCATAAAGTGTGAGCCCAAGTTTATGTTGGGCTTTACAATGGGTTTGTGGAAACTATTTTCACAAACTTGTGCGTAAGGCAGGCAAGCTTGGTGACAGGAAATGTTTGCCTAACCGTTTATTTAGAACTAAATTGTTTTTCAGTGGTGGCTGATAAATTAAAATATCAGATCTTATATCATCAAAAGGTTATATTCACATTTTTTGGAACAATTTATGAACTAACTAAAGTAAGAGTAAAAGAGAGTGATCGGAAGACAAACTTTTTTGTATAATAATCTGTTCCCAAACCCATAGAAACAATAAATAGGGTAAGGTGGGGCAAATCGGACATAGTAATTGGTTGTGGCTATAAAATGCTTATTTGACATCGGATCGACTCGTCCGATATGCCAAGTTCAAGCTAACGCTTTGCCGCAACTTCGTAGAACTACTACAACTGATTTCTCCTGACCATTATTAATTTTTGAGATATGAGCATTTTTGAAAAATGTCCTTTTTTATCATTTTCATAAATGGTGGGGTAAACCCGACCGCCTTTTTTTTTGGTGATTTAGCACAGTTATGATGTAAATTTAATGGTTTTGTGATTATAAATCAAAAGAACATGTTATTGTCTTACAAAACTGAATGTATTTATTTAAAAAAATCTTTATGTTTAGAACATTTAAATCGAAGTGTAAGTTGAATACATAGCTATATAACTAATCAGAGTTGTTTGTTTTACTGTCCAAATAGTTTGCTGGTGTATTTTTGGTTCGAGCTAGACGTCTTGTTGGCTCCACCATTTAGAGGTCGGATTTGCCCCACTGTGTCGTTTTTCATGACGACGCAAATAAAAATAGTCTACGCAATTTCCACCCAATGCTATAGATATACTATATAGGCCTATGTTTAAAGGATATAAGACACATCGTATTTTTTTTTTCGATTACTTTTTTTAACAAGAAAAAATGTGTAGTCGAATATTCACAAAAATTAATTAGATAAACGTTAAAATATAATTTTTATCGTTTGAGCATCTAAATGTAGACTGACAGACAACTGTTATGCTACCATTTTTTTTTTTATTTTTAATGCTCTACACAACACCAATATGAGATCGCTCAGTATTGCCCTTTTTGAGAAACAGTGGGAGGTCGGGTTTACCCACACTGTCGTGTTTGCCCCATCTTGCCCTATAATTTGCAAACGCTTTTGCTTCTTAATTATTATTGTAGCCTTGTAACATAGGCGCTTACATTCTAGTCAGACTTTGACCAGAAACATTTCATAAAATGAAGCTGAGTATCTAAGCTAACCAGCTCCTAAATATTTGACGTATGTTTATACACATAAGCAACACCTATCAACACAAATCACAATTAAATTAAAACATAGTTTCATTCGAAATTGAATTGGTGTCAAAAGCCAAACCACAATAAATCAAATAATTCCAATCGATTGCAAACAATTTCAAGTGCACTTGCGGCAAAACCAAAAACAACCATTAACAAGGTATTATGTATCCAGACAATATCATTATTTAAGGAGCATATCAAAATATTCGATTAAAATACAGACAACATTTCGCTTGAGCTGTGCAAACATAAATTATTAACTGACTGTTGCAATAGAACTAAAGTTGTTATCCCAGTTTGCCATGGTTAATAAGATTATAAATTTTACAGGCAGTCAAAACTTCCTGTTCTGTCAGGAAGTTAGTTACTGGGCATGCGGTTACGTCATATGAGCTGTTTTGCATATCCATTTGGGGGCTTTAATTTAAGTTTCCTTTTATTTTTTTGGAACCATCGAGTTGTTAGAGCAACAAAGCTAAGGCAAACATATTACGTATAGGCAGCTTTTGACTTTAAAAAGCAAAAGTTTTAGCCAGAAAGTTTTTAACGCTGTCGCTGCCGCTGCCACTGTCAGCGTCTCTGCCTCTGCCACCGTCTGTGTTAACAAGTTTAATCAAATGACAATGCTTGTCGTAACACGTGCATACTTTTGGGCGCTGAGGCTGTGGCAAGAACGCCGGCAGCTAAGACAAGTTGCCTGCCCCTTATTCTTTTTGCCACATGCGAACACGTATTTGTCCTTAGAACTTCGAGGTGTGTGTATAAGAGAAGATTTTGTTTTTTTTTTTTTTGTTGCAATTTTTACTTTGAAATTACTTTAGTTACGCATTTTAAGCATAATGAATATATATGTGTGTATATAGGTATACTTATGTTTATGTGTTTTGTTTTCATTTCCCAGTACATTTGAGTCCTTCGGGAAAGAGTGCTTCCGTTGTATATGTGGCTTTGTAACGTTGTAGGTATAGGCACTCAATAACTATGCTTTTGAAATTTTTGTAACTTTTTCTTTTTTTATCGAATAATTTTCGGAAATATGCCTTAAAAGAAACAGTGTTACACAGCTAATATTTATCATCATCATTAAATTTGATCTAATTTTTTTTTCCAATTAAACCATAGTCGATTTTTATATGTCGCATGGTCATAGTGACGTCATAATGTAACGTTTCTTCGACAATGTTGAACCTATATGTACCCATTACATTTACAACTATTGTACGCTTCATAAAATTTATTATCAAACTAATATTTTTCAGATTGTATCTTACACCAAATATTATGACCTTAGAAATATCATCATATTATGCAACTGAATTGACAAGGACCTGATTTCAAGAAACAGAAATGTTAGTTGTAGAAAATTGCCACTATGACGCCAAACCCTGCATTTAACGAGCAAAATCGTTGCCAAGTACCAATATGAACATTTCTGCTGCCAAAATAAGCCAATATGACGCCATATGACAAGGCATGTAATCAAGAAAAAATGCACAACCAGTACCAAAATTTTTATTAAAATTAATATAAGCATTTTTATATTATTTCTATATGGTATATAAAGCCATTGCCTCTATTAAAATTACGTTTAGCTAGCAATCTGACAATATGACGCCATATGACAAGGCCTTTAATCACCAAAAAAATACGCCACCACTACCAATATATATTGAAATAAATATGAACATTTTGCAATAGTATATCCATACGGTATATAAAGCCATTTCCGCTAAAAAAAAAGTACGTTTAGCTATCAAGATGACAATATGACGTTAGCTGGAATACGCATATTTCTCAAAGAATGAAAATAAAAATTTCAAATGTTCTGAAACTCACATACACTACAAACAATATGATTCCTAACATAGTAGTATTAAAAAAAAATGTATGTGTTTCATTGAAAAAAATTTGCCCATATGACGCCAATTAAAACTTATTGATTAACCCTTTGCCCGAAGGTTTTGAATAGGTGCGGATCCGGATACGTACGACGCCAAAATTTATAGATAATGTAGTTCTGCCTAAGTAATCTAATACTTTTGTGAATCATAGCATAAAATATGACGCCATATGACAAGGCTGAAACGTTGCCAAGTACCAATTTTTATGTTACAATGAACAATCAACTTTTGTTTTGCCATTGCCGCTGTAAAAAACGACGTTAATTTAGCAGAATATGACAACATGACGCCGCTTCAACAGATTAACTCTTTGCCCAAAGACTGCAGGTCTAATCAAGATAATAATTTCTAATGTTTCAAATTTCATACAAAATGTGATTTCTGCCAGTGTGTTTTCATCACTACAGTGAATCATGCAACAAAATATGTCAATATGACGCCAGTTGAAGCTTGATACGTACTGATCAGCACTTCACCCAAACTCTTTGAACAAGGGCTGATTTAGTTTAAACTTCAAATGCTACACATGTATTCATAATATGACTTCTGCCTATTACTTCTGTTATTCGTAGAACAAAATATGCCAATAAAACGACTGTTGAAGCTTTGAAACATGCTGATAATCATTTCACCAAAAGTTGCAAACAGGGTCTGAGCCAGATAAAAATTTCGAATGGTTTCAAATTTCACTCGCTATGCGACTTTTGCCAAAGAAACACTTTCTAGAACAAAATATGACAATATGACACCAGATGAGGCTTTCATACACACTGATCAACTCTTTAAGCGATAGCTTCATACAAGGGTTGAGACAGATACAAATTTCGAATGGTTCCAAATTTCATGAGCAAGTTCAAAAATTGTTTAAGAAACTCGGATTTTTCGAAAGAGTGTAACAAAATCTCAACAGCCTTTGCCTGTATCCATCCCTCTCATCGAATGACGTAACGACCTACCATAGAATTAGCTGTTCCAAGTAGAGCTCAGTATTTTTCAAGTATTTCAGTGTATTTCATAGTTTTATCTGCGTACTCATGTTGTATCTGTACCATATTCGTGCCTGCCAAAAGTTAATTTACTTGCTTTACGCTGTCACCCTCCCGCACAGACCTGCCCCACCTGGATTTGTTTTTAAATCTCCAGAGAGTTGTTGAAACTTATTGCACTGCTCATTTGCCAAGCATAAAAGACAACCAAGACACGCACATGAACGAGGTCAAAGCTGCGCATGTCACAAACTCATCGCCAGAAGCCACGGAACCAGAATTCCACGTGGGAGCTAAACGTTTTGTGATTACCGAAATTAGTGAATCTTGCATACTTTTAGGCAAAGCACAAATTTGCTTAAGCAGCACATATTGAAATCAATTAGACTTTTAAGTTAAACTTTTGAACGCCATAAAGTTTTTTTTTAGTTTAGGAGTTAGGTACAGGTATTCCTATAGCTGTCTTATTGCGACTACGAGGTTAGTTTGATATGTCTGGGACTTATCGAAATTCCCCGGGCTTTAACTTTAAATGCAACACTGTGCCTGCCAACTATCAGCTGTTATGAGATTAGTGTCAAATTGGTGCCTTACAAAGATTCCGTTCAACTATCATTGAAAGTAGAGAGCCGCGTAAAATTCGACGATTATGCAAAAAGTGAATTCCGACAAATATGAAAAAAAAGTGATTTCGTGTGTCCATCAAGCGTAATTATTTGAGAAAAGAACCATTGATAACCAGGTATATGAGCACGCTTTGCAACCTGTTTCGAAGGATGCCCACTTGAATCCGATGTGGTTGTATCGGCACCGAACTTCCACGTCACCCAAAGAGGTCCTTACCGCAGAAATCATTGATAAAATCCGCGAATTGATATTGGTCGTTTGTATATTCAAATGGCCCGAGGGGACTGAAGCTGTAGATATCTCAATTGTAAAAGTTGTCTGGCGATGATGCTGGGGCTGCACCATCAGCGCAACCATGTGATCTGATCTTTAGGCAATGTTCACTCCGATTCGTAATGCTGAAGTAAACTTGGACCACCGCAGCACTGAATTTCTTTGGGTCAACAAGTACCAAGGAAAGAACGAAGACGCAACCTTGTCATATTTTCTCCTAGCAATATTCGCTCCAAAGCAGTTTTTGTGCTGATTCATAATCATGAACTAAGCATGGAGCCATACACCAGAGAACAAGTACCAAGAAAACATTGGAATTCTTTAGATGAACATGCACCAAGGCAAGACATTTATTGTTCTTGGGATGCACGTGTTGGCATTCAAGAAGATATACCTGTTAAGGGTACAACGATTGACGGTGAATATTATTCAAAGCTGTAGGATAGATTCAGATCTGAAGCATAAATGACCGCATTTGCGAGGAATACAAATTATCTTCCATAATGATAATTCGAGGGTGGCAAAAATTTATAACTTAACCCACAAAGCCGCTGTGACTAAATTTCATTACCTGATGAAGTGAAAAGATAATCACTGAAATATTTTACTGCATATTTGAAGAAGTTTTACTAAACAAATTTTTTGTAGGGGATTCAAAAATTTGAGAATCGCTGGACTAAATGGATTGAGCAAAAATTTAAATTTTTACCGATTTTGGACTCAAAAAATCGTTAGCTTATTTAAAGGAGAAAATTCTGAGAAATAAGAGGCGATTTCCCTAAAAAAAATTATCTATGTTCCGAAAGTAACAGACTTGTTATAAGTACTGTCGTTGCTCCTTTGACGCCAAGCTTAATTTATTACCAGAAAAATATTCTAGAGATATGTATCTATGGAAGGGATAAGAAAACTGTAAACTTTTGTTCCAAAAAATTGCACTTATTACAAAATTACTAACTTTACAAACTGCCCTCGCCCAATGAATACCAAGCCTTGTTTTATTACCAGCTTAACACCCTAAAGCCGGCTATTGTCATAATCGTCATTTCATTGGCATACCTGTAAACAATGACGCGACGCTCTACCCAACACCTGCTCGTAGATAAAAACAACAACAAAAAAAAGCTGGCTAGTCTGCGGCACTTCACCTGATAAGACCGACGTCCGCTGCGCTGCCTGCGTCGACGCCTCGCAGGGGAACGGCGGCAGAGCCGCGAGCAAATTGCCAATTTAAATTGCACGCGTTAAATTAGTCGAGTTATCAGCTTCCACGGCGGCAGGTGTACGGGTAATTTTTCGGATATTGCTCGGGCTATACGAGTACTATAATCTAAAATCAAATTGTCTACAACTATTTTGTATTGCTTAATGCATTGTGCAATTTATTGTTAATTCTTTTCGGTTGTTTTTGTGTTTGCTGTCAACAAATGAAGTGAAACGAAACGGAAATTGTAATGCGCTCAGTTGTGTGTAAACACACACACACACACACACACACACAGATTCCGGAACTTGTTGAAATTCGTTGCGGATTTTGTTGTTTCTTCTAATTAATTAATTTGCCAGTGGAAACGTCACGACATTTTGTTTGCGTAATTGTATGATCGGTTTGATTGAGAGCCTGTCCAGTTGGCAATTGTTTTGAGTGGTTTCCTAAAGGCGTAAAATCTGATATGAAATGTGTTTCGCTCTAAATATAAAAATTTATCAAAAACGTTTTAACGGAATAGCTGACATAATCGAACAAAAAGTGACGGATTTAAAATAATCATATAAATACTAAAAAGTGTTAAGATATATTGAAATTGATTGGCATAATCACATTAATCTGTTATATGCAAATAGTACAAAGTTCTTGCAGATATAATATATATTTACAGTCAAGTATGCAGTTTTAAAGCTTTCGTAACTTTCCATTTAAATCAAATTTAAATAAAATAAATTAATTAATTAAAATACAATAAATAATACTATTCAAAAAACCAAAAATGTAACTAAATAAAATTAAAACAAACTGAAGTGAAATGAAATAAAATAAAATGAAATGAAATGAAATGAAATGAAATGATGAAATAAAACGGACTGATATGCTGTGAAATTAGCCGAAATCAACTCTCACGAAGTAGGTTGGGGTGATGTAACTGAAATGAATGGAAATAAACTCAATTGAGGTGATATGAACTATAGGAATCGAAATAAATAGAAATGAACTAAAAGTAAGTGCACTGAACTGAATGAAGTGATCAAAACCGAACTAAAACGAAATAAAACGAAATGAACACGAATGAACTGAAACTAACTGCAATAAACTTAAATTAAATAAAATTGAAACGAACTGAAACGAACTAAAATGAAATGAAATAAAATGAAATGAATTATAATGAAATCAACTCTCACGAAGAAGGTTGGGGTGAAGTTAACTGAAATGAATGGAAATAAACTCAAATGAGGTGATATGAACTATAGGAATAGAAATAAATAGAAATGAACTAAAAGAAGCTGAACACAACTAAAATGATACGAAACGAAGTGATGAACTAAAAAGAAATAAAACGAAATAAACACGAATGATGTGAAATGAACTGAAATGAAATGCATAGAACTGAAATGAACTGAAATGAACTGAATCAAACTGAAATAAAATGAAATAAACTAAAATAAATGAAAATGAACTGAAATTAATTGAAATAAACAAATAAACTGAAATAAACTGAAATGAACTGAAACTAACTAAAATAAAATGAAATTACCTGAGAACATCTGAAATTAACTGAAATGAACGGAAATGAGCTGAAATTAACTGAAATTAACTGAAATGAACTGAAACTAACTAAAATTATCTGAAATTGATTGAAATAAACTAAAATTAACTGAAATAAACTGAAATTAACTAAAATTAACTGAAATTAACTGAAATAAACTGAAATTACCTAAAAACAACTGAATCGAACTGAAATCAACTGAAATGAACCGAAATGAACTGAATTGAACTGAAATTAACTTACATTAACTGAAATAAACTGAAATGTACTAAAATGAGCTGAAGTGTATTGAAATGAATTGAGCTGAAATTAAATGAACTGAAATGGAATGAAATGAACACAAAAAAGCTAATTTGAGCTGAAATAAAAGAACGATCTAAAGATCTTTGAGACAATTTGCCATTATTAACCAAAAGTTCTTGTAATAAAAAGGTGAAATGAAAATTTTTGCTTGGACTATTGCAATATTTAAGGTAATGCGCTTCAAAGAAAAAATTAACTCAAATAAAGGTCCAACATTTTACTTTTCTACTACACTTAACTGAAACTCAATTTATGTGAGTCTTTTGTGTCATAAATTGTAGAATTTGGAAATCAATCACATAGTGCTGATAAAATATCTTATCAATTTTGAAATAAAAACAAGAACAAAACAATTGTTTGCCAAGCTAGTTTTTGAGTGTTGCGTTAAAGATTTGGCTAATCGAATCATGTCGTAATTGATTACTACATAGTATATTATTTATTGCATTATCTTAATTTTAAAAAACAACTGACAGTCAAAATAAAAAATAAATAAAAAATTTAGTTAAACTACAATAATCGTATAAAAATAGAGTCAAACCCTTTTTGCATGACTACTGACGTCAATGATTCTTATGAATCATGCGTGTTCAAGAAATGTTGTTAAGGAAAACGATAAGCTTCGGAAATTAAATAACAGAGCTTTAAAGTTCTTTCAATATTTACATTTAAAGACTTTACGAGACATTCATGCGCATAATTACCATATTCATACAAAGTGATCACGATTTGAGTTGATGGAACACTCTGAATTTTTCGTACTGCGATGTCAGAATGAGAATTTTCCTTTTTTTTATTTTTAAAAATTTGTAGTTGAGTGCAAAACTATTGTAAAATTTGAATAATTGCAGGCATTACAATATTCATGTACACAAAAACAACTTTATTGTGTTTGCCAAAAATTCTTGCTCAATTCAGGGTCAAACTGAATAGAATGAATACACCGAATACACTTGATACCCTCTATGTTGTACTCACTTTCCTATAACTTATTCGGCTTTGTACATGCATTCAGAATTCCTTCCTTTTAGTGTCATTGTATGCATTGCACAGTGGTCGAAATTATTATGCCACCAGTTATTATCAGTTATTTTTCAAACTTAATGAAATTTTGCAAAAAAAAAAATTTATGTAAATTCAGAAATTAAACTATTATTTAGAAAAAGTAATCATTCAATTAATTTTAGACAAAAAAAATATTATTTCAAAAATTTTTTAATTCTCTGAATCGTTTTCTTTTTAAATTAAAATTGGATTAGTATTTTATTTTTTACAATTAATTTCTAAAATAGGTGTGACTTTTTTTTTCTAATTTGGTTGAATAAATTTTTTTAACTAACTTAAAAAAATTTTTTTGTGATTATTATTATTTTTTTTATTATTAAACATTTTTTTTTCTAAAATTAAAAATTTAATTACAAAATTTTTTTGCAATTTTTTTTTCAATTTGATTTTTTCTGAATCTCTGAATCGTTTTTTTTTTTCAATTAAAATTGGATTAGTATTTTATTTTTTACAATTAATTAATTTTTAAAATTAACTTTACTTTTTTGTCTAAATTTGCTTAAATCATTTTTTTTTCTAAATTTAAAAAAAAAATTATCTTGACTATCATTATTCTTTTTATTATTAGACAATTTTTGTTTTTTAAATTTAATTAAATGTTATTTTTTACAAGATTTCTTTCAATTTGATTTCCCTGTCTGAACCATAAAAATATGCACCTAATTTATTCTTAGGAAAGTTTATAGGCATGGGCTTATGGGCGACCTCATAATAGATAAGACCATGTCTGTCTTTCCGTCTATATCTACACCTTGATATCGAAAACCTCAAGAGATATTGGCACCAAATTAATAATACTTTAAATAAAAACGAATCTTTTTCAAATCAATACCGTAGGAATGCCCTAGCACACTCTTCATTGATTAATGGTAGCTGTCAAAAATAATTATTTTTTATTTAAACCTTATCTTTGACTTAATGCATAATTTAATTTTTGTGTAAAGCATAAATCAAATTATTATTATGTCAAAGCAATTAGAAGATTTAAGTTAAAGTTTGAAAAATGAAGCTTATAAAATATACTCAAACTCTCTATTAGGGGACTTGTCTAAACAAACGAAGATATTTCAATATTTTTTTTAATGAAACTTAAATTTGTAAATTTAAAAAAAAATTCGATTTTTTAGTGTTTTTATTAATTTTTATTGTGTAGTAACTTATTTTTAAGCATAGCAGAGATCAACTTTTATTTTAAAATAAAGCAATAGAAACTTTTTTAAGTTATTACAAAATTTAAGTGTAAGTTTGAAAAATGAAGCTTAAGAAGCGAATAAAGATATTTAAATTTGTTTGTAATGAAATTAAAAATTTTAAATTAAAAAAAAACTATATTTTTTAGTGTTTTTATTTTAATTTTTTTTTTACTGACTTATTTTTAAGCATCAACTTTTATTTTAAAATAAAGCAATAGAAACTTTTTTAAGTTATTACAAAATTTAAGTGAAAGTTTGTAAAATCAAGCTTATGACGCGAATAAAGATAATTCAATATTTTTTTTTAAATGAAACTACAATAAAAATGTAATTTTTTTTTATTATTTTTATTTACTTTATTTTTTGCAGTGACTTATTTTCAAGCATAGCTGAGATCAATGTTTATTTTAAAATAATAATATAAACAAATTTTTGATGCCTTCATTTTGTTTTTTTTTTTACTTTTAGCCATAGCGGCGTTAAACTTTTATTTTAAAATAATAAATAATAATACAAAAAATTCGGCGAAAATTTTTTAAGAATATTAAAAAAAAAATTTTTTTCAAAAAATTCGACGTTTTTGTTTTCACAGTAAAAAAAATTATTTAAATATATTTATTCGTTTACTAAATACAAATTATGAATAAAATAAATCGATGACACGATAAATAATCGAAGGCGAATACTTATACCAAAACATCGATGAGATTGATTGAAAAAGTGTCCGCTTAACTTAATTAATAAATAAATAATAAATTATCTTATTTTCACAAATCTAATGTACCCCTTACCTATTCAAAAAAGAGTATAAAAAACAAAAATAAAAACGTAATAAATAAATGTGAATTCAGTTCATGTGCAGTGATGACTAAGAACGTTTTAACACTGTAACGTATGTACCTATATAAAATTAAAAATAAAAAACTGCCTTATAAGCAAAACGCAAACAAAAACATTACAAATTATTTTATACGATTTGGCAAAAGCTTGAATTTAAAATTAAATGGCAATGTTAACCCAGTTGTTATACGATATTTATGTTTGTAAATATAAAATTAATAAACAAACAAAAAGTGAACTGTTTAAAATGCAATAGAAAAAAAACAACGTAATGAAAAGCACACAATACAATGGAAAGACACAACAAAAAATATAAAATAAAAGAATAAAAATAAAAATAAGAGAATATGTTTGCTGATAACTTGAAGCGGAATGTCAATAAATTAATATAAATGAGTGACTCGTGACTGTTTCGTGTCGATGTGTCGTTGTTGGTTCGTTCAATTCTCGATACGGCTCTTTGAGTTTTTCTTTTCTTCTTCTTCTTCTTCTTATTGTCGTTGGGCTCTTGTTGCTTTTATGTAGTCAAAAGTAAATAAAATGGTTAAAAGAATCAACAAGAAGTGGAAGAAGCAGAACAGAGATAGAGCAGAAGATGCAATTTTTCGATTTGCGGAATACATTTGTTGTGTTATTTATTTGCTATCTTGCTATCTAGATACCGTATAAGGAAATAACAACAAAGACAATATTTCGAAATGATAAAAATTTCATATAGTATATGCTTATACAGGGTGTTTCATTAAGGTGGTCTGAACTTGAATTTCATTGAGAACAATTGTGTGCAAATGAGTTTTTTTATACCCTGTACCTATAGGTACAAAGGGTATACTTAATTTTTTTTGTAGGTGTAGAACCTTGAAGTAAAATAAACTAAAGAGATAATGTAGTTTCAAACGGAAAATGGGCTTTTATAGGAAGTAAATTTAATGCCATTTTTTTTTAATATAATTTTCGCCATATGCAACATTTTGGAAGTCCAATTTTTAATCACATTTCCAAGCCATAACTTTTTTTTACTTACTTCACCCTAAAATTCACAATAGCGTTGCCAGATCTCAACGAATTGAGACCGATTTAGAAATGAAGCCAATTAAAAGTACTCTTTATATCATAATGTTTAAAGAACATCTGGAAAATTTCTTAGGCTTTACCGAATGGACTTAAATCCAGATATAAAATTTCTGAAGACTTTTTAGTCCCGTCAGGCTCGAGTGTGGCGCCATCTGGAGTTATACATTTTAAAGCCATATCTCGCACAATGTTGTCTTCCAAGTCTTCAAGTTTTTAGTTTATAATAATTGATAAAAGCGTTGCCAGATTCAGGCCAATTTAAGACATTTAAATCGCTATCCAAAAATGGATCCAATCTATATATAATTTTGTTAAAGGAACGATTATTCAAGGGCTTACATTTTTAAGACTCTTCGACAGTGACTAGGATGTGGCGAATTCTGGAGGTCCACTTTTTAACTCAAGAGCAAAGAGGTGCAACTAAATTGATTTTAAATAAGAAGAACCAAATTGATTTCAAACCCTACAAGTTGATAACTCGCAAGAAACTTAAATTGACTAAATCCATGTGAAATTCTAAAAAAGGAACATTCGAAAATGAATCAAAAGGCACTTCTTCGAATCTCTCATTGTTGGAGCCATTAGTCATTGAGGTGCGTTTCGTCAAAAAGGGGTCCAAAAGGGGATCAAAATCTGGCCGTTCCGAAGTCAGACTTAGGGTTTCTCGATGCAACCGATATTTCAATAGATTACTCTCTCACTAAATTTTGAAATTCTGCCTATTTACGAAATTGTTCATCAACAGTGAGCGCCATTCCTGATAGTAATTTTTTACCACATTGCCGGTCCACCCCAACAAATTTCATCCGGAGAAAGTCTTCTTATTGCTCACTCACCAAAATCGTATTATTCACTTACAAACAAAACCGATTAGTCTTATCTTTGAAGATAATTTTTAACCCTTAGGCTGCACTCGATTAAGAAGATGTATAGCCCAATGAGCAGAATTTACTCCAAAACATTAAAGTTTTCTGGATGATGAGTGAGGCCTCAGATATTGCTGTGTATCGTAAATGCTTACTTTTTTACTTTTCCCCATTTCTGAAGACCATATATCACCATCCCGTCGTACTCGTTTTAGAAGCTATAAGTCCCAATTACCAATAACCAAACCTACTTTTGTGTATTATTTTCTCCATTTATTCGTCTATTTCGCATATCTACAAAATCGTTTAGCCTATCACCGAAAATGCTTTATTCATGAAATTTTAATCCAACAGTTTCGAATCTTTTCTAAATGTCAACATTAAATAATGACAGCGTTGCCACTTTATACAATTAGAGCTATAAACTATCAAAGTTCGAACACAGTGCTTGAAGCACCCTGTACCTCCAAGTACATAATGTAAATGATTCACTGCATATGCTTTGAATTTCGAGGTAGTGGAAACCCTTCAACTTGGCCGTCTGCCAAAGCTTAAACAAAACGCCAGTTAACTGATAAGACTGATAAATATAATAAGCTAATTTGATTTCGCGGCACAAACCAAATACAACAAGTAGACAAAGCCTTTCCTTCTCCTTTCCATTAGCCGCAAAAGCTATCCAAGGCATTTGCATTAAAGCTTTTTCTAAACAATGGAAATGCCCCCGCATAAATAGAGAAACAATTAGGCAATGCCAGCGATAACTCGAGATATACTCGTACGATAAATAATAAAAAAAATAAAAGAAGCCGCCAAGAAATATGACTCATGGCCATAATTCAGAGAACAACAAAAAACAAATCAGTTGGCTTGGTTAAACTGGCTAATTAGAAAAACGTATAATTTTTGAACTTTGAAACTTTTGACATATCTGATGCAAAGGCAAAAATTAACTTTGGTTTTTTGTTTTTTTTTTTTTGGTTGCCGAGTGCGCCAGTGTTGATAAGCACGCGTGGGCAATAAGCAATTAGAAATGATTAAAATTCAAATTGACCCATTCAGTAAATAGCGAAAAATTTCCGCAAGTTCTTTTTGACGGTCAGATATAATGGCTAACCCAATAAAATTTTGATAGCAAGAGCTTGAATGCTTTATGATGCATTTGTTGAAATTAGAAGTTCATATAAAAAATGTTTATTTTAATTAGTAGCTATTAGATGAATGTTTCTTACAAGTAAATATTTTAATATATCTTGCAAGATCGGTAGTTTGTTTAGAAAATATGGATATAGATTATGTCAGATGGCTATTTCTGAGTTTCAGATAACCCCTTGGATCAATTCGAATATTTTGACATATTACAAATTTGTTTACAAATTTAAAAAAATTTTGGTATCCTCGGCTTGTTTTAGTCATTTCCGTAGTAAACGCTAAAACCGAAAATGAAGTCCAAAAATTTTTTCATGCAACGGATTTCGAGATATTTCGAAAAAGCAATTTTTCGAAATTAAAAAAAATAGTGTCTTTACTTAAAAGCAAATATCTCTGGTTGTACTAAACGGATTTTGATAAATTTTTACCAAACTGTAGATAATTGAATTATCTATCGATTATGCTTGAAACATATTTTTGTCAAATATACGGTTTGGACGCTATTTATGCATTTATATGAAATTTTTCTTAATTTTAAGCAAAGTTTTGAAAAAAAAATTCTATTTCGAAAATAAATTTCAAAAAAAATTTTCATACAGTTTTTTTTATGGCTCGTTCGATCGATTACGAAGAATATGAGTGGTTGTGTTTCAAAATCGGAGAAAAAAATGTGGAAATAACAGGAAACTTTGTAAAAAGTGAAAAATGTAAACCAAAAGTTGTAGATGAATAATTCGTTTGTTTATAAAGATATCGTTACCAAATTTCGCATTCAAAAGTTTTTTAGAGTTCTCAGTACAAAATTTTATCAAATTCTTTTGACTTTTTTATACAGCACCTATAGTACCGATCGCCCAAAATAACGTGTACAGTGCTTAAGCATCCCTGGGCTTAAGTTTCTTCAGCTTACATTCAATGTACAAGCGTCCCCTACATGACCTTCATATTTTGGGAGAAGATAGAAAGCATCCAACACCTTTTGTGATCGCCCTGCAGTTTTTAGAAAATACACTCAGTATCTGGAAAGAAGGGGTCTTTAAAGATCTTAGTTTTCTGGCGAGTCCTCCTATAGGCCGAACAATTCAAATAATTCAGTAGGCTGAGTAATAAAGAGATAATAAGAGCACCCACAAGCTTACATAGTTCCCCTGCATTCTTCTTACCTTCCCATTCACACAACTTCTTAATTAGGCATCACAATGGACCACCCTGTCTCTGAGTGATCACGACTTTAACCAAACAGCCTAACTAACTTAACCTTTACCCAATTTACCTCAAACCATCATGAAAAATTTTCAGTGTTGGAAAGCACACGATTCGTATAGCTTACTGGAAGAACAAGCTCATGTAATACAGCATCGGTTATTGTAAAATTTTTTGTAAGATCTTGAAAGACAACGCATCTTAGATATAGCGAACGAGCTAAAGCTCAACTGTCTTAATGTCTAAAGAAGATTTAAATACAATGAAGGTTAAAAAAAAAAAAATGGTTATCAGTTTCTTCGCAAAAATCGGATGAACTTTAAATCTTCAAAGTTTGGATTTTTAAAGAATGTTTTATTCACTACCACGCAAATTTTTTGCAATTATTTCTTTAACTATAATAACTATTTAATAAAATATATTTACAAAACTATTATTTGAAATATTAACACCGATCGTTTGGCCAATAATAGCACTTCCTTATCATAACAAAATTCTTCCAAAAACCAGACATACTGAAGTGTATTTCCATAAAAGTTAATCAACAACAGAATCGTCTAGGTCTTAGTGGAATTTTGTTTCATGTATTATATCTTAATAGTCAATCATATTTGTTATTACTTTTTAGAAATACATAATACTAAATTTGCTTTGAATAAACTGCTTTTATTTCTTAATTTCTAAAGACGGTGACCAACAGTGGGATACCCTACATCTAATATCCTTAAGGGTTTTAGGCATATACATGTGAATTGAAAAGTTACAGCAGGGCGTTTTGATTGGAGCTCTAATCTAAATTCACATATTTTTTGTTTATAAAGCTCACATAAAATTTAAACCTAAAATGCCAAGATCCCCTTAACCTCTTCACAGAAAATGGAATTTGCATTTTTTTTTTTATTTTAAACATTGAAGCCAAGATATAATTTTTTTAAAAAGTGGATATAGGTGTCAAAAGTGTCAAAAGAAAAAATCAACATTATTTTGTTTATACGGCTCACATAAAATTATATTTAAAATGTGGCGCAAAGTTTCTTTACAGTCAATCAAATACTTTTTTTAAAGGCCCATACGCAGTTCGAAAAATTGGGATATGCCATTTGGGATTATTTTTTATATGAAGTTTTGTTATTCCGTGCGTAAGTTTTCGAACTGCGTATGGGCCTTTAGATTTTAACATAATAGCCAATAGAATTTTTTTAAGTTTTCAAATTAGCTTGAGCGTTTTTTCAGCAAAGAAAGATGGATAAGCACTGCGATTAAGGTGTTTCAAGAAAAGCTCAACATTTTTATGGTATTTATTAGGCTCACATAATATTATATTCATAAAATTTGGCGGCAAGTTACCTGTAACAAGTAATATAGTTTTTCGCAACACTTGAAAATTTACTTTGAAAGTTTGCATATAAATGAAATATCAACCCAGTGGTTATAAAACGGATGAACAGGATAATGTATAATCTTGAAACTACAAGCATGACTTGAAAGTCTTATAATTATAATTTGTTGTGCCTAGTAGTTATGGTCTTGCAGTTTAAGGTGTTCAGACGAACATATGGTCTCCAAAACCCCCTGCCACCTCGACCTAAAACAACATTTCCAACGCAGGAAAACTCGTCAAGCCAATCAACCATATAAATCGCAATAAATCTAATCAATTTAAAAAGAAATGCATACATACTATAAACGATAAGACACCAAGGCACTAAAAGATTATACCACATGGAACCCAAGCACCAAAACACTTAATAACCGACTATCGATATACAAGCCACCATACATTTATATTCAAATCAAACCCAGCAATTGAATTGTACTAAATATAACCCCGCAAATAAAACATACAAGAGCTACAAATAAACGCAACAAATTTACAATGCCAATTAAATCCGCCGGGTTCATAAATCACGCTTAAATAGCAGTTGTAATCAGTTTGTTGTTTAAGCCCAAATGCCATAACCGCTTTGCTACTGTCCCCAGCCACAAATGTACCATGAAAATGCCTAAATGAACACGTCTAAAAAAAGATATCAACAATAACAACAACTAAAGTACATAATATCTAAAAGTATCTAATAGTACGTAGTACCATAGAGACTATTAACTAAAAGATAAACAAGTTCGAGGGAACCACACACGGTCGATGCAAACATGGCCTGCTTTCCGCGTCTCTTCCATCATCGGAGTAAAAACAAATTTACCATTGAAACAGATGAAAACACCGACACGATATTCAACACGAAAGATAACCCTGTGGTGAGTATTTCCTCAAATTGATAACGATATAAATTTGACTGATAAGTTGATTAAGTGTTTAATTAAGTTAATCAGTGGGCGCAACAAAATCCCATAAATAATATATAACTTGGCGAGGCAAACAAAAATAAAAAAAAGTGGCTAGAATTACAAAAAAAAAAACAAAATATATATATATAGTATATGTTGTAGAAAATGCTTGTAGCTGTTATCTTTCCGGCCTATGTATGACGTTCACTTTTCACAAACTCTTATCACCAGAGCAAAACAAAAAAAAAAAACCGTCTAAACAAATATATAGCACTTTTATGTACTACACTGACAGTTTTATAATTTATATGCATGTGCTATTATTTATTTACTTAAATTCTATAGAATTCAATAAAAATCTATGGGAAATAAAAATTATTTGCCGAGCTTTAAGCTTTAGAAATAAACTCTGTTAGTAAACATAGCTGGAATCATAATCGTAGCCTTAACCGAAATAATTATTTTTATAGAGCTAAAACCGATTTATTGATATTATATAAAGGGTCATCAATCTTGAGGGTTTTTTTTCACAAAGGTTTTTTTTGATAAACCACGTGTGAGTACTGTCAAGTCATGTGTTTTTTATTCAGTTTTCATTGCCATTTCATCTTGGAAAAACTTACACCCGAACAACGTTTACAAATCGTACAATTATATTACGAAAATTCGCGTTCTGTAAAGAATGTTTTTCGCGCGCTTAGGCCATTTCATGGTCGCCACTAATCGCCATACCATCAACAAATTTTAGACCCAATTTTCATTATTGGATGACACTCGACCGAATAGACCTCGTTCAGCGCGTAGTTTATCGTCCGGTGGAATCATCGGTCACACAGCCCTTGAAAAAACAATTAATTTCACGCTCCGGATCGGTGAATTGGCCACCAAGATCGTGTGATATCACACCGTTAGACTTTTTCCTTTGGGGCTACGTGAAGTCTAAAGTGTTTGTGGATAAGCCAGCTACGATTGAAGCATTAGATGCCAACATTAACCATATTATTGGCGAGATACCGCCGAATATGCTCGGGCGCGTCATCGAAAATTGGAACCTCCGCTTGGAAGAGCTATGGACAGTTGCTGCCAACATTTGAAAGGGATTCTTTTTAAAAAGTGAATGGCAAGAACGGTTCTTTCTATTGATAATAAATATTTTCCGATTAATTTTAAAAAAAACCTCAAGATTGATGACCCTTTACAATATTTCGCGTCCCGTAGCATTCTGTTTAAAGAACTTATTTTTTGTTAGCTTGATTTGAAATTATATCGATATATCGACAATCAAAATATCGGTAGCGAATACATTTATACGCGATATAAATAACTATGAGGACAGCAAAAGTCGACTCATTCCGACTAAAATATACTCTATACAACCCATTTAAAACAAAAAAAAATTGTGTAAGCCTGATGATGATACCAGAAAAATTGATATTGTATCGACGATATATCGAGCATCGAAATATCGGTAGCGAATTTAGCATGTATAAGTAACTTGTGTTGCAGATACCAGACTAATTTGTATTGTATCGGCGATATATCGAAAATCGAAATTTCGGCGGCGAATTTATTAATATGCTATGTAAAATTCGTGTAGAATAGCATAGATATGCTGCATAATTAACATATGTGACGGCATAAGTCGATACATCCCGACTGAAATATACTATGTGTAGCTTGAAAATGATACCAGACAAATTTATATTGTATCGACGATATATCGAGAATCGAAATTTTAGTATCGTATTTATTGATATGCTATATAAATAACTAGTGACAAATTATATAGTATTGTCGGTAAATTGATCATCGAAATATCGAAATATTTATTGATTTTCTATATAATTAACTTGTAGGACGGAATAAGTCAACCGATTCCGACTAAAATATACTATATGTTGTTTGAAAATCATAGCAGACAAATTTATATTGTATCAAAGATATATCGAGAATCGAAATAGGTGGCGAATTTAATGATTTTCTATATATTTAACTTGCAGGACGGCATAAGTCGATACATCCCGACTAAATATACTACATTTAGTGCGAAAATGACGCCAGACAAATTGATATTGTACCGACGATATATCGAGAATCGAAACATCGATAGCGAATTTTTTGATATGCCATATAAATAGCTAGTGATGCGTATACCAGACGAATTAGTAGTGTATCGACGATATTCGGAAGCGAATATATTGATACGCTATATAATTAACTTGTATAGTAGGACAGCATAAGTTGACACATCTCAACTAAAATATATTATATTTGGCTTGAAAATGATATCGAGGATATATCGAGAATCCAAATATCGGTAGCGTATTTTTTGATATGCTATATAATTAACTAGTGCTGCGTATACCAGACGAATTAGTATTGTATCGACGATATATAGAGAATCGAAATATCGGTAGCGAATTAATTGATATGCTCTATAATTAACTTGTAGGACGGCATAAGTCGCTATATTAAGTTCGAAAATGGTACGAGATAAATTGATATTTTATCGACGATATATCGAGAAACCAAATATCTGTAGCGTATTTTTTGATATGCTTTATAAATGACTAGCAAAACGGCAACAGTCAAGACAGCCAGTTACTTAAATAAGTTTTAATAATAAATAAAAATATCGGTAGCGAATATATAGTATCGACGCCGAAATGTTCGATTTTCAAAAAACCGAATTTTGTATCGCACATCTCTAGCTCCAAATTGCTCATTTTTACCTATAAGTGCCAAAGTTTTTTTTTGAAATGAAATGATTGTTTGGTTTTCAATATTATTGTGAGGGTATCTTCTTTTTTTCGAAGAATTTTTATCGATTGTGTATAATAACTTTGTATATAAGAGACTGTCTTCTTGTTTTATTACCAAAGTCTAACATTGTTTGATATATCATTTTATTTTATATGACTTAGAATGGGACTTTGGATGGAAACCAATACTGGATTTATACAGCTCTTTCTTATAAAATAGATTTAAGTATTAAGGCAGTAAATTTTTTATTTTTCTTTGGAAAATACTGAAAAACTCATTTATTTTTATAAATTGCATTTATCGCATGTATTGTTGTCACCAATCCAGGGTGCAGCTGGATGGCATGATCTGCCATAAGGCTAAACATTTTTTTATATAATAGTCAACATTTTTTCATCGGAAATCTTCAGTCTGTATGAACGTCTATATCTTGGAGATTATAAGAGCTGGGGCAACAAAACTTGACACTTGGACTCATCATTTCAGAAGAAACGATTTTGTTGTATTTTTTCGATATCAGGATTGTATCATATAATTTTTTTGTTGTTGATAAATTTTATTGGCTTCTTGGCGCCTGCGCTGACTAAGTATGTCTGCGTTCTATGCTCAGATTCTTGTGAAAAAGAAGCCGTAGAAGGAATTCAGAAGAAGCACCATAGCTTTGAGAATTTGGTCAAATGCAAATCTTTTAATGATTGAAAAATAAAATGGATTTTGAGAAAGTCTTAGGTTTAGCTACGAAAAATCGGATTTAAAATATGATTTTTTTTTAACAAACAAACACATCATCTTTTTATTTTCAAGTAAATTTGATTGAGATGATGACTAAATTACAAACCCCATTAAACAATAGCAGAAATCAAAGCAAAAACTAACCAACACTCAATTTTGTGCCAACTCATGATTTCCTCGATAACAAAAGAGCAGCTACTAAATATGGAAAAATATGTTAACCATATGGGTCACCCCCCCCCCCCCCAACCCAACCAAAACTTGCTTATGCATAAATCTGGAACAAAATGTAAAACAGCAGCAAAGCCCCCCTTCAGCCACCATATAAATATGCACAATCCATAGATGTGAAGCTATCTTTTGTAAATATCTGCATAGATGCCAGCAAGTGCTGTCATATTTTGCACGACATCGACAACACATCATGTTCGAACATGTTGTCGTAATATCGTACAAAATAAGGTATGTATCTGGAAGTGCGGTGGGGGGTCTTCGACTGCCGTCAGACAAACAACTCCCTAAGGAGAAATACATAGAGCCAGAGCGAAACGCAGCTCAAATTGCTCCACACAACGTTTGACATTTGACATGTCGTGAAGCTTTGACAAATGCTCCAAGGATGGGGCACGGGAAAACGCTGCAAAGGCACCGATAAGGTATTGGGAATCCAGCCCTTCCAGAGCTGCTGATTAAGTCGTTTAATTTGAAAGCGATGGAAAAAATTTGAAATATTGACAATCGACATGCATTGAAAATGTAGCAGAGCCCCCGCTCGCTTGTCCTTATCGGGATTTTGGGTTTGTTGGCTTCCGTGGGAAAACGGAAAACCTGTCAAAATGTCGTCGTTTATGCCTGATTAGCATATCAAAGTGCGCACCGGCGCAGCAACCACGCAAACCACACAAAGATACACTCAAAGAAATACATGCGAGTAGCATATACATAGATAGATAGGCCTGCATATTGACACATGTTTATTGAGGAGCGGTCGGGTGTTCCTTGTGAGCTTTCCAAGAATTCGACTCAACTCGTCGAAAGTCTGCTGGCCAGAAGGGCCAAGAAAAGGTTTGAATATTTTATTTGCCTTTCTCGTTTTTCTGCCAATTGAGAGATAAGCTGAAAATGTTTGCTAATGTGTGGGAGCATGTATGTGTGTGTGTGTGGGAGTATCTGTGTGTGTGTGTTTTAGCCAAGTCGATTGCAGATATAAGCCGTCTATGAATAACAAATCCAAAGCCAGCAGCATGCAGAGTAAGTTTCTTCATGCAAGCAGCCACAAAATTTGCAAAACTTTCAACTTATTCAAGGTCAAACCAACAATAGTTCAATTATATTAGCCATCTTCAGATACTGATGTATCTTTAACTATATGTTATAGGTAGCGAATAAAGTTGCAGCTAAAAACATCAACAAAAAACTTACAAACTTCTTATTAGGATACACAGATTTGGTTAGATATCTAAATATTTTCTAAAAATGTTTAGTTTATTACTTAATTCTGTGAGTTGTTTGATTTTAAAAAATTTTTAAGCTGAACTTTTGCCATATATAAAAAATAATATACATATATGGTTATTTTTACTAAGAGGTCCAAATAAATTCTTCTTAGAAAAGGGCCAAATCTGCTAACATTGTTTGTCAAGTCACGCCAAGAAAATTGTTGCTATATCTTTTATCGTTTAATTCGACTGCTGCCATATTTTTTTTTACATAATTAAAAAAAAAATCTATTTATAAAATTTAAATTTTTCCTTTTCTTATGTTATATTTTGTTGTCTAAATATAACGTCACGCTAAAATTCAAATTCAAGAATTACGAGCTAACGCTTTTTGGAAAAAAGAATTATTGTAAATAATTTTTTTTTTATTTTTTTAGCATAATCATTTCCTAATTGGAAATTATAAAAAGGCTTTTTACGCCGTCCATCAAAAATTTTGTTTTTTTGTGCTATCTATCTCGGAAAAAAAAACAACAAAAACCAAAATCGAAGAAAATTTTAGTGTTTAGAAAAATTAAAATAAAAAAAATTGAAATCGGTTCCGATCAAATTGCAACAAAAGCAAAAAGTAAACGGGGATATCCGGGACAAATAAAAAAAAAATACTTGGGCAGGACTGGCGACCAAAACAAGCAGTGGGCGGAGCCCCTTCATTTAAAATTAAGTTAAAATACTGCAATACTAGGTACATTTTTTGTGCCTATAAAAAGATATGTATCATTAATTTTTAAAAATCGCAGAACTATATTTTACGGCGTTAGCTAATTAAATGCAAACACTGAAAAAAAAACAGTCCAAATTAAAAGTCTTAATATAAAAATTTTTATATAAAATCCTGATTAAATGGACGAAACGGAAGCAAGCTTTTTTATTGTCAATTTAAGAATGTCGTTCTTGAATTGAGTTTTTTTTTAAATACATTCGAAAAATCTTGATTCAAGAGTTAATTACAGCGAAAAGAAACTCTTTATTTGTGTTTTCAAAAATCTTTAATAAAGACATAATTTTAAGAACAAATTGTTTCAATTTCTAGAATTATAAATGTTACTAGGCGCCTTCATTTTCTTGGCATTCCACATAGATTGTATGTATAAATTATGAAAATACTTTTTTGGTACTCATGTTACTCAGTTTTTTTTATTGGTTCGGATTTACTGAAACTCTATTGATCTAGTTTTTTATATGAACTATTTGCTTATTTATTACCAAAATTAAAAAAATGAACTAAATTCTAGATTTGTACAACTTTTGAGACCAAAAAATCTTTAAGATAAGAATGTGAAAAGATTCCGAAATCGTGGCCACAATCTTGTTTTGGGATATAAAAAATTTTCATAATTTTTTTTTTTTTATTTCATAAATTCTTTTCAGTTAATGGAATTTCATTTACGCAAAATCCTGCAGGATGGGAAAACAAAAACGACCTGACACATAAATAAATTTATATAGCTAACGAAGTTTATACGATTCAAACAACTTTTACAGTCGGTAAATTAAAATTTTTGAATTGTATTCACTTGATTTTAAGTTATTGAATTCTATTTTCAAAACTAAAAAAGAAAAACTTCTTCTTCTTAGCTTCACAGTCCGGGGTGGACTATAGCTTCATCAAAAATCTTCCTCCAGTTCACTCTATCTCTCGCTTCATCTTTCCAATTGCGAAAGTTCATCGTCTTCAATTCTGCTTCGACTTCATCAAGCCATCTCCTTTTCGGTCAGCCTCTTTTGCCTCTCTGCATATTTTTTATTGAATTTCATTTATGCAAAATCCTGCAGGAAGTGAAAATAAAAACGACCTGATAGACATTCACTGAATGACAAGCCCCTTCACCCTACTTAACTAAATATATCTGGTAAACGAAGTCCTTGCGATTCAAGTGATTCTTACATTCGTTAATAAATCGAAAACAAATTAAATTTTCGAATTGTATTCGCTTGATTTTAAGTTATTGAATTCTATTTCCAAAATTTAAAAAAAAAACACTGCTCATCTTTTTTGCATATCCAAAGATTTGTTGAAAAAAAACCATATGACTACATAAATCAAGAAATATGGCGATACTTAAATAACCAATTCTAGAAATAATCTTTTTAACTGCCAAAATAATCGAAAAAAAATATATTTATTTTTTTTTTTTTTTAACAGCCACTAAAAGAGTTTTCGCACACTTTTTAATCCAATTCTATGAAAGAGAATTCTCTCAGCAAGTTCCAACCGAATTCTACGTTTTAAGAATATTCCGCGCATTTTATATATATTCAGTTTATTCATTAAAGTTTGTTTGCACGTACATTAAGGAAATTAAAATAAAATTAAAATCCACTCAAATGAAAACATTGTTTATGTTTAACACTTTACGCGTTAATGAAAATAAACAAATAAATACAAACAACACAGAAAAAAAAATGTGGTACAGTCGAGGCGGTGCCCGACAGTGGAATACCCTGTACCTTTTGTGTCAAACAAATTTTTCCTGCATATTCCATCTAAGAACTTTCCAATTGGAATTTATTTTTTTTTGGTGAAAATCGATATTTATACCTATAAGTTCTCTAAATTTTTACCCATTTTGATGAAACTCGAATGTTACGTCAAAGAAGTTATTTAAAGTATATGGGGTAAGTTTCAAGTTGGTATGTTGAGGGGTTTGGGAGAAAACACGGTAAATGGATTGCGGGGGGTGGGGGACCGCATCGATAAAATTTGGATGTGGATTTGTTCATTAGAGCCACATGAATGAGCTTACCAAAAATTGTGATTCTAGGTCACTTGTAGCCATAATTGCGTAGAGTCAAATATTGACGCAGTTTATAGGCAAGGGGAGGTGAAATTTGCACATTTTTGACTATAACTTCTGTTGTATTTTTCCGATTTTGTTCATTTTTTACACATAGATGCATGTATCCACAACGCATCGCTCTGTTAAATTTCAAATGAAAATATTAAACGGTGTGGCTAAAAACCGCGAAAATCTACAGCGGGGGAACGGGGCAAGATATTGACATGATTCAACAAACTTCATCTGCTTAGGAAATATGCGCACCAGCTGGTTAAGTTTCGTGTCTCTAGCTCTTATAGTCTCTGAGAT
This sequence comes from Chymomyza fuscimana, assembly GCA_949987675.1. Lineage (NCBI taxonomy): Eukaryota > Metazoa > Arthropoda > Insecta > Diptera > Drosophilidae > Chymomyza > Chymomyza fuscimana. Next base: position 34,994,920 of record OX465088.1, on the reverse strand, counting down.
CTAGGCGTTCATACGGACGGACGGACGGACGGACATGGCTCAATCGCTACCCGAGGTTATGATAAGCATTTTGGTATAAAGGACTTGGGGTCTGCCACGCCTCCTTCTGTCCGTTACATACATTGCACAAACCTAGTATACCCTTTGTACCTATAGGTACAGGGTATAAAAACATTTTAAAATCAGAAAAGTGAGATAAATGAAAGCCATATTGTATATAGATAGCTTCCTTACATATAAGAACAATATTATTAAAGAAATATATAAGCAAACGCAAAGTTTACATAAATATCTATAAATGCAAGCAAAGTCTGTATACCTATGATATCACTTAATCGCAAATTAAAAAAAAAATATAATTATAAGTATAGTTGATAAAATTACTTTTAAAAATAAAAATGTATTATAAAATTCCTTTCTTTCTTTAAGCAAAATCAGATTTAATTAATACCAAAGTTGCTATATCAAAATAATAGTTAGATCAATGTGGGGCAAACCCGACAGTGTGGGAAAACCCGAGCTCATATAAGTGTTGTCCTGTAGGGCATTAAAAATAATCAAAATGGTAGCATGCCATTTATCTGTCAGTCTACATTTAGATGCTCAAACGACAAGAAGTATGTTTTACGATTTTCAATATAATTTTTGTGAATTTTTGATTACAAATTTTTTCTTTTTAAATAAATTTATAAAAAAAACAGTAAGTGGCTTATAAACTATATACATTAGGGTGGGTCAATTTTTTTCGGTATAAGGGCTCACTCGGATTTTGATTCTTTGGGTAATTCTAAGCAAATTTGCCCAAGAAACTATGGGTCTAAAATGAATTTCGAGTCGCCCACTTTTTCAAAATTTTCAAGAAAAAAAACCGAAAAAAATCAACCCAAAATTAAAAATAGATGTCAATAATGAATTCCTCGACCCCAAAAACCCCCAAATTCACATTTGGCTAGAGAAAAAATATCGATTTTAGGCCTTTTCAATGAATTTCTAAGTCGATTTTTGAATATGTCGAAAAAAACCTATTTTGAAAAAGTGGGCGACTCGAAATTCATTTTAGACCCATAGTTTCTTGAGCAAATTTGCTTAGAATTATCCAAAGAATCAAAATCCGAGTGAGCCCCATAAGGTTTTTTCGGCCCCATACAAATTGACCCGCCCTAATATACATAGACCTATTTAGTGCAGGTATAGTATTGGTTGAAAATTTCGTATAATTTTTTTATTCAAGAAAAGTAACACAGTGGGGCAAACCCGACCTCTAAATGGTGGAGCCAAGCAAAAGTCTAGCTAGAACCAAAAATACGCCAGCTAGTTATTTGGACAGCAAATCAAATAACTCCGATAGTTACTTAGCTATTCATTCAACTTTCATTTCGATTTATATGTGCTAAATATTAAGATTTTTTTAAATAAATACATTCAGTTTTTTTTAAACAATAACATGCTCTTTTAATTTTTAATCGAAAAATCATTAAATTTATATCATATCTGTGCTAAATGAGCCAAATATCAGGCGGTCGGGCTTACCCCACAATTTTTGAGAATGAAAAAAAAATGACTTTTTTAAAAAATGGTCATATCTCAAAAATTTATAATGGTCAGGATAAATCAGCTCATCATGATACGATGTCAAGTAAGCATTTATAGCCAAAACCAATTACTAGGTCGGATTTTCCCCACCTTAAGCATTTTATGGTCAAAGCCAATTACTAGGTCGGATTTACCCCACCTTACTCTAATTATTTCATAATTTATTTTCTTTTTTAAATGTTGTCTTTAAAAAAATGACATTTGAAGAAGTTGCTTAAATTCGATTTCAAGTAGTGGAATATTTTTGCGAAACATTTTATTTGGTTCGATTTGTTTAAATCATTTAACTTTTATAAAATTAAGGTACAACAATTTTATTCAAATTATTCCACTCAAAAGTATTTTTTGTTTAAGCTTTTGATTAGTTTTTAGTCTGTCAATATTTAATATGTTCTCAGACTGTGTCAATATTTTAAGTCTGAACCAAAAAAAAAAACATTATGTCAACTCAAAAATTGGAAATAAAATAATTTTATTCAAATTTATGCAGCACATAAATTGTCAACAGGTGTCTACAAACAAATATATAATATAATAAAAATTATATTTTTAAAATGTCATTTATGTATATAAGCACCAACAACAGCAAACAAACCATGGTAAATACATGAGTAAATAAGTAAATAATGCCACTTGTGTTGAATAGCTGTTTGTCTGTGTATCCGATTCCTATACATAGGTATATATATATATATATTCCCATCCTATATAAAGCTCTCTGTGTGTGCTTTGAAATCAATCGGCTGACAATGTCGATAAGTATGAATCCCTTGATGCTTGCCATGTTTATCCCTTCATCGAGCTTCAATGCACAATAACAAATGCCATTGAATTGTATCTTTTAAATATGTAGATACTTTAGCGGCTTTATTTGCGTATTAAACTTGTTGCAACAACAACTTCATATTGCATGCAACAAAACTTATTGTCATTTGTTGGTTTTCCACTGCGATTTTCTTGGGATTTTCATTGGTTTTGATTGTATGACAGCAGCGGATTTCCTTCGTTTATATTTTTTAGTAATTTTTGCAAAAGATACAATTTTACACATCAGGTATTTAGATGAACATTGTTTTATGGCAATAATTTGAAATTGTTTGATTTTTGAGATTTATGGGAATCAGAGATTAGGGTTTAATTTTTCTATGTTGAATTAACAGGCATATCTCAGAGTTGTAATTAATTAAATTTTTCAACCAAAACGCTTATTTTAAAATGGAAATAACTTCATTTTTAAATCATCATTATATTCTACTAATATGAATCAAATTTATTAAATGATAAAAAATTACATCGAGAATTTTTAAAAATTTTAATAAATAATAGGAAAATGTATTTTTTTATATTATAAAAAATTTTTGTATTACTATTACAATTAGTCGTATAAAGAATTCTTAATTTTGTTTATGCTTACAAATAATTGCAAATAATTAAAAAAAAAAATAACTTAATTAATTAATAAATTTTCAAAATTTGAATACAAAATTAAAAAATATATTTCACATAAGTAAAGAAAATTTTGTTGAGCTATGCTAATTTTTGAAAACTTACCACAAATTTTTAAAAATGATTTCCATCATAACCATAAAAAAATTTGTATAGTATAAAATTTATTTTCTAAGTTTACTATAATTTTTGGCATATATAAAAAAAAATGCCTTGTGGTTTTCAAAGAAACTAAAACTTTTTCGTTTTATTTTTTTTAAACATTTTTGCACCAAATCGTTTTGAATCATATTTAAACGACACAGGAAGTAAAAAAAAAAATATAAAGGTATAATTACATATTTAAATATATATGATTGACATATTTTGGCAACATACTTAAAAAAATATATTTATATTTTTTCAATATCACAATTTCATAAAAAAAAACAAAATTATAAAAAATAGTTTTTTTTTAGTTTAAAAATAAAATATGTCAAGCACCAAAAATAAAGAATGTCATATACTTTTTTAAGTTTGTAATTAAATATTGTTTTAAGCAATTGTTATTGTTAAAACAAAAAAAAAAAAAACTAAAAAAACAATTTTTTTTTAAATCTGTGTAGGCGAATTAGATTAAGTTATGTTAAAAAAAAAATCTTGATTTATTAATAAAAAAATTAAAAATTTTGTTTAAAAATAAAATATGTCAATCACCAAAAATAAAGAATGTCATACTTTTTTAAGTTTGTAATTAAATATTTTTTTAAGCAAAATTATGGTTTAAACATACTAAACAGGTTAAAAAAAATTATTTTTGGTAATTGACATATTTTAGGAAAAAACTTTTAAAAAATATAAAAAAAAAAAAAAAATAAAAAGTAATAAATTATTTTTTAAGCCGCAACATGTTATGTTTAAAAATATAAATTTTCCTTTTTTATTATTTTTAATCTTTTTGGGCAGTTTTTTGTACCTTAAGCAGCACTTTTTTTAAATTCCAAAAGGATGATAGTTTTCATAATTTTGAATCTTTTTGGATTTCATTTTTCGAAACGGAATGAGACGGCCGTGAAGAGAAGAAAAAACGATCCGCTCTCGAGTTAAGGAATTAAAAATTTAAAAAAAAAACTCCTTTCACACAAATTGTTTGCAAATGTATTTTATTATTAAAAAAAAAAATGCATCGGATTTTGTGAATCCTTTCTCGAAATATAAAGATATATAGAAAATTTTATTTATTTATTTAATAAAGATTAAGTAAGTTTACAAAAATAACTTAACTAATAGGAAGCACTGGCAGCAAAATTAATTTTCTATCTAGAAGACAAATCCAACAAATTAAAGATGATAAAAATCGGATTTTTTTTTGCATACATAAATTGATTAAAAGTATATTATATGCAGTATAATAATAATTTAATAATAATTATGTACTCTTTTATACTTGCAGCAAATAGGTCGCTATGTACGCCGTGAAGAGAAACCCGTCTACACGCCCCTTATCACACCCAATGTCAGTGAGGTGAGTCTACACATATGCAAATAAATATTTTCACACAGCTACAGACACCTGATACTAGTTTCACACCTGTTCATATATATACCAAGCATATAGCTGCCATCAAAAGTTCTAGCCAAATATCAAGGGAGCTCTCTTTGCTCAACTCAATTAATATTTACACATATGTTTCTTCTTTACTTTCAAACGAATTGATGCAAACAACACCACGCACAACCAAACACATCTGTAAATACACACACTCATGCACAACACGCACACACACACACACACCCAACACATGCACACATGCACCATGTTTATCTTGGTAAATGTTTTGTGGCCAGGCGCAACTTCAGCGCCTGAAACAACAGCCGCAACTTGAAGTTGTGGCCGAGATTGTTGCAAGGGAGGAGCAGCAGCAGCAGCTGGCGGAGCCCCCTCTGCCCACAGTGGGCAATGGCAACGACTGTGGCGGCAGTGCCGGTGGCAGTCTACCACGACAGCTAAAGAAGTTTCGCTCTAATAAGGAACGACTGCAGCAGGCTGCCAAAGAAAAGGAACTAAATGGAGCTGGACCAGTGTTGCCCAATGGGCTGGTTGCCGGCAATGTCACTGACAATGCAATTAATGTCACACGTTCCAATTCAAAATTAAAACCAGTCAAAGAGCGACGCCCCACAGCACTGCCCACAGAGGCGCCAAGTGTGGATGACGCAGGAGATATGGCTGTGCCTCAGAAAGGTGCAAACGGTAGACTTGAGTCTAAGCTCAGAGTGAATGTGAATGGCATAATTGATGAGTATGGCAACAGGCCCACAACAACAACAACAACAATAACAACACCAACACCAACACTTGCAACAACACCAACACCAACGACAACACCTACAAATGTTAAATTTTTCATTGGTTTCACACAGCAACCAAACATGCAGCAACACGGCGATGATGATGTTGATGATGACGATCATCACAATGATGATGTAGTTGGCTTTTTGTCCCGCCGTTCCTCAAACAGCGGCAGTTGCATTCATGAGGACAACAACAACAATAGCAACAACAACAAAAACGACCACAAGAACCATAGCAAACTGCCAAATGGCACATTACCACAAGCTCAACATGGCGGACTTCAGGTTCGCCATTTGCTGGAGCCTTCGGCTGCATTCAACAAACCATTGAAGAGCTCCAGCAATGTGTCACTTAATTATCTAACAAAGTGCAAGCCTTTGGATGCCAACAGTGTCGCTGACACCAGCCGTACATTTAGCCTGCAAAGAAGTGCATCCACCACGCCCGATATTTACATACCAACGCCCCCGCCTATGCCCACGGAACTGGTTCTAGTGCCAAGCACACCTTTGATGCTGCGCAAAAAGAAGAGCGCCGAGCTTTTATCCAATGCGAGCAGCCCATTGAATGCTTCGAATAGTCAAGTAAGTAATGAGTTGGGCTGCAAATGGGTTAACCTACCTAGGGTTAAGGTGGAGATGGATAGTTGTTGATGGTTGTCTGGTTGCTTGTTTGGATGAGTGAATGGTCTGAGCTGTTGCTCTTTTTACATGGGAATTTGCCTGACAGCACTCAAGCAGCATGTTGTTGACTTTTGTGGTCCAATGGCTGTCCCACAGGACAGCTAGTGCGGTTAAAGTGGCGAGCGGGTAAGCAAAACAATTGAAGATGGCATTAAAGAGTTCCAGAGAGAAGTTTGGGGGATACTACTAAATGCATTATATGTAGTATAATATGCTTGGCTCAACCAGTAAGGCTGCTTTTCAAGATATCGCGATTAAATTTATTTTAATCTAAAAAGGTGATGAGATTTTCTGATATAATGCACTTATCTGGTTTGTACAATGAATCTCAATTTATGAAAGTCAGATAAATTTCGACTGTTAAATTTTGCATCTAGAGCAGTGGTCGGCACGAAATACGCTCAAATTTTAGGTAGCGTTTTGTGAGTGGCGCAGTGACGTCACAACGCTACGACACAAGCATCGGCATTGCTGCCTCGTGGCTGTTGCTGCGCACACAAGTGCATGCGACGTGTACGAGTACTGTACGTGTGTCAACGTCGCTGCCGCCACTAATCCATATATACGTGAGATTGGGCCGAGCCGAGTGGGCGCATCTAGAGCAGTGGTGAGCAAAACTCATAGAAACAAACATTTGTTTGTGTCAGTAAGCAGCGCAGTAAGCAAAAGCGCACGAGAGAGCAAGAACCGCAATCAAGCAAACACAAGAGAGATTTCACACAGAATTTTGTGCCCTATCCACGCGAGTTATGAAAATTGAGAGAGTGGTGAACACCACTGATCTACACAGAGAAAAATAACGCATGCTAAAATCAATTTCGAATGAGCTAGATTTTAGTACTTCCAATCTTCTAAAAAAATACTTGCAATAAGGATATTTTACTTAATATAAGAAGAATATTCTTGATGTAAGCATAAAGCATCTTGAAAGGAGTAATAAAATTCTTAAGATCCCATTTATCATACTTACTTAATTTTAACAAATCTGTACTTGGCTTGATAACAAGTTTGAAATGTAGCGTTTTCAGTACGAAATACTTGATATTTTTTCTCAGTGTAGAGTATCTGAAGCGTATCTACTCCCAAATTGATTTTGAGTTTAAACCATTTTCGAAATAAATGGACTTAATTGGTTATGTTGGGAAGCCAATTATATCAAGTTAAAGCGAAAAAGATTTGGTGAAAAAATAGTCTCATTTCTTATACTTTTTTTAAGAAAGCTAACTTAGTAAATTGTCTTACAAAATTGTCGGGTTTAAATTAAACACAGTTTCAAAATTTTTTTCAAAAACACATTTTTTAGATAATTCAAATTCACAGTTTCCTGTCCAAAGTGAAATAAGGGACATATTTTGGCACATACTTATATTTTGGGCCACTCGCGCCCAAAAAAAAAGTGATGACCAAGTTGGCGGAATATGTTTAAACCAATTTCCTCCTAAGAGTCTTTGAAAATTTCACGCATGGAAATTTTTACACAACCCATAAGCCTTTTCGATTAAAGGGCCATATCCCAAAAAAGGGAATTTTTTTTTATATGAAGTTTTGACACTTCGTGCGGAATTTTTGCATGCTGCATATGGGCCTTAAAGCGTACGCAATTTTAGTTAACAAGAGAGCGTTCGGATTAAAGCTACCACTGCCTTCTTACATAAAATTCCGGACGTTCCTTGACCTTGTACCTTTTATACAGAAATAATCTGTACTCATATCATAAAAAAAAGTATTTCTGACAAGTTTTGAGTTGTGTGAGCCTAAGTCAGGGCAGCAGTTTGTATTACGCTATCAGGCTATTATTTTAACAAAAAGTCAACAAATTTTTGCTTATCAGATTCACATTAGTCGAAATATCAAATTGGTGACATAATCTTACATTTTAGAATATGTTTTAAACGGATTTTAAGACTTTTGACTTTTACAGATTTCAATTATCTGATTTATTAAATTGCTACAACTCCAAAAAATTCTACGACGACAGAGTAGGAACGAAAGGCTTTCCAAAATCTTTCATTCTTCCCATGCACACCATCACAACCAGAAATAAACTTATTTTTGAAAGACAATTTTTTGAACCAGTTCTCTAGCCATATGAGTACATACACCCTACATCAAGCAAACATTTCATAGCTAGTATCTTTGACCTTTAGTTTACCATAGTTCAATAACCCCATCAGGTATATTATGTTCACCTTTCAACATGCTCGTAAAATGGCCTAAATTTTCTCTAATTAATACAAATAACTTAAGCCAAACATTGTAACTTGCCTAGCTTAACTAAACATACGCCAAGCTATTTAATTATATGAAATTTTACTTGGCAAATATTACCCAAAAACTTGGCCTTAATAAAGCTCTCATTACTAATTATATAATCCGTTTTAGTAGTAGTTACTACGCCCTTATTACCCAAATTAATGCTTTTATGCTACCAAGTAAATGAAGACCCCTCAGACTCACCGAGAAATGTTTCTTATAGCAAATAAAATGTTAATAGTCGGGTAACAAAAACGAGACTCCAACTTTTGACCAACACAATTTGCCAAAAGCAGATCTCTCTCTCTCTCTCTTTAACAATCTCATTACATATGCATGCGTCTCACTCTTAAGTAACCGCTGACTGACCTTCAAATTTGCAATGCGGCAGCTAAGATCCCCAATCCCCTCTAGCCAGCTTAGAAGCAACCAACAAAACTGTTGCTGTTTATGCTGAGACAGCAAATTTCCCTTCAAGTAACAAAAACAATAACGGCATTCGGTCTTATAGAGTGTCTTGTGGCGTCGAAGTCGACGTCGGCGTCGCTTCATGTGCAACGTCTTCGTCGCACAGTGGGCGAAATGTTCGATTCAGCTGCATTTAATTAATTACACTAATATTTTAGTAGGGAAATTAAATTGTAGATCAAAATATTTTTAGTATACGCAAGTTTTTGTTGTATCCATCGTTTCTACAATTGGAAAATATAAAAGGTGTGAATATATAGGTACATATATATTTTTTAAAAGAAACTAGATTTTTATATTATTCGTTGATTAAAAATAAAGACAAATTGCGCTCACATTTAAGTTTAAGTTTAACAATTTGCTTTATTTTTATAATATACGTACGTTTTGTATTGTCAAGGAAAGTAAATTTTTAAAACCTTGGTCCAAAGAAAAAACAAAAAATTTTTTTTTTTTAAATAAATTTAGAGAAAAAAAAAAATTAGTTATATCGATCATGTCAATATTTGCTTACAGAATGAGGTGTATTTTTCAACATTTTAAGAAAATATTATACATATTTTTCAAATTTAAAAGAAAATTGAAGTAAATTGCTGTTTTTAAAGTACAGTTGCTCTCAAAAAAAGTTTTAGAATTTCTGTATTTAATTGAGCAGGTATCATTTTTTGCATATTTTTCTCAAACATAGCTTCAGAAGTTACGTAATTTTCTTAGGAGAATCTGAGTAAATGCTAATATGTCTAAATACATATTTCCAAGTTTAAAAATTTAAAATATAGTCTTAGCTAAGGATTATTCAACTGAGAAATCGGAATCGTATAGACGCCTACTTAGAAAAAGATATACCTTCATATTCATGAACTTAAAAAAAAAATATTTGTATTTGTAAAATTATAAAAAAGTGAATTTTTCACATTTGAAAAATTTGTAAGCCTTTTTTTTTATTTTCCATCTTTAATTGTTCTCAAATATAATTTTCGAAAGTATATAATTTTGTTAGTAATATACTGAAACACATCTTCCTAAGTTTTTTAAAATTCTATATGCGGAATTAGCTAAGTGACCGTAACAATACTACGTGACGCAATTTTTACACTTAAAAAAAAAATGCGCGAGATTTTCTTACAAAATATTGACTACGTGACAAAAACCTTGACCCCCCCGGTCCAGCGACCAAGCGTGCTATTTTCAAGATATTGTTTTTCAATATAATTTTAGAATTTTTGCAATTTTGTTAAATTAATCCAAGGCATGGCTCTCATCTAACTTAGTCTTAATAATTCTAAGGGAATTAATTAATTAATTCAGAAGAATCATTAATTTGCAGCTCTTGCGTATAAGAGAAATTTGTTGCTGCCAGTACAATTTTAGTTTTAAAAACTCAACTTAAATGCCCTTTGATCGAATATTTCGACCACTGTGCGTCGTATATTCAGCTAATAGAGCAATACTTTGGCCTGTAGTTTCAGGCTTGCTGACAGGAAATGCTTATAATGGCAACGTTTCCGGTGTGCAAATGGTATAGGTAAATATTTAATCACAAGAGCGGCTTGTGTAGCCAAGATGCTCCACTAGACTCTGTAGGGGATATGTGCATTGTTGTAGCTCGTAAAATCTTTAATTCGCAAAAATGCTGAATAATGTTGTTGTATAAACTACTGTATATTTGTTTGTATATATACATACACACATGTTTAGGTCGTGTAGGTGCGGGAATGCACGTTGGGTGGTAATTTCATTAAGTGCTGTTTTAAGGTCAAGTTGAGTACCAGGGTTGCCAGACTGAGAAATGTAAGGGTTATAACTAATGCTAATGCGTAGGCAATTTGGAAAAATATTACACATAAAACTTTTTTTAAGGAAATTTTGGAATTTTAGTAGAATGGCTTCCGGCCTCGAATCGAAGTAGAGTATTAAACGTAGAAGTACTTAACATCAACCTCAAAGTATCTGTGAAGCGCGCACTGTCCTCATATCAGCTTACCAAGTTTCGAGTTTAAATTGACCAATCCTTCTATTTAAGAGTTAACAACCTGAAACATAAGTAAGCTCTGCGGAACCAAAAAGTCAAAACCATTCCAGTGCCAAACAACCATTACAAATGTTGACCAAAAAAATAAAAAAACAACAACATAAGTCAATTTTTATCATCTGGTTCCCTTTGCACACCAATTAGGATCAAATACCTACACCAAAGGACAATGGCGATAAAAGAGATAAAAGCAGCACGACTAACGTACATCGCGTGGAAGGAGGTCTCATATTTGCGAGACCAAATCTGCCGGTGCAAAAGGACATTGAAATCGAATTTAATGCAAAGGATGAAGCGTAAGTAAAGACCCCCCCCATCAAATTTTCATTGATTGCCCCCATCTGAAAACTTTTGTACAAAACTCTCACTTAGCACACGCAATCTCATACACAATGCCATCGAACGTAATGATTTCCTCAATAATCTAATGGACAAAGAGCGCCAGGAGATGGTTATCAATGCCATGGCGTCGGCCAGCTATGACAAGGATAGTTACATAATAAACGAGAATGAGGAGGGCTCCGAAATTTATGTATCCGCCGAGGGTTACTATGATGTGATCAAAGCTGGTCAACATGTTGGCAAGTTTGGACCAGCCACTGTATTTGGCGAACTGGCCATACTCTATAATGCGCCCAGACAGGCTACTGTTAGAGGTATGCAAAAAATCGATATATCGATAAAAGTTGTTTATAGTTGGTAACTGATTACTTTTCTTTTTGCAGCGGCTACGGATGCGCGGGTATGGAAGATTGCACGCGAAACGTTTCGCGCTATTATGCAAATATCGGGCTCCCGCGAACGAGAAGAAAATTTGCAATTTTTACGCTCGGCACCATTTTTGCAAGAGCTGGAGGAGAATCTGCTGAACAAAGTTGTGGACTTATTGCAGCGTGTAAGTACGGCAGTTATGTTTGTTACTAGCCTTAGCTTTAACATTTTTCCAGACCTTCTATGAGACGGACAGCTGCATAGTGCGTGAGGGCGAGCTGGGTAATGAGTTCTTTATCATACGCTGCGGCACAGTAACCATTAAGAAAATGGATGAGCATCAAGTGGAGCAGGTGGTGGCCAAGCGTAAACGTGGTGACTACTTTGGCGAGCAGGCGCTAATGAATGCAGATTGTAGACAAGCTAGCGTGTATGCCGATGCCCCAGGCACAGAAGTGCTTAAATTGGACAGAGAGTAAGTTGGCGTATTAAGTCAAGTCAGGACATAGGCTCGTTTAGTCCTCATCCCTAGTTAAATAATTAAAAAGGAACCACAATATCAGCTCCATGTCGTTACATAGACCCGATGGTCCAAAGACCTTAAAAGCAATAAGTAGAGCAAAAAATTAAGGCTCAAATTTTTCGAAGTTGATGTACTTTTAGGAATAAATTTGTTAACCAGCTTCGTAAGACCGATTAATCTCAGAGTTAGTGGATAACCCGATACCCTGTGTGACTTTTTAAACTGCTACTGGAGATTGGGTGTGGTATCTCTAAAGAGGTAAACAAATTTGAGTATAATGGTTGCCCTACCGATTTTGGGGCCTTTAGTTCTTTATAATCAGTTTTGCCAATAGCTTACTTTTGATTCAGTCAAAGGTGGTTTAAAAATTAAAAAAATGTTTTTGGGTTCGATATCGATAATTTACAAACTGATCGATTGCTGTAAGCGAGATTGGGTTACGCAAATGGAATTGGATTGATCAAACTATCAGACAGACAAGAAATCTTATTCCTCGACAAGCTTTAACCTGGAACCCACAAGTAAGCAGACGGCCAGGTGCACCGGCTATGACCTGGAGAAGGACTATCGAAAAAGAATTAGCAGAAGTATATTACACATGGAACGACATATGTAGAGAAGCACCCAACAGAGTGAGATTTAAAAGAATCGTTGCGGCACTATGCCTCACTAGGGGCAATGGAATCTAAGAAGAAGAAATATCGATCGATGATATAACCAGATTGGAAACATTAGTGTAGACTATACATTAGCGACATTGATATGTTCGATTTTTAAAATAACGATTCGGTATCTCACATAATGGGCATCATAGACTCTAACACCTGTAGGCACTGTGAAATTAGGGAGGAATCCTACCAAAACATTCTTGCGGAGTTTGACGCTCTTGCTAGAAGAAGGGCATCTCTCTTCGGCAATCCTAAAATCCTGATGTGCAATGTCACTAGACTAGAACCTTTCCAGATAATTAAATTTATCTCCGAAATTTGATTAGTCAAGGAGCTCTAGAGCTAGTAGAGAGCACAATAGGCCCCATGGGTCGCAGTGCAGTTTTACCCTTATAATTTATTTTATTATCGCACATGCCCAGTTTAAATTTGGTATTTTTTACCTTAATACCTGAAGTTAGCAAGTGATTTTTTTTTTAAATTTACACCGTAAATAAGATCTATACCATTTTTAGAAAAATTGATAGCGACGATACAAAAAATCAAAATATCGGTATCGAATATTTAGTATCGACGAAATTAATCTGAACAGATCGACAATATGAAGAATCAAATTAAAGGTATCGAATATTTCGTAGCGACCCCCAAATTCGATTTTCAAAAGCATCGCCATACCGATAGGGCACATCCTCAGTACCAATTATCAACTTTTGCCTACAATACTCGAAATGAATGTGTACAAAATTTGTAAGTTCGATGCTGATACTAGAAAAATTTGTTACGGCTCGACGTGATTTCAAAAATGAAAGATTGGTATTAAATATTCAGTATCGACATTGATTTACTAATATCGGATGGGTATCGAAATTCTCAAGCGATTCTAATTTAATGTACCCCAACAGATAAGTAAACAATTTTTTCGTTCGTTACGATTTTAGAAAAATTGGTAACTAACACTAGTTTACAAATTTAAGGGTCATCGAGTGAACCTTCCTAAAAAAGTGTTTTTTAGGGTAATTTTTTTTTTCTTAAGCATCGTTTTCGAGATATTTTCGAAAAACATGTTTTTGGGCACTTTTTTCAGTTATTCCTCAATTCCTCAACAATCAAAATATGAGTCATAAATATGCAGTATCGAACCAGAAATGTTCTATTTTAGTATCGCACATCCTCAACTTTTACCAAAAACTCTTGAAGTCCAGAACCGATTTAAAAACGAGTTGTGTAGAGCGAAGTCCCTTAACCGAACAATATCGAAACATAAAATTCTAGGGATCCAAGCATAAAATAAATTGAAAACAATTCCTTGCAGACGTCTTAATGTGGTGTTAAGAACAGAGAGGATCCTAAAGTGAAATACAAACTCTTCATGGCATAGAATTTTTAAAATCAACAATTTAATTTTTTTATATTTTATGGAAGTCTTCACCAGAATAAAAAATACTGTACAACTTTTTCGTTGGACATTGACAGAAGTCTCAATGTAACTTACTAAACTGATTCTCATTCGCTTTTCCAGAGCCTTCATCAGCTATCTGGGCACTATAAAGCAGCTGCGTGAAAAACCCACCGAACTGAATGATGTACAAACCCGTTCCAGCAACAAGAGCACCGAATTCGACAATGAGTATTCTCAAATTGCCATCTCAGAACTAAAAAAAATTGCCACACTGGGTGCAGGCGCTTTTGGTCGCGTCGATCTGGTTACCCACAACAATCAAGTATTCGCCTTGAAGATTATTAAAAAAATTGACGTAGTCAAGCAGGATCAAATTGCTCATGTCTACAATGAGAAGAATGTGATGATCAAGTGCCGTGAATCGCCGTTTATAGTGCAGTAAGAGCGCCTAACAGAGTAGTCCTGGGAATTGTTTTATAAATTTCGTAAAATTACAGACTCTATCGCACGTATCGCAATGAAAAGTATGTGTACTTTTTGATGGAGGCCTGCATGGGCGGAGATGTTTGGACAGTGATGACAAAGCGTCAGTATTTTGATGAAAAGACTGCCAAGTTTATAGCCGGCTGTGTGGTGGAAGCCTTTGATTATTTGCATGCACATAACTTTATATATAGGGACTTGAAACCGGAGAATCTAATGCTGACTGCGGATGGCTACTGCAAGTTGGTGAGTCACAAAAAAGAGCTACAGGGGTCACCTTTTCATGACAAATGTTTCACTTGATTTTCTTTTTATTCCTTAAGAAGTTTCCAAGTATTTCAAGCTTTTCATTCTTTTTTTTGATTTTCACAGGTGGATTTTGGTTTTGCCAAATACGTGCGTTCGAATGAGAAAACCAATACCTTTGCCGGCACGCCCGAGTATGTGGCACCAGAGATCATTTTAGATCGCGGACACGATCGTTCCGTAGACTATTGGGCGCTGGGCATACTTATATTCGAACTGCTTGTCGGCACAACACCCTTTCGCGGTGACAATCAGGTTAAAATCTATCAACTGATCCTAAGTGGCCTCGATATTATACATATGCCTTCACGTATACCCAAATCGGCGCAACATTTAATTAAACATCTGTGCAAACAGCTGCCTGCGGAACGCTTAGGCTATCAGAGACGGGGTATTGCGGATATCAAAAGACATAGCTGGTTCGATAACTTGGACTGGGAAAAGCTTAGAAAAAAACAGCTACCAGCGCCCATAAAACGTATACTTAAAAGTAAAACAGACGTCCAATATTTTAAGTGTTCAGGCGTGGAAAAAGATTATGAGCCACCCGAAGAACTTAGCGGTTGGGATATGGACTTCTAAGCCTAATTGCTGCAAAAGTTATTGTTATATTTTGTATATATAAATAGTATTACTTTTAAAAATATCTATGTAAATATAGTGTATATAGTAAGCATATAAATAAATTGATATTACAGTTGTTGAAACTTGCAGCTTTTGTTCTTTTTACAGCTTTACTTTTGTACCAGTTAGTTAACTTTTTAACGTTTCATAGCGTGCAGCTTTTTGTTGTGCTTAGCGCGCAAATATTTACAATGTTTTGTAATTTAACTTTTTACCAAGCAGCTCCCTTGACTAACAGTGCTGCCAGCTAGCTCGAATTTTAGTGCACATAAAATATACAACCCTGGCTCCTGCTTTCAGCACGTTGCAGGTTGGTGCTGCGGCAGCGCACTGTGGTCGGCATGACAAATTTAGCGTGAAAAAATTGAGATTTTTTAAAAAGGTAACGAAAATTGCACTAACGGATTTTTTAAACCTTATGATGTAGGTCGATGCTTAGATCAAAAAAAATAATTTTGTTCGTTATATTTTACTTTTTAAACTTTACGCGTTTTTCACTTTATTTAATTGTGACTAAGCCAATTTTTTTAATCTCAGTTGTCATTGTTATTTTTTTTTAACTAAGAAATTTTTTTAAATAAATGCATTTTTTTCCAATTTTTTTAGAGAAGTATGTTCTTTTTTTGTGCAACAATTTTTTCATCCATCTTTTATATGGTGTAAATATGAATCAAATCGATTTGGTGCAAATTTTGAAAAAAAATTTTTTTAAATAATACAAAAATTTTGTATCGTTTTTTTAAAAAGAAATTTGAAATTTTTTTTCAAAAAATTTAAAAAAATATAAAATAATATATATAAACAATTTTTTAAATTTTAATATAATATATGTATATTTGCTGTTTATATAGTAAAAAAAAGTTTATTTTGTAGGTAAATGAAAATGTTAAAAGTTCTCAACACACCAAAGAAATTTCAAATTTTTTTTCTTAAAATGTAAAAAAATATAAAATAATATATATACAAATTTTTTTAAAATTTTAATAGAATAAATATTTCCTGTTTATATAATGAAAAAAAGTTTATTTTTTAGGTTAAATGTTAAAATTTCTCAACAAATTATTTTTTAATTATTTGCATTAAATGACGCAGTTTAAATAAAAATTTATGGGGTTAAATTCTACACAAAAAATTTAAAAAAATGAAGAAATTCGAATTTTTTTCCTGATTCATCGAATAATTAATCTTTTAATTATTTTGACTAATTAATTTTTTGCAGCATAAACTGTCATTTAGATCACTGTGCAGCGGCGCTTATTTGTTTTTACTGCTTCAATTAGAACCGCAAACTTGTTTTTGTTGTTACCAAGTTGGCAGTCCACACACAGATACACATACACGCACACTCACACACATTCACACACCTGGTCGAAACGCAGAATAAACAAACATTTTCAATTAAGCTTTTCGCAGCAAAAATTTTTACTGAAGGCGTCTGACAAATGCAGCTGACGCGACAAATGCAGTTAAATTTTATTTACAACAAAAGTCTTTAACACAATTTGCAATGTTCGAAAGCCAAAACAAAGTTGTAAATGCATCTAGAAGATACTTTGGCTTGTGCCTGTATCTAAGCAAGTCAGTGCATCGTCAAACAAGCTTCAAGACTTAGTTGCAACATTCTCATTATGGTCAACCCAAGCTAAGCCAAATTAAGTCCTGTACCAGAAGCAATTCAGAGCAGGCAACGTACACGGATATCTATCTCTAAGCACCAAGTAAAGACAGCGCACACTGGTTTGAAAATTATTTTTTTGGCTAAAATTTTATTTGGAAATATTTAATTAATTTAAGCATTTTTTTGCTTAAACTAATCTACATATTGTTATTTTCTATATCTCGAGCCGTTGCTCAAAAAATTTGATTAGTAACACTATAAATTGGAAGATATGCTTATTTATATGGTCCAATGGTCCCCTTAGAAAATAATTTAAAACTCAGCTTAGAGGCTGGATGTAATATTTTAAATTTAATTTTTTGAAACGATTTTAACATTAAAAATAATTGTAGCATGTAGTTTCCCTATGAAATCGGTCTGTGGTGAAAAAAATAAATGATGACGATGAGCACGACGACGATATAAAATTTTTTTTTGGTTAAAAGCTAGCTACAATGAGTAGAAGGCGATAAGGGTTGCTTTTGGTTGGTAATGAAGAAGAAGTGGGTAAAGATATGGTGCGATAAAATTTTTTAAAATATTTTATGCTACAAACAAAGCGCTTTCCAACCAGTGTGCGCCGTGAGTAAGGAAATCAAACCAGCTAACCAACCAACCAACCAACTAACCAGCCAACAAGTTGTCTTTATGTCCATAGACCAACTTGCAGTTTGTGCAAACAAAAGATGTCATCATCATTATCTTCTGGTTGCGATGGCAATGGCACCGATGTCGGCAGTTATTACCCCCATATGTATGGATGCAGTATGTATCTCATGTACCTAGAAGCTGCCGCTGACATTCATTTGTGTCTCACAGATACTTTCACACACACACATGCTTTATAATAATTACATTGTCTGCATGCCGCTTTTGTACACTGTACAAATACAAATACATATACATATATATATATATATGTATATGCAAACAGTTACAGTTTCAAAGCATGTGGGACCGACTATGAAAATGACATAAACTTTATTGTTTTTAAATAAAATGCATTGTGAAAGGCAAAGCGCCAACATTGAAGGTTGCCAGATCAACAAAACAAAAGTATCTGTGTGCGCTTTGTATCTATGTATGTATATGTCTGCACATGTGTGGCTTTGTATTCGTGTGAGCCACGTTTGCAAATATAAAACGGAGTCAAGTGCAATTATGTCAACTAAATGTATCTATTTATGTAACTTGGCATTGTCTAGCAGACGCTTTATGACTTTTTTAAATGCACTTTGTATTTATAAGATACTTCAGCTAGAACTAGGTTTTGGAAATTGCTACAGTTATGACCCTTAAATAATTCTGAAAATGGTTCTAGTTTGTGATTTTTAGTGTTGAAAGTACAAAGTAAAATAAGTTTGTGAAAGAAGACGACTTGACAGACCCAGTATGTATGAACAGAAGTATCTCGGAGTATATAAAAGCTAAAGAACTAGAAATTTTACCATAAGTAGCGCATTAACTGCAGGCAGGTTAAGTTTAATATAATCTCGATATAATGCCCCATTCCGGCGTTTCAGAATTTAGCGATTTGTAGCCATTCTACAAAAGGTACCCAGGCGAAATGTGGCTCAATTACAAGCAGAAAGAATTCGTCAAATGAAAATTTGAAAAGATATTATTAAAAATATGTCTACCCCTGTAAGCTGACTAAAATCTAGAAGATCCTATTAATTTTTTTTCTATTAACACCGAAACATTTGACGACTCTTCTTAAGCTGCTTGGCTTCATTAAAAAAGGGAATTATTTCTAAAACTTGTTGTGAACAAGCTACAATCACTATAATCTGTATTTAGACGCATGTGAACTAAAATATAAAAGTCTAATTTTTTTTTTAGTTTTTTAAGCGGTGTTTCTTAGATTCCGATTAGACTTTATTTAATTGGGAGCTATTTCGAGAATTGGTACAGTGTATTTAAAAGTCTGTCAGTCACGACTGTAGCGTTTTTAAGCCGCTGAGCACTGTGCCAATTGAAGAAAATCGAGATGTCTTGCAGGGGGCGAAGTCCCCTAGTTTGTGTTAAAAGTTAGAAAAAAAGTTTTGGAAATAAATTATATAATTTTTAATTAATTAATTCTCGCTAAAAAAAAGTGTCATGATCTGGGAACGAGGCATATATTTTCTTATGTATTTCGTCGCGCTGAATTTGAATCCACTAACATAACTGGTCCAACAGCTCCAGGTTCTACACTAAACTCAAAAACCCTTATAGAATAATTTATCGAGACCTGTTGTCCGGCGATGTTTTTTTTATGTTCTTGGGGTCTCTAAATACGAATCTGTAGTCAAAAATACCATAACAGGTCGGGCTTCGAAGATAACCTTTAAAATACCTTAATTGGTGAAGGTTTTTAAGATTATGTCAGAACCCTGAAGTGCTGTTGATTTTTATACCCTGTACCCTATGGTAAAAAGGGTATATTAAGGTGTTTCAGAGGACCTCGAAAAAAACAAAAAGTTTTAGATGTATAATTCGTTTGTTTATGAAGATATCGTAACCAAGTTCCCAATCAGTGTACCGAATTCGATCAAAATCGGTTGACTATATCATATAGCCCCCATAGGACCGATCGGTCCAAAAAAAATTTGACTTTTTTTTTGTTTGTTTATGAAAATATCGTAACCAAATGTGGCAAATAAAATATCTTTTGGCGTTCTTAAGTAATGGCATTTAATTGAAATGTGGTGGTACAGGGTATCCCAAAGTCGTCCGCGCCCGACTTTAACGTACGCCATCTTTTAACCTCGGATTGGGACTCAGCAATCCTAAAGATATGTAAAAGACGTTGTCTCGCCTCTGAACCTGAAAACTCAACTTTTTTTATGTATATAACCTTAAAATACCATACAATAAATCTTTTTCAAGTCCTGATGTCCGACGTTTTTTTTATATGTTTTTGGGGTCGCTGAGTCCGAATCTGATGTCAAAAAGACTCGCACGCCAGATTTCAGAGTTTACCTTAAAAAGTAGCTTGTTTTGTGGGAGGATTCTTGAGGTTAGGTTACAAGATAAATTCCAATTTTTATTACGTATTTGTTACTATTCCTTCCCTTTCCACTTAAACAGATCAATATGGACACCTATACCAAGGCATACCAATTTTCAACCAAGCGCAGGTGAAGTACATCAAATTGGATTGATATTAAAGAACAGAATCGTGTAAAGTTATCGGGTCATAAGATTTCGAATGTCTGCCTAATAAGCAACAACCAATAATTACATTTGTTGTAATTACAACTTCTGAACCAGTTCATGAACAAGAACTTATTTTCCCACATAAACGAAACTAAATTTTGAGTTGAAAATTTTGACGAAAATTACATTTTTCTGGTAGAAGTAATGTGAAAAAATGGAATTAATGCAATTTCTCTTACAAAAAATTTACATGCAACAGAGATTTTTGTGTTTGTCCCATTTTTCTAATATCTGGGCTTTAAAGACCAAAGATTTTGAAATCTATAGTTTTTATTAGTAAAATTTTTTTAATAGACTTCAAAACTTCATAAACAATTTGATGAGCTCACTTCATCTGCTACACAAGATAACTTATAAAGCCCAGTGGTAGGCCGTCTTGAGATTTCCAGCACACCCCAACATACCAAAAACGTACTAATTGATTGCATTAAACGCTCCTAGCGTTGTCCATTCAACCACCTCCAAAGAAATCTATCAAACTTAATTTAAGAAACACTTTTTCCAAGTTTGCAGCATACTCTGATTGCAAAGCCTGCCAATATTAATTTAATAGTTTAAGTCAGCGAGCTCACATGTGTCAGGTTAAATGAAAACTCCCGCACAATCTCCTTTGCACACCTGAAAAGAAATTGAAACCAAACCGACCACGTAAAAACCCCACAGCAATAATAAATGATAATTGATAATAACATTACGCTACCTTCCTTCCGTTGGGAGGAAAAAAAAGAGCAATATATAAAGGAAATCAATAAAGGCGACGGCGACAACATTTGGCCACAATTTCAATTCGTTTTGCAACCGAACAAAACGTTGAACGTTTCGAACAATTTCCGTTGCCAACTAGCAAGTGAAAATTTTCATTTTCCAACTGCCACTGGCTGCGGGTTTTATATGAATTTTCCTTAGACACCTCGTCGTCGTCGTCGTCGTTGACTTTGCCAACATTTCTAGGCGACTGCACAGAGACTGCGACTGCGACTGCGAGAAAGTTAGACGAAATGTCATCATTTCCGTTTGGGGAAAAGCGATAACGAGAAAAAAAAAGTATCTACACGTCAGACGGGTAAGCTTAGAACTGCCCGACAATAAGATACTTTATACAACATATTTATTCCCACAATTTGCAACAGTTTTAAAAAATTATTTGTGAATAATCGTTTATATGCAAAACTCAAAAATGCTGTTTCGAAAAGTTTGGTATGTAAAAAGTGAAATTATGTTGCATAGGAATAAAATGTGTTATTTCCAAAAGGTTAAAATGTATTGCATAGCTTTTTTCATAAATAGATTTTTTTTTTGCGGAGCTTATGGGAATTTTCCATTTTTAGATTTTTGCATGTTAAACTTTGAATGTACTCACTGTACCATAATTCTCACAGATTTCAAGCGTTTTAGGAAATAGATTGAGCATAATCGTTTAAATGCAAATCTCAACTTTATACTTTGAAAAGTTATAAATTTAAGCAGTTAAGATCTGTTGCGGCGAACTGGAGTGTGGTATTCCAAAAAAATATAAATCTGTAGTAGTGATTTGTTCATAGATTAAGAAATATGTACTGTTAGTGGAGTCACTAGAGATTAACATTTTTATATTTCGGAAGATTAAACATTAAACAATCCGACTATTAGTAATGTTGTATCATTTACTATTCACTACGTCATAATTTCCACAGTTTAGGTCGAAATTCCAATATGCAATTTTTAAAAGTTTTGATTGTGAACAGTAAAATTTTGTTCGGGGGAGTGTTGCAGTGTGGCATCCATAAAGAAAAAAACTTATTTTATTGACTTTTTCATAAACAGAAAACTTTTTCAGCAGAGTTTTGAGGGATTACAAGTTTTACATTTTTGCTTATTAAATCTTAAACATACCGACTGCAAGATACCTTATACACTGTACTACTCACTATATATAAAATTACACATTTATCATTTATTGTGAGAATAATCGTTTATATGCAAGTTTCTCTAATGCTTCAAAAAGTTCTGAAGCGTATCGGCGAAATTCATGTTGCGTGTGACTAGAGTGTAGTATCCCGAACAGTTATTATGACTTCTTCAAAAATATATTAGGAAAATATAAAAGTCGTTTTAAACAAGTTCTGACTTGCAATCGATTGTTGAGCAGGAAATGCCCTCCAACTGAAGTTTAACCCATTCGTCGTTTTTAAATTTTTTGGGGAACAACCATGCAAAAAAAAATCGATTTGTGTTCCCACTAAGGTAGATTAATCTCAATTCAAGAACCAAAAAAAAACCCAGCACATTCAGATATAACCTAAAAAAACACCAAATACATTTTTTTTAAATAATGAACCCATACATTAACTTCAAAATACTTTGATTTTCTGAAAATCGAGTTTTTTGTTTAAAAAACTAAATATTATATATTATAATATAATATAAATGTATTGCACTTAAAATTCAAACCCAGCAGCAAATATTTCCTTCAATCGATAATTCAAAATTTCTCGATATGCCTAACTAACTAAGGTTTTCAGATCGGGCTATTATTCCCCTTTCAGTGTATATGAGCAACACCATCATAAAAGGGTTAACTGACTCATTTAGTTTTTTCTTCCTTGCTTTAGCCAAAAGTTACAGTGCAAAAAACCACAACAAAGTAAGTTTAGTTCAGCTTGTCTATAAGGCTGCTGGAGGTCCCTTGCTCACGGTTCTCAAACGAAGCATGAAATTGCTAAATGAATGCGAACAACCACGAGTTGAGGCCGGGGGCCCACTGTGACTAAGCCACAACAACTCGTCATGTCCTTTGTCCATTTTACAGACTTGGCAATCCTATTAAATTATTGATTAAGAAAGAAACTTGTCGCTTTTCACGTTTGTTCAACTTTATTCAAGACTTGGTTTGATATTCTTGAAATGTTTTGCAAATTGAATTGAATATTTTTCGATCTATTTTTTTTTTTTTTGTCTTCTATTGAGGTTTATTGAATTGAATTTGAATTTGAATTTGAAAGCCAATTAAGTGGTCAAACGAGTTGTGCTTACAAATGCAAAAACAAAAAAAAAAATTTTATAAAAAAGTTTTCTGGCAACAAAATGCACTCCCAGTTTGAACCAAAAAGAGTTGCAAATAGATTACGTGAGGAAAAGTCTCATATGCATTGAAACAGTTCGAATATATATTAAGAGCTTACCAGAACTGAACAGCAGAGTATGAAATGTATGATTTGAACAAAAACGAATAATTAAAAATTACACAGCTACACAAAACAAAAAATAAAAATTTTGGTTAGTTAGGTAATTGTTTTGTACTTTTGGCACGAGTCCAAGATTTTAAAAATATCTAGTAAGTTAGAAGAAGAAGCACTAGAGGCTGCCGCTGGACAAGGTGGGTAAACAACAAGCCGTTCTATCAGCCTTACGCATGAGAGAGGCGAAAAAATGGAATGACTATGACTTTGGACACGCAAAGATTATCAAGGGAAACCCACTTATTCCCAAGAGTACAGACTACTCCATCCCGCAGGAACACTTCACAACAAAATTCAAAACCCATATTCCAATATAGGTCACTGCCATCCAGGAGGCTCTGACAACAATAAGAAAGCTACGAGTACGGAATAAGAACATCTGTATCTACTCGGACAACAGCCAGGCGGCTATTAAGTCCCTAGCTTCATTGACATCGTGCATGAAGTCAGTGAATAACTGCCGCTTGTCTCTTGAGGAGATGGCAGAGCAGTTTTCAATCCACCTCATATGGGTCCCTGGACATAGTGATAGCGAGGGCAACTGCGGATGAACTGGCTAGACAAGGAACTACCAGCATCCTCCTTCAGGACAAGGAGGGCCTGGGTATACCCATGGCCAGCTGCAACCTGAGAATACGAAATTACTTCTCTCTCTTTGCAAACCAAACGTGGAATTGGACATCGAACACGTGCAGAATATCACGGCAAACCTGGCCGACATACAGCAGGAAAATAACTAAGGAACTTTGCTGTCTGAATAAAGCCCAATGATCGACCGTCATACGTGCGATCACAGGACATTGGCTGGTGGGGATCCATGCATCCAAGCTAAATGCTTCCCCACCATGAATTCTGTAGAAGCTGTGGCGATGAGGAGGAGCTGGAGACAGTGGAACACCTTTTCTCTCACTGCCCTGGACTGTGCAGGACAAGGTTCCGCTTTCTAAAGTCACACTTCCTTGATGATTTGTCTCAGCTCTCCGAACAGAGTCCAAAATGCCTCCTATGGCGGATGGCGGATTCATCACATACAGGGGACCTCTTGAGTGGGGAAGAGGTGTGAATAGTCCACCGTAGCGGTATCACAACGAGTCTATTCTTGGCCTATTTGAGTTGGGACGTCAGACCCAACTGCCGCCCTAACCTAACCTAAACTAGAAGAAGTTTTTTTTAAGTTTTGGAATCTGGATTCGCATTCAGTGACCAAAAAACCATACCGAACACCATATCGGATACATCGGAATCGAAAATTTGTACCAGGATTTTTTTGAGGTAGCTAGAAAAACCCAAATCCATAAAACTCCAGCACGTTAGTGTACTTGCATAACCTTAAAAATCCCTTAAAACTATCTATCTTGAAAATTAGGTCTGAACGCTGACGTGAAGCTGTTTTTCTCGGACCTTGGATTCGTAATTAGCCAATCCAAAAAATAAAAAAATATATTCGGACACGCTGACTTAAAAAAGATTTGTTGGGGTGTTTTTTATAGTAAGCATGGTTTTACACCGAAAAAATATTTTTTGGGGAAAATTGAAATAAATTTAGACATACAATATTGAAAGAAAGAAAGCAATCTCGATGCCTACCTCCCAACCCGAATCAGATATTAAGTATTCAAGTCTCATCCGCGGTTTACATATATTTTTGTTTCAAAGTACATATTTTTTTTATGGTAGAATTTTAACGTAATTGTAATAAAAAAAATGCAATAATTTAAAAGTTGCACAAATTATAATAAATCAAAAAAAAATCCCGGGACATGCCAGTACCCTGGGGAAATCGGCACATTTTAAAATTCCTTCCCATCTCATAGGTTATCAATAGATACTTGTACCGATCCCATCTCCAGTTTATTTCATTTTTGTTTAACAACAGTCGGAAAGTTTTTTAATTTTCGACTTTAAATTTGAAATCAAGCTGTATGAACGAACGAACCTATTCCACAGATATTTTTTTTTTTTTGGATTTCTGTACCGAATCTATATCTAGTTTATACCAGACCAGATATTTTTCTATTATAGCAATTTTAGCGGTCTGCAGAAGACCCAATTCTAAACTATTAGGAAGTAAAACAGTAGCTTAATTTTTGTTTTTTTTTTCAACCTTAAATTAATTTTAAAATAAAGCAGTCTAAACAACAACTAAATTGAATGAAAGAATTCGAATTTGACTTCAGATATACAGAAATATTTTGAACAGAAACATAAACATACAATCATATACAATACCATATAACCATACTTAGTACACATTGCCATTTGTTTTTATTATTTGTATTTGTATTTGTTGTAACCCAAATATACAACAAAAGTTTTCTGGTTAAAATCTTTTCAAATTTGGCCAAATAAAATTCTCAATTTGTGTGTGTGTGTGTGTGTGTTTACAAACCAGCTTAAGAAAAACTTGCCAATAATTTAAACTTTTGGCCATGGCAAAAAAGGCCATAGGCCTAATATATTCATGGCACTGCATGGGAAAAATCTTCAACTCAACAACTTTCGATTGCTCACATCAAGGTCCCAAACCCGGACAAACAAATGCAAATTTTTCAAACTGTAAGACTCAAGAGTGCATATAAAAATTAGACCCTAATCAATGGAACTATTGTTTACTTACAGTACCAAAAAAATAAAAAGAACAAAAAGGTTTACACAAAGGCTGCCAAAATTGCTCCTAAATGTAGGAGAGCTTGAAAAACTATGCATATTTATTATGCATTGAACCGGACGTGTAGTTTATGGTCTCAGTGTAATTTTGACAGGCAGTTTGTTATCGAGAATCGAATGTTGAGCAGCACGTTCTGGGGCATGACTTTGCAAAAGTTTTACAAAAAATATTGGCATTGGGATAAACCCTGGGAGCACATTTAGCTGAGGTTCAGTCAGTGGGGTTTCCGAGCAGCATGTCTTTAAAGTGGATTTGTAATCTAGATGATAAGATTATGCTATTATTTAATAAGCAAAATGCCAGAGCAGGCTTATTGGGTGCACAGTTTGAACAGGAGCTGGACTGGTCTTAATGGCAAAATAAGTTGAGTAGATTTATTCAAAGTATTCACTAAAAATGTGAGAAGAGAATTTTGTGGTAGTAAGTAAGCTAGTTGTTGTATAGATGTGTTAAAGACTGTACCATTTAGAAAAAAATCTGGGGTATTTATTTCAATACTTTGTTTTCTTGCTGTATCGTACGCAAAATTTTGTTAATATAATAGTATTGTTTTTCAAATTACTTTAAGCAGTATTTTTTTATGTTTACTTTTATATAATATTTTTACTTTATATATATTGATGTTCTTACTCTCATAATAAGCTAATTTTGCATATTTGATTAAGATTTATTTAGTATTATCTTTTAGTATTTTTACTCATCTTTGGTATTTTAAGTAGTATATTTACTCATTAAATTGTTGGTATTTATCGCATTTTAATGTTACGTTATGAGCAATGTTTATATTTTTTGTATTCGTAGCATTCGCAATATTCGTAGTGTTGGTAAAGTTCATAGTATTCGTAATACTCTGTGCTCTTAGTATTTGAAGTATTTTTTGTATTCGTAGGATAGCATTTATAGGGTTCAAAGTGTTCCAAGTGTTTCTAAAATTCATTGAATTTCAAGTATAACTAGTATTCCTATAATTTCTAATATTCCCAGTATATTCAGTATTATTTTCGTTAAGTGTTGCTAAAATTAATTATATTTCTAGTATTTCTTTAACATCTAGTAATACAAGTGCTTACGGGGATTATAGTATTCATGGTATTTCTAAAATTATTTTCTAGATTGGGGAATTCATAGGCATCATAGGATTCATAGTATTCATAGTATTCACAGTATTCACAGTATTCCTAAAAGTATTGAAAGTATTGAAAGTATTGAAAGTATTGAAAGTATTGAAAGTATTGAAAGTATTGAAAGTATTGAAAGTATTGAAAGTATTGAAAGTATTGAAAAAAGGGGAAAAAGGGGAAAATATTGAGAGTATTGAAAGTATTGAAAGTATTGAAAGTATTGAAAGTATTGAAAGTATTGAAAGTATTGAAAGTATTGAAAGTATTGAAAGTATTGAAAGTATTGAAAGTATTGAAAGTATTGAAAGTATTGAAAGTATTGAAAGTATTGAAAGTATCGAAAGTATTGAAAGTATTGAAAGTATTGAAAGTATTGAAAGTATTGAAAGTATTGAAAGTATTGAAAGTATTGAAAGTATTGAAAGTATTGAAAGTATTGAAAGTATTGAAAGTATTGAAAGTATTGAAAGTATTCAAAGTATTGAAAGTATTGAAAGTATTGAAAGTATTCAAAGTATTGAAAGTATTGAAAGTATTGAAAGTATTGAAAGTATTGAAAGTATTGAAAGTATTGAAAGTATTGAAAGTATTGAAGGTATTGAAAGTATTGAAAGTATTGAAAGTATTGAAAGTATTGAAAGTATTGAAAGTATTGAAAGTATTGAAAGTATTGAAAGTATTGAAAGTATTGAAAGTATTGAAAGTATTGAAAGTATTGAAAGTATTGAAAGTATTGAAAGTATTGAAAGTATTGAAAGTATTGAAAGTATTGAAAGTATTGAAAGTATTGAAAGTATTGAAAGTATTGAAAGTATTGAAAGTATTGAAAGTATTGAAAGTTTTGAGAGTATTGAAAGTATTGAAAGTATTCATATTACGCATAGTAATCATAGTATTCATAGTTTTCATAGTATTCATAATTTTCATAGTATTTATAGTATTCATAGTATTCATAGTATTCATATTATTCATAGTATGCATTGAATTCATTGTATTCAAAGTATTCATAGTACTCAAAGTACCCATAGTATTCATAGTATTTAGAGTATTCATAGTATTCACGGTATGCACAGCGAAAACCAAATTATTCTGAATTTTATAGAAACCTAGCATTCTTAGTATTTCTAATATTTCTGGTGTACCATGTTTGTGTATATGAACGTTCGCTTTGAGTTGTACATGTTATTTTTTTTGGGTTGATTCAAGAAAATTGGCATAAATATAATCTATAAATATCAAGAAATATTTAAAAAATTATTTCAGTTAAAAGTGGTTAAGCTTTTGAACCTTTCATTTAGTTCCTCTCGCAATAAAGTGTTGAACCATTTAAAAAAATTTGTTTTGGTGAAATTGAGAGCATCAAAATGAATCCGAATAATAATATTCCGAAAACAAATATTTTGAATAAAATATTTTGATTCGTTTTAGGGAGTATGGTCGAATGTTTATATTTTCAAAAATATCAAATTCAAAACAATTTTATGATATTGATAAAAATATTTGATATTTTCGAAAATATTTAGATTTTCTCAAATTTCAGCATTTTTTATATTTTAGAATTCGTAGTTTTCAAAGTATTCGATTAAAGCTGGTTTGCTTTTAAAGCTTCTTGGTATTCTTTGAATTTTTCAGTATTTTTCGTAAATTGTTACTTAGCAGCAAAATACTCCATGCTGCCATAATTTAAATGGCTTTCGAATGAATTGGAACTAAACTAATCACTTTCGCTTACGATTTAATTCAAACCAACAATATATTAATTCATTTGAAAATAATTCTAGTCTCATGCTTAAAACCATTGACTATTCAAGGTCATATCAAATGCTGCATTATTGTAGCTAAATTCGCTCTCTCAACTTATCGAATCGTAAACAACCAAATTTGGTCGATTCTGTGGTTAACCACACAATAAATTATGCTCTTAAATAATTTAATATCCAAATGCCATTAGTAGCTTGCACTGAAAATCATTCCCAAAATGGCACTTAAATGGCGTCCAATGCTCAACTACCAACTAGTATGTAAATCCTTTTAGCTAAATTCAAATCACAAAACAAATCACAAGAATGGCACAACATACATAGTACATATCAACTATTCGTTTAGAGTGCAATCGAATACACTCGCTCGACTCGTTCGAGCCGTACATTTGTCACACACGTTCCAATGTCATATTGCTCAGCCGCACCGTTGACCATTTACGTCACAAACAAAACACAAAACAACCGCCCTGGGTGCAATTTGAGCATTCAATAACGATTTACACAAAATGCCAACACACACTTAAACAAGGGGGGCTCTGGCCCCGACAATGGGCTCGGCGTTACGTGTGTACCCGACACCCGGACCAGGACACGAGCCCGGTAAATAAGCTTTGAATTTTCTGCCAATGCACAAATGGAGAATGCACAGTAAATGCAAAGTTCCTTTCGTTGTGCGTTAAACACGTAAGGGTTTTTCTTACAAAAACAACATCTTCGAATAGAGCAAGGACAACAAACAGTTGTCATGAGCTGGCAGACAATTTGCTTACTGCTATACGAGTGTGTGTCTCTAGGCGTATCTGAGGACCTCTGTCGGTCTATCTAATCAGCTCCGGTATAAAAGAAGCTGTTAACAATATTGTCAATTTTGTGTGCAACAAAATAGAAGTTTATTTTTATGTTTTGTGCAAAAAAATAAACCTGAAATTTGCATATTTTTTTGCTACAGACAGTTTGTTGTCCTTGCCGGGTTGGTTTTTTTTTTTTTTGCAAGTGTTGTTAGTGGCCTTTTCAGTGGCGTAGGTAGGGGTATGCCTTCTTTTAATGTATATAAATTTTAATATTGTAAAAAATATAGTAGTTTAAAGGGTCCTTTCAAATTTGGTCGCGAAAATCGATTATTTTTGTTTACAAAAAATTAAAGCTACATATTCGTAAAATATACGAAAGGATTTTTCGATGCGATCGATATTTATAGAAATAGAGCGTCTTGAACGCACATAAGTCTAAAAACTTTAAACGCGTTATTATCGGTAGCATGTTTTTCATCCGCATTTCAAGCATAGCTCTTGATCTATTGAGCGTGCAAAGGCAGACAAGAGCCGCCATTTTTCAGCCACCATTTTGAGTTTTGTCGAGATAAAAATGTTCAATTATTGTACAATAAAAGTCGCATTTAACAATAGGAAGTTTGTATATCACAAATAATTCCCAAACTTCGCCTTCTTTTCGGCCAAATTTGTAAGAACCTCCCCTTAAGGAAAATCCACGTTATCCAAAATTATATATTATATATTTATTATATAAATAAATGAGTTATCTTCTCGGAACTCTTTTTTCAGAAGTTTTTAAAGCTATTATTGGACTTCAGGAAGTCGCTAAAATACTTATTTTTAAGGAACTTTTTTTTTTTGCTTATTGAAGATTTTTAAAGGATACGAATTCGCGTTATTTAACAATATTTTTTGTCTTATTTTTTAGTATTTTTTAAGAACTTGAGAACAATTTTTTTTAAGTTTAAGTGAAATTATCAGGCACATTTATTTACACCCTATATCCTAAAAAAATGAAATATTGAGCCAGTTTTTGAAAAAAAAAAAATGAATCAAAAAAAATCATTTTTTTTTTCATAATATTTTTTTTACAATCTGTCTTCAGACAATAAGCAAATTAAATAAATTATAATTAATTAAATAAAAGTAATGAGAAGTATCCAGTGAAAAAAAAATGCTATAAAAAAAAATTTTAAAAATCAAACACGAATTTCTAAAAAAATTTTAATTAAATTAAAAAATAAATTAAAAATTAAATAGATTAAAAATATTTTCATCGATATCATAATAAATAAATTGATAAAATATAATAATAATAATATTTTTTTAACGAACTTAAGAACAATTTTTTCATTTAATAAAAATTTCGTGATGACTGGATTAAAAAAAAATTCAACAATTCTACAAAGTGAAAATGGAAAAGCATATCGAGCCTAAAAAATAAATATTTTGGTAAAACGACAAAAAGGAAATTCTTTGTTAGTTGAATATAAAATATTGGCAATTGGTAGGGTCCGAGCCTGGTTTGCTGCGCTGGTTTCTATATATTCATATTATGCTCAGGTGATAATTTATTATTATAATTTTTTTTTCTTGTAAGTAAATTGTATTTAATACATTGAAATGTTAATATTGGATGGATGGAAGAGAAGATTTAATTTAAATGCTTGTACATTTAAATATATTCGAAATTCGTGAGATGGACTTCCGGTCTCGGAAAGAGAATTATTTATCTCATATAAAACAATTTTCGAAATCACAGACGGTTTTGTAAGACATACTTCTGGCCTTTTACTTCATCGATCTCTAAAAGCAATAAACCTGTCTTAAATATTTTTTAATTTGTTTAGGTTCTAAATAAAAGATACTTTTCAAAATTTGCATTAGCAGATACTAATTCTAATGCAAACAGAACAAGTACATACGACTCATATAAAATATAATTTTCTTACGTTCAATGGAAGCACATATCATCCCCCAACTCAAATATCTATCTACGCCACTGTACCCTGCTACTGAGCCAAGTTGAGGCTGTCCAGTTTGTGGCTAAGAGCGCTTGGCACATAAACACTTTTGTGTTGAATACTATGAATAATTAATGAGTGTTTTATTTATTTTTTTTTTTGTTTGGGTTTAGGTCTTGACTAAGGCACCAGTTATTCCAATTCTTAAAGCAGTTAAGACATGGGCTTGACATTCAAATGGCTCATGCAATATTTGTTTGGTATTTAGAGCTTTTAAAATGTCTTTAGTCCACTTTTAAGCCAATATGTGCAAATCGAAGAATTTGCTTTCAAGCATAAAAATTTCGTATTATAGCTACAAAGTACTAGATGTGTATGGATGGATGTATTTGTGCAGCCCACTCACACAATCAAATTATGTTATTTTCATAAGCAGCCCAAAAGTATGCAAATATTTGTTGTGCACACACGCACACACACTCACACACAGATGCGCCCTTTAGAAGCAAAGTTTTGGTTTGCCAAGTTAAAAAAAGGTCGTCAGATTGTTAACAAGTTCATAAAAAGATGGATGCTGGCATACAAACAACATCCAACACACACACAAATGCACAAATATCAGTTAGCCAAGTGAGAGTGTATTACTGTGTGTGTGTAATGAACGAGGTGTGCTCATAAAGTAACGCAAGTGATTTAAAAAAATATATACATAGTTCAGTTTCTCATCTCGAAAAAAAGCACGTGGCATTTATTTTTTTTTAAAGAGTTTTTATTTTATTTCAGATTTTTTTATGCAAATTTTACCTGTTAATTATTATTAATTAATTAAAAAAATTTTATTTTTGTTTTTAACGTTCAAGTCTTTGTAAATTTCTTGGTTGCTTACATACCAAAGATAACCTGCTGTGGTTCATAGAGTTACAGATTGGTATCTTTGCAGGATTTCAAGTCAGAGGTGTCCGCCGTAGTACAGTACACTTTATTTTATTTTTTAATTTAAGGCCAGTACACAGCATCGAAAAAAGCGCAGTTTTTGTGTGCAAACAGTGCTGCCCATAGATGGCGCCTGTAATTTGCGCAAGATGGCGTAACGACAGCTATACAGCTACAACAAGTAGCTCTAAAAATTGACATCAAAATTCTTGACGAGTGTGAAAAATCATTTTGAAACATTTGTAACTAGGTAGATTATTATTTATTGAGAGCCGCTAAGGGGCTTCTATTTAATTATTATTCGGCATCACATGTAAATTTGATTATTTGGCATCGAACTTTTTCATACTTATTTTTAAGAAACTTATTTTTTGCTTTTTGAAGCTTTTTTAACATGCACTACTAATATTTTGTTGTTCTCAAACAGTAATGTAAGTAAAATAATAATAATTTTACATCATCATTGTTGGCTCTGCAATCTGTAACGAATCTTGGCCTCCTGTAGAACACGCTTCCATCTAGGTCTCTTGCTGGCGTCCTCCAATTTCTGATTGAAATTTCGTTTGTTGTTTTTTCGACGTTTCCAATCCATTTTGGATGCCGGCTCACCCATACTTCTTTGTAGGGTTTTCTTCAGGAATTCTTATTATATGACCAGCATATTCAAACTGTCTCAATTTCACCAGTTTGGGACCAATTATGCGTCGTAGTACCTTGCTCTAAAGGTACATTTTACAAGTTTCTCTGAATTCTTGTAACCCTTAGCGATTGTTACCGCTGGCGACATCTAGCATTAGTTGGCAAAAAAAAAAAAAATTAACAGCACTGTTTGCTTACAAAGCTGCGTACCAAGGAGCAAAACTCTGGACACTAAAAATTTTGCCACCTTTTTTTTTTATTTGAAATTTTTTTTTTGAATTGACGATTTTTTCGATGATGCGTACTGGCCTTTAAGTTACCTTTAATTATAGAAAATAATATAATTTTGACTGGCAATGCTATGGGAACAAATTCACGATACTGCAGCTATCAAGCAGTGAATTTAAACGCATAAAATGGCATTAAAATTATTTTTTAAAGTTGGAGATCAGTTTTGAATTTAAAAATTTTAGAAAAATTCTTAAAAAATTAAAAAAAAAAAACAACTTAAAAACGAAGTACCATTTTTTTTTTTTGAATTCAATATTTTTTCTTTCTTTGTTTAGGAGATATGGCTTGTCAAGAAAAAGTCAAAAAGCGAAAAATTCAATTTTCAGTTATCGATAACTCGATAAATAATCGGAACTTTTGAATAAAATTTGACGTGGTTACTATTGGCTGTAGCTCTACCACATATGTAAAAATCATCAAAATCGATGAGGTCGAGAAAAAAGTGGCCCGCTTCACTTATTTTCGCCGATATTTTCTAAATGATGTCGAAGCTATTAAAGCCTCGGATATGACATCGTCCCATTTGGAGCCAAATAGCAAACAATTGAAGCAACTCGAAAGGAGTTCGAAACTGCGATGATCAATTTCAAGAGTACAGTACAGCAAAACTTTCGCTGCTTCTAATATCTGTTTAACTTCTTCGACTTCGATTCGGGGATAAAAAATGAGTACAAAATCATGAAAGTAAAATATCGCACTGCTTGGGCTTCAGGCCCACGAATTTACAAGCGAGGAGACGGAATTAATGAGTACTAATGACACGATAAAAACTATTTTATAGGGAATACTGAAAACTGAAAAGAGATTTCTAATGATAGTCTTGCTAGCAAAGATGATGTTAAAAGCATTGCTTAGGAACCTTTTTTGAAAAATGAGTTAGTCTAATAAGAGTAACTACAAAACAGTTTCCATATACATAAAAAGAATTATTCTGAAAAAAAAAAAACCAATAATTTTTTAAGCCCACCTCGTATGTGTTTTTTTAGAGCAGTGGGCGTTATCTAAATACTAGATGTAGCGACCCTTAGCGTATTTACCGAGCACTTTTTCAGCTCGACGGCAAACCTAGCAACAAATATACAAACAGGATGAAAGTATGCCACAGCATAAAAGCAGCAAGGAACTACAGTGAACACTCGCATAAAGGTACAGCCACAGTGTACACAGTGCCAAAGTCAGCTGCAGTTGTTTGTTTAAGGCAATTGATGTTTATTATTTGTGTGCGCGCGAGTTGGAGGAGGGTTGAGTGGAGTCCCACACATGAGTGGCCATGTTTGTGCACATTTAGTCCTGCCACACTCATGTCCACAAATATATATACACACACACATGTTTGTGTTGTTTACTCTTAGCTGTTGCATACTTTTGAATGTATATGGCATTTAAATTGTGGTAAAATTTGCCCTAAATCATTTGGTCATATATGTATGCGTAGTACATAACAATAAAGTTGTTTTTTTTATTTAATGCGTAATTTTGTTAAACGCCTCCATATGATTATGTAACAACAAATGTTGCACCAGGGCTTAGTAACAACAATTAAAAGCAATTTGTAACCACAGCAACAAAAAGCGATTAAAATTGAATGCCATAGGCAGTCTATATAAAGGGTCTTTTGATAAATAAGTCCGAACTTTTGATGAGCTGTCATTTTTTGACAGAATAATCTATTGATAAAACTGCACAGAAATGGTTTCTTGGAAGGAGCTGAAGACAGTACAACCGTTCAGATTTAGAAAATAGATGGTGTGTAATAGAACACGAAATAAATAATTAATAAATAAGTAACAACATCTTTTTATAAAGCAAGTTAACAAGTTAACCATCCTTGGATGATTATCATGGATGAGAAATTTGAATTTTTTGAAACTTTGGTATTTATATTTTTTTTATTATTATTTTCAGCATAATCTCCAAAAATCCCCAAAATAGGAGATACTTTGGAGGCTACCTCGGAAAAGATATTGTTGACCTCACACTAAATGCACCTGGATGAAATGGGATGTAGTAAAACGTCAGCGTAGCCCACTGGAAGTGCAAGAAAAATTCTTAGAATGCTTTATTTCGAAAATATGGTTTTAGGGATTTTTACCAAGATTAGGTTTAATCAATCTCTTGTCCTAATAAATCAAAAAAAAACAACATCGTGAAGCTAATATTCAAAATAAGTGGAACTTTATGCATAATTCTTTTCATTACTCAGGCAAGAATACGCGAGTAACAACGTGAACAAGCCTAACAACGAGGCAAAAAGGTACAAGTGCCCGACCGAGTATGAAAAGTAACGAGACAGGTTCAACTGCAAAGAAATCGACGCCTTAATTATGTTTTTAAAAAAATAAAATTTAGACGGCTTTTTAGTACACATTAGTAGCACTAAATAATACCAAAAACAGTGTAAAAAATATGGTCACACTAGAAGATATTGTTGCTTTTACAACACTCTTTTATGCAAAAATGCCCTACTTTTCGTATTTGAGGGTCTGAGAATTTGTATATTTAAATCTGCAATAAAACTTTAAAGCTCACATACGCTTAATAAAGCACCCTGTATATAAACATACAGTGTTATTAACTTTATTTGTGTTTGTTTTTGGATATGTGTTGCCTGCTTTAAATATCAAACATTTGAAATATGTTTTGGGCAAATTAATTAAATTCCAATAAGGCGTACATTATTAATTATGAGCCATTTTTATTTTTATTTTTTTGTCAGTGTTCGCGCTGTGCTAGTTTTATTAATTTTATTTTAATTATTTTGATTTTCCAAAAGCGCATTGAAATGGCAGCATTTTTTTGTTACTTTTTTTTCTGGATTTTGCCAATTTAAATATCATTTCTCTACTTAAATTAAAGAGAAAAATAATTAAATATTGCTGAAAATAATGATTAAATTTAATTAGTTTTTATTAAACATTGATTGTTTGCAACTTTCTAAAGCTTTTATGGTTTAAAATATAACAAGACATTAATTGAAAATGATTAAAAATGTTCTAATTTCATTATATTGCACTTTAGTAAAAAAATTGCAAAAAAAAAATTGATATTTTAAACAATAAACTTAATTGTTCGTTACGTTTAATAAATTGTTAGTGGTAGTCAGAGAAATTGTGACTTACATACATTTTTTTCCCAATTGATTTGTTTGCATTAAATTGGTTTAAAGTGAGAAATATCTATAATAAAACTGTACGAAATCAAAAATCCTGTACAGAAATTTGTCAATGGAACAGATTTTGAGATATGGCAAAAAAAAAAAATTCGGAGGAAAATATAGAAATTATGTTTAAATTTTTTTATTTATTTTTTTTTTTTTTTTTTTTTTTTTTTTATTTTTAAGGTTTTTATTCAAATTTTTCCTTTAAACACAACACAATTTTTCACACCTTAGTTGTAAAGCTTTTCTTAAAGCTAATCTCTATAAATTATATAAATAAACTAATGTATAAATATGATGATGAATAAAAATTAAAATATAAATAGTCATCCTCGTAACTCACCTTGATAGTCAAGTTTCTGGGTCGAACATACATATATACTTTTTTTTTCAGTGTAAATTGTTTTTGAACTCTTTGCCCTTATACCATTAAGCTAAACGATGTGAATACCCCAATTATTTCTATATTTAGAAACAAAAATTTATTTTTAAGTACAAAATTAAAAAAAAATTGTAAAAAAAATTATTAAAATAGGAAAAGTCTAAATTTGTAAAATTAAAATGAAATAACATTAAAAAATACTAAAAATAATTTAAAATAATAATAAACTAGTTTTAAATTTTTTTTTTTTGCTTTTTTTTTAAATATATTTTTTTATTAGCAATCAACCGATACGTATAAGGTTATGATCCAATATTGTGTACATAAAATAAATCACTACACATTAAACATAAATTAGTGAGTTTTTTTTATAACATTTTTTTTTTTAATTCATTGTCTTGTATTTAATAACAAAAAAAGATTTAAATAAAAAATTTTAATAAAACTTACCTCTAGACTTAATATAAGCATATAATATATAATAATGATACAGTACAATAAGAACATAATGTATAATAATTTTTTAGCCAGCCTTAAGGCCTACGTTGCTCCGGCTTACAAACCTTTATAATTTAGAATTAACTTCTACTTTATAATTATATAATTATACTAGCATTACCCGGCGCGCTACGCTACGCAAAAAATTGATTGCTAAAAAGATTTGATTTCTAAGCACAATAATGTACAAAATAAAATGAAATAATTTTTATTAGGTACAGCAAATTAATATTAACATAATGCACTTACAACCACATTTGACAACTGTGTACACATATACAGTTACACAGTACAACAGAAACGCTCATAAGCGGCTGTGTATTTGTTGTTGTTTTTCCCATACAGGCATTTCGTATGAGAGGAAACCAATACTCACATAAAATGTCATAACTCAGGAACGGCTGCACCGATTCCAAACAAACTTCACACAAACCACCTCCTCATAGATGGAAACGAACTCTAAAACTTTTGTGTCAATCGGTTCGGCGGTTCTTGAGTTATAAGATTACCAAGGAAATGTAACTTCTTTTTATATATATAGATAAAAAATAGATAAATAAAAAAATAAATAAATAAAAAAAATATTTAAATATCTTTGTTCGCTTAAAAGTCGAATTTAATATTCAGTTATCCGTAACTCAATAATTATTTATTATTGGCAGGTATCTTTATCAAATGTCTAAAAATAATGAAAGTCAAAGGGATCGAGTTAAGAAGTGATTCGATTCAACATCTTATAAAATACTAAAGTGAACCCTCAAAAAGCCTATATTTCTAGGAAACATTATTTAATTTATTTTTTTTTTTTTGCATCACGTTGCTCCTAGAGTGACTTTTGTGTATTCACTTTGACAGTCAAAAATGCACAAAAAATTACTCACGCGCACGTCATTAGTGGGACACTTCTGCATTTATGCCTAAAAAAAATGAACATACTATGAAAATACTGAATGTATTTTTATTTATTTTATTTATTTAATTTATTTTAGGGGTACAACTAAGTTCAGTTGACCTTATATTATAAAAAAAGTATAATTTATTTAGAAAAAAAAAAAGAGCGAGGAAATTGATATGAACTAATAAGTCTTTAGCCCGATGGGTGAACTTTTTAATGATATGTACCAACTCACATCAAGAACTGGCCAGACACTTGGATTTACAATATAAAAGTTGAAACAAGGAAGCAAGATAAAAATTAAACAGTATATCACAAAAAGAGCCAATGGATCACCGTTGACCAAGTGGGTGACTCATAATATAGGATTGGTCAAGGATGCTCGAAGTGGCAAGTCAAGGTGACTTAAGATAGAAGAAGTGATAGATTGAATAGACCGTTCGAAAGAGAGGAAATTGTAAAAGTTATTATAGTTAGAGCATAAGACACGGAAAGGGTCGTGCAAAGCATAATTAGATCTACAAAATTGTAAGGATAAGGGTCGAAAATTACGAGTTACTCTGGATGGTATGACCAAAGTAACTTTGCTAAGGAGTACATTGGAATCGATAAGACCGAGTAACAGTTTATGCAAGAATAAAACGCCGTGGCATGTTCTGCGATGATTTAAGGAAGGCAACTTTATAAGGCGAAGTCTATCAGAATATGGTGGCAGTCGAATATTTGGGTCCCAGTTTAAGCCACGAAGTGCAAAAAGGAGAAATTGCTTTTGTACGGACTCAATCATGTCCTGATAAAGGTGGTATTGAGGACTCCAAACGCAGGAACAATATTCCAAAATTGGACGGACGAGAGAAATATAAAGAAGTTTGGTTGTGTAAGGGTCGTTAAACTCTTTAGACCAACGCTTAATAAAAGCAAGAACACCTCTAGCCTTATTCACGATGTTGCAAATATGGTTATTAAATTTAAGGTTATGATCAAACAAAACACCAAGGTCAGACACACTCTCGATGCGTTCTAAGGTAGAAGATTCTAAAGAGTAAGTGGCCAAATAAGGAGCAGAACGATAAAATGTCATAACGTTACATTTTGTCTTGTTGAGAAAGAATTGGTTGATATTGCACCAAGATGGCATGTTATCAAAATCATGCTGAAGAAGTAAGTACTTGGTATTATCGGAGTAGGACATACAGAGTTTAACATCATCCGCATACATAAGAATGTGAGAAGATGAGATTACCTGAGGGAGATCATTTAAAAAAAATTAAAAAGAAGAGGGCCTAGATGGCTACCATGAGGTACCCCTGACGTGACATTAATTTCTGTAGATTCGCAACCTTTAAAAACTACCTTCTGGACTCGGTTGGAAAAATAGGACGATATCCAATTTAAAAGACAAGAAGGAAACCCCAGACGAGACAGTTTAACACGGAAACAAATTCTAATATTTTTAATATTTCGTTTGTTTTTTACAATAATATTAAACATTTGTTTATGTGACGTCATTTTTTTTGTGTCACCATTGATTGCCTGACTGGTGCAAGATTTGGGAAACGAAGCGATCTGTTGATTGGTGTATTAATTAAGTTTACAAACAATAAACAAGCAAGATAAATTTTTGTATTTCGATAATTGATATATTCAATCATATCACTAAACTTCGAATACACTGCCTAAAAACAGTTTTGTTACAACCCTGATAAAAAGTATCAAACTTTACTAGAGAATAAACAAATTTACTTCAGGGATGAAATATTTAGAGCCACTGTACTGCGTTTGAATATATTAGTATACAGCTCTCTTCTATACTAAAAGTGACTTCAGTCACCCCTCATTAAGAGGCTTATCGAAAACTTTGTCCCTCACCATACAACAACAAACCCAAAAAAGATATGACACAAAATTTGCCTAAATATGTTTACAAAATTTATCGTTAATTAATTTGCTATTAATAGCATATTATACGGAATAAAATAATTCATATTTTAATATAAGAAGCTCATTTACACCGCATCAAGTATTCAATTAGCATTTTGTCTGAGAATTTTTAGGTTGGGAAAGTCTAGCCCACAATATGCGTATTAAAATTGTGCATAAGTAAAAAAAAGTTCAGAGGTCAAATACTCACCATCAAACTTTGAAGAGCAGGTCAAAGGACGTTGGCATTAATGTCTGCAATTCGAGAGAGAGAGCGCAAAGAAAGTTTTCTTAATTAAATTTTCTGAATTTTATGCAACATTTATATAAATGTGTAGTATATAATGTATAAAGTGAATATAAAAATAAACAACAAGAAACATTGAAAACCAAAATTGCTGGAAAATATTTAACAATTAAGTCAAATACCGCCACGCAAGTGTTGGTAATTGAAAAAATTTTCAACTTGTAAACAAAAGAAGAGCGGAGATGTGGAGCTTTGGACGTTGGATACACTGTGAAAAAAAGTTTTAAACTTGAATTCTTAGACTTGGAATTTGTTTGAACAAAAAAAGAAAATTTATAAACCTAAACTTGTGGAAAATAATATGCTAGATAGAATATCACAGAAAATTTTTAAAAACTTAGAAATGTGAAAATTTCTATAAATTAATTAAAGAAATAGTTACACTTTAGTCGATAAGAAAACGCGTTGTGAACACACTTTACAAACAAGATTTAACTAGTTGACTTCAGAATTTTTCATTTTATATGCTCAAATTTTACGATATATGCCTTAAAAAGACTTCGCCTTTTGAAACGAGCAGGGTGCGAAACCCCTTAGTTCTAAATAATTGTGTGTAAAAATTATCAATTATTACCCTTCAAACAAAACATTTTTTTTTAATTACACTTTTAACTTACAAAAAAAAAAAAAAAAAGTATGGGAACATCGGAACATCGATAACACTAGTTTACAAATTTAAGGGTCATCAAGTGAACCTTCGTAAAAAAGTGTTCTCAAGGGTAATTTTGGGTCGAGAAACAAGAAAATGGCAACCTTTTTTTTCTTCTAAAAAATACTTTTTTAAGAAAGTTCATTTTTCGTGTAAACTAGTGTACTATAAGATTCTGCGACATCGTACCCAAATGTTTTGCCCAACGAAATAAGCAGAATACAAGGCCGCCTTATTTCTTAAAATACGCAAAAAGGCAATATAAAAAACTATACTCAATTCAATACTCATTTTAGCAAAACTCTCACTATGCAGTTAAAAATAATTTTTAATGTAATTTCCATAGTTTTAATTTAAAAAAAAATTATTAAAAAAAACTATACTCAACATGTATTTTAGCAAAACTCTCACTATACAGTTAAAAATATTTTTTTAATGTAATTCTAATTTTTTTAATTTAAAAAAAAATTTTGTAACATTTTTTCATTCTAACAATCTCTTCGTCAAGATTTTGAAATTTTTATAAAATTGGATTTTTAATAAATTTATTTTAATATAGAAAATATCTTTTCAACCTATCAT
Source organism: Chymomyza fuscimana (assembly GCA_949987675.1). Lineage (NCBI taxonomy): Eukaryota > Metazoa > Arthropoda > Insecta > Diptera > Drosophilidae > Chymomyza > Chymomyza fuscimana. The sequence goes on along the minus strand of OX465088.1, from coordinate 34,952,778 downwards.
TTACTTTTTCATGGCGTGATCACTAATAGCCTTTTTTAAGAGCCAAGCAAGCAGGGGCCAGATCCCTCTAGTTTCCATATATTAATATATAGTCGGATTAATTTCAGAAAGTTTCCAGTTATTGATGTAAAAACCAACCGAAGTCGGTACGCAAATTCATTCTGAATAGATTAGTTCACATTTTGAGTGTATTCTTACACCCCTATACATAACCTACACAGTCTACAAACTTATCAAACATTTTTCGAAATAACTTGCTTTAAATATTAAGGCACTTCCCATACCATCAAATTCTGCGAAAATTAAGATAAGCCAAAAGTTAAACTTTTGCAAGTCAATAAATTATTTTGCGTTGCTTTTAAAAACTAATATGCCTTAAAATATGATATGCAGAGTGCATATTAAAAACTTTAGAACACTTGAAATTGGCGGGTTCCACAAATATTTCAAATAGGCTTGCAAATGAAAAGTAAACTTTTGTCCAATTAATAATAAATCCCACAACGCGTAGCCACAAAACTCACGGCAAAGGAAATCAAAGTCTGGCCGAGCATGACTGGCAACTAATGACGCGCCTCATTTGGGACATGGAGTCTGCCGCTGGAACATGCCACGTGTAGCAACAAATTAGCGCCACAAAAAGGACGAGGGGGGACGGTTAAAAACTTGGCAGATAACAAAGCAGCCAAAAACGTTTTTCGCCGACCCAAAGTCAAAAGTGAACCCAAAAACAAAGGTGCAAAAAGAAATTGTTTCGATGAAAGTTTCGGTAGAAAAAGGGTCGAATTGGTTTAGTGGAGGTTTAATGGTGGGCAGCCATTTTGTATGTTACGAGGGCTAAGCGCTTGATTGAGCGCGTTTAAATTGGCGCGTCGGCATCTTGACTTGATTGATAAGGCCAAGTTTGTGTGTGTAGGTGTTGTGGCAAGGTCATTGGTAGCAAATGCGCAAAACAAATTGTTCTAGCCATGTAATTTTCTGTTTCCATTATTTTTTTCGAGTTGCAAATTATGAGCATTTTGAAAGTTGCTGTAGTTGGGATTAAGGAAACTTTATATGGGCTGCTTTTGAAATTAAATCAATTTGCTTGGTTGCTAGCCCAATCAATTAAGGTTAACTTGGGTCCTGCTGCATAACAAAATTGCATTTGTTAGTCATAAGCAGTTGGGGTTTTGGGAGTAATGGCCAAAAAGACCAAAAAGCTATTTGGTTCGGCTAAATTGCTATACAAATGAGCTGCCAAAAATTAATTAGGCTCAATGAAAGCATCAAGGTGCTATTTCTATGCTAATTAAAAAGGATTCTAGTATTTTTGAGCAGCTTATTGAACTGAAGGGAATGTAGGTAGATTTTGGCTGTGGTAGCAAAGATTTTCTTATAAGCATATTGTTACGTATTGTTTGTAGTTTGTAGGTACATTTTTTATTTATTTTTTTTCAAAAAGGATTTGGTCTTAGGAGGGGTTTTTCACTTCGAAGTGTATATATTAGAGGTGGTATACTATCGATGGCACTATCGATAGTATCAATAGTTTCCATTTACGGATACTAACGATGATTTTGTTCGATATATCGATAGTATACTGTCTTTTTTGACAAATGAACGGACAAAAAATTGGCAACATGTCAAAAAAAATCCGACCATCCGACGCTTTTAGAGTCACCAAATCCGATGGGGATCATTATTTAAGGAACTCAAATTTTTATAAAAATTCTTCGCATAAAAACCAAAAATCGATGCCGCATTAGCCTTAATGATTGCCACAGATGCCAGCATTTCCGGATAGTAGACGACTTTGGCTTCCGAAATTTCGAATTTTTTAAAATTCTTGTTGCAAAAACAGAAAAAAGATCTCTAAAAATAAGGTAGCACCAATATTTGACATTCCACATTATTTGGCCAGTCAAAATTTAAGCCAAGATGCAAATCCATTGAAACTTTCTGTTAAAAATTTTGAAAAACTTTTTGTAAGTACATATTAGAATTTTCCACACTTGCTCTATGGTACTTATTAAAAGAATGTGATCCTTTTTTGTGTGCCATATTTGACACATCGATAGTACTATCGATAGTATCGATAGTTTCAACTATCAAAGTCTAAACTATTGAGTGGTGGCACTATCGGTAGTATCCCACCTCTAGTATATATCACAGAACAACATTTAACCGCTATTATAGGGTGGACCATCTGTTGGTTTGTTTGTTAATTGCATTTTATTTGTATATTTTCCAACAAAATTTGTCAAACGTATATACCAAAAGCAATTTTGAAACTACTCATTTATATATGAAAAATAATATCGCCCAAAGGGCCGCAGCGGCTAGCTCTACAGGCCCGTATTCGAACATCGTATGTTTTGATGACTTTTCCCAATAAAACAAGTCCAATGCAATTTCGGCACGAATGTTGTTCTACAATTGTTGCTGGCTTATTGGATTATTACAATTTTCCTTTCAAAAAAACCCCAAAGAAAATAGTCCAACGGAGTCAAATCGCATGATCTAGCTGGCGATCGATGTAATCGGTGTTACGCGAAATAACCCTCTCTCGGACGAGCATGCAACTATGGTGTAGTGGCAGTAGACTCGAACCGATCAATAATGTTCTTGATTCCAGGCTCGGTAAGCCGATTAAACTGGCCGACAACTGTGCCTAATGCACGAAATGTTTTTTTTCGCGATGTTCGGTTTTTAAACGATCCATGACTAACATTAATAGATTTCAATTTGACATATGTCGATATTCGAATTAGGAGTGTTTAACAACAAACCAAACAGATGGCCCACACTGTAGAATAAAAAACTTTGAACTTCACTTTTGGGGGGTGCGTACCCGAAAACACCACCGTGGATCCGCCACTGGTTTGAAAAAACTTTCCGATTGCAAATTTCGGGCTTAAAAATACTATCAAAAAAATTATATTGCTAATCCTCTGGCCGAGATAAAGTTTATATTTGAGCCAAAAGTGTCTAAAAGCCTACATTTGTTTATGGGATCTGATTACTATGAATTTTATAAGAATAACGTCAAAGGAAACTCCTTTTTTTTCGAAAAATAATACAGAAAAAACCCATTTTCCATCAATTAAACAAAGTATCGAGAGAGCGGTCGAGTGCGGAATGAGTAAACACCACCAACGACTTGCGTGGCTATTAGGGTGGCCATTTTTGCAACATCTCACGATTTTAATAACGCCACCCCCTAAAAAGTTTCCTTTTTACCTGCATATAGCGCCTGTAAAATTTAAAAACGATCCGAATGTATTTGATGGGTCCGGCAATAGGTCAAAGGTCATGACTCGCACCTTTTCCGTTTTTGACTGTATTGTTGTACATAAAGTTTGAAATCTTATTTCAAATAAAACAAATTATGGTTCAACAAGTCTCATATCTACCAAAACATAATTTTAAAAAAATATAGAGTCGGCCTAAATAAATTTGGTAAGCTCTAAAATTGATTAAATTGACTAATTACACCAGTTTACAAATAAAAAAAAATTTTGGTATCCTTAACATTTTTGAATCGTTTCTGTAGTAAAATGACATGCTAAAACCGAAAATGCAGTCAAAAATTTTTTTCATAAAACCATAAAAATTTTTCGAAATTAAAAAAAAAAAAAAAAAAAGTGCCTTTATTTAACAGTAAATATCTCTGGTTATAATAAAGTGATTTCGATAATTTTTTTTCTCGACTGTAGATAATTAAATTACCCATTGATTATATTTGGAAAATGTTTTTGTCAAACTTACGGTTTGTTCGCTATTTATGCATTCATATGAAACTTTTTTATGACCTTTGACCTATTGCCGGACCCATCAAATACATTCGGATCGTTTTTAAATTTTACAGGCGCTATATGCAGGTAAAAAGGAAACTTTTTAGGGGGTGGCGTTATTGATATCGACGGTTTAAAAATCCTCCATACCAGCGGCGGCCACCCTAGTGGCTATATAGATAAACAAAGACCCCCCTCATCGATTATAACCAGAACTAATGCACAACTACAGAACAATAGCGACTGTTTTTCATATCATTTGAGCTCTCTAAAAACTAAAAAGTTATAATTTCCATGAAAAATCTCGCAACTTACACAAAAGATAACCATACGTCTCTGCGACGTACACGTGAATTTCTTAAAAATAAGTCAGCGGTCAAAAAAGCTGGGCAAGCACTGCTTTGGCTATTGCCCAGTTGTAAAACATATCAACCTTTGAAATCTTTATAGCATTACAAAATTAATTCTTAAGAATGTTCTAAGTTTATCATCTCAATTTAAACAGGTAATGTACATTGAACACATAAATACTTTTTCAACGCACATTCAATACTATCCTCCTACCTGAAAGCAAACATAAAAGGGATTATGTTACAAAGGACCTAACTAAAAAGATGGCGTACGTTAAAGTCGGGCGCGGACGACTTTGGGATACCCTGTACCACTGCTTGCAATAAAATCCGGTAAATTGCTTAAGAACACCAAAAGACATTTGATTGCCAAATTAGATTATAATACCTTCATAAACAACCAAAAACAGACGAATTTTTAATCAAAAACTTTTTTTCGACCGATCGGCCCTATGGGAGCTATGAGATATAGTCAACCGATTTTGATAAAATTTGGTACAGTGTTGAAGATCTCCAAAAAACTTCTAAATGCCAAATTTGGTTACAATATCTGCACAAACAAACGAAACACAACGAATTTTGTGCAAAAAACGTTTTTTTGACCGATTGGCCCTATGGGAGCTATATAATATAGTCAACCGATTTTGATCAAATTTGGTATAGTGCTTGGGAACTCTAAAAAACTTCTTAATGCCAAATTTGGTTACAATATCTTCACAAACAAACGAAACACCGAATTTTGTACAAAAAACAAATTTTCGACCGATCGATCCTATGGGACCTATATGATATAGTCAACCGATTTTGATAAAATTTGGTACAGTGCTGGGGGTTTCTAAAAAACTTCCGATTGCCAAATTTGGTTATGATATCTTCATAAGCAAACGAATTATCCATCTAAAACTTTTGCTTTTTTTCGAGGTCCTCTGAAACACCCCTATGGGAGCTAAATAATGTAGTCCCGATATCAAAAAAATAAAATAAACTTGTCTCCTATGGATTAATAAGGGATCTTATCTGAAAGTTTGGTTGCTCTAGCTCTTACCATCTCTGATATCTAGGCGTTCATACGGACAGACGGACAGACGGACATAGGTATATCGACTTCTCTAGTCACTCTGATCATACTTTAGGTAACTTTGGGGGGTCTCCGACTTCTCCTTCTGTACGTTACATACATTTTCGGCTTGCACAAACACAATATACCCTTTGTACCATACGGTACAGGGTATAAAAAAATGTATGTATGATTACTCTATACTTCTTAGAAATCACCCCCAACAATTTGTACTCTTGGGAGCACAACTCATTCTACCGCACAGTTCCCGGAAAATGTAGTTATTTTCAATGCTGTTATGGGACTGCTTAGGCCAACCCACAAATGTGCTCTAAAAACTTTAATTTAAAAATTATTTAAGTTTTTCTTTTAAATTTAATTCCTGGAACCTTAAGTTATTTCGTTATTATTTCTTATATAGCAAAGCAGGCACTTCAAAGCATTGCGGCTCAGTTTCTTCTTTTCAATTTCTTGGATTTCTTTGAATTTTATTTTTTAGCTTCTAGGCTGTATGTATACCTAAATAGTTGTACTTGTACATAAATGGTAAATGTGTATGTGTGTGCAACATGTAGCATGAAGTTATATTGAAGAGTGCGCATTCAGGTTTTAAATTTATTCATTTTAGCAGACATGTTGCTCTAATTATACATGCCAGCTGGAAAAACAAAGCGACCACGAAGTGCTTTCAGAGCTGCATTTCACCAAGTTTTAGTAGTTCAAAATAAAGTCGGAAAGGCAAATGAACCGGCGTGTTTAGGTTTCAAATACTGTGGGCCAAGCGGCATAATTTGGTTCAAATGCACACTGAGTAACTTACTAATGCTGCGTTCACACTGGTGCGGCAAGAAAGCGCCACTAAATGTTGCAGCAAATTCGTTTTCAAGGCCGCAGCTGAAAATGTTTTAGGGTGGTCCAAAATGTTTAAATGTTTTAATTTTAAAAGAATCCCAAGACCATCTTCAAAATTGCTAATATATTAACTTTGTATTTTAAAGCCCGATTTTTATCAGATTTGTTTCAAGGGATATGACATTGTCAAAGTAGAAGCTATATCAAATTCTGGAGCAATTAAAATTTTAATTTTATTTTAATTTTTTTTTTTGACTGATATTAGGGATATAATGTATATCAGTATTTTTATAAAAAAAATTTATTTGGATACTTTAGAATTTGTAATGAAGATTTTTATAAAAAAAAATATTATTTATTAAAATTGGTCAACAAATACCAAAGTTAGAACCAAATTTTGAAGGGTTTTAGGGTGGTCCAAAAAATTTTTGTTTTTGTTTCTTAATATCACGGTCCAAGATCGTTCTAACCTAACAAGACTTGTGAAATTCAAATATGAAAATTAGCTAAAACAGAAACTCTACCATTACTCAGTTCAACGCAAAAAAATTTACTTTAAAATAAAAAAATCGGCTACCAAATATCAAAGTTTTACTTAATTTTTGAAGGTGGTTGAAATATAATATATATTTTTTTTTTTATGTCAAAATACTCATTACATCAGCATTACATTTTTTAAGAGCTTTCACTTCCTGAAAAGTTATTTGTGCTGTTTAGGTACAGTATATCATGAAAAAATTAAATTAATAGAAGTCAAGACCAAAATGCCGAAATAAAGAAAACACAAAAAAGTTTGAGATTATTAGGGTAACCCATTAAAATTTTTTCTGAGTAAAACATTTCATCACAGAATTAAATGAATAGAAATGAAAACAAAAATTTAGAATTTATGAAAATAAATTTTTGTCGTTTTTTAGGGTGGTTAATAAAATTTTTTTTATTTCCGAAGGGCTTCCATTTTTTTTTTTAAACTGCTGATTGATGAGTGGTTACAAATCGCAGTACAATATTTCATCTTAAAATAAAGTTTGAAGGCAAGTGCGACATTCAAAATTGAGGGAAAAAAAAAATATATTTTGTTGGTGTTTAGGGTGGTCCAAAAATAATTTTATTTATTTCACAACCTTAAATTTTCTAAAGATGGAGAAAAATATATATTAAACAATTTTTTTGCATTATATGGAAAAAAGAAGGTCCAGCCAGGTGGTTTCCGAAAAATTGTTTTCGGATTCTGATGGCCATACGGAGTCGACTTATATATTTTAAAAGTTGATATCTAGTTGGTATTAACACACCTCTCCACTAAAATAGAAAAGGAGGCGGGGAATAGAAATTTTGTATGGTTTTTCTTTATAAGGTATAGGTAAGCACAAAGGAAGGATTTTAGATCATTCCACCCCTATGTGGAGGGAATAATGGATTAATGTTTGTATGGGCAGAATTTCATGGATAGTTTGTATTTAAATACTAGACGTACCGCCCAGAATGAGGAAACAAGATCAAAAGTTGCAAAGTTAGTAATTTATTCGCATTCAATCACCAGGGCCACCATACGTTTGTTTTTTTTCACTCGCAGTGCATTTTTTTATCTGCAGCGCCAGTGTAAACGCAGCATAAGTAGCACTACATATCGCGGTTGTGTTTATTTACCCGTTTTATATATCTGTTTTATGTTTATGACTTTCATGTTTAGAATTGGTTACGTTTTAGCGTCGAAAGCAGCTCTAATGACAAACCCCTTCTTTAGAGCAGTTTAGAAAGTACCCGCCCCCATATGCCCTTCAAACTGGGTTTTATGCAACAAGATGCCAGCTCTAATAAAAGCTTTTTGAAGGCAATTATTTAAGTGACACGCCCTCTGGCTTAGAATGCCACTAATTATCCAAATGCATTTCAGGGTTTACTTATTTGCTTGGATTTAGAACATTTTTTATGCGTAGACTGTGGCCTAAATTATGACTAGGGCGTGGCCAGTTTGAGAGCTTTGTGTATAAATCATAACAAAAAAACAATTTCTACACATTTTCTATATAAACATAAAATATATAAATAACATAAAGCATTGCCAGCTGTCAGGGGCGTAGTTTGATTTTTTTGGTGGGGGCTAACGAAATTCTCTTAAGCGGTACCAAAACCAATACAACTGATAAAAGTTCATCTAACGTAAATTATTCCCAATTCATTGCAAGAATTCGAGTAGAAAACAGAGATTTCGGAATTTTTATTCGTTTTAAACTAAAAAATATTTGTTAAGCATTGAATGAATGATTTTTTTGAACTTTTCGATATAAAAAGATATAAAAAAATCGAAAGGGTGGGTTGCCAAAATGAATTTTTTTTCATTATAAAAATGTGCCATAGAAACTCTACTGCAAGTTCAATCTCTATTCATTTAAATTTTTTTATTTTCACAAAAAGGTTAAAAAAAAAATTTCATAGAATAGCAATCAGAAATGATTGGACCTTTAAAGAAAAACCTTATATGTTTTTGTAAGCTAACAAAATCTAAAAACTTCTATTAATACAAGGCAAAGTTGGGGTTTCTTTTCTAAGCGCTCCCTCCTAAGTACGCCACTGCCAGCCGCTCATGGCAAGTTGCTTTTTTATGAAGCAAAACTTGAGGTTTTTTTTTTATTTTTGCGCCAAAATAATTTATTAGCAAACGCAACGAAATGTGAAGGCTAAGTATATGGCGGCTTGTGGCAGCCATAGCGAGTGCTCGACCACATTGCTGCCTAAAAGTATGCCACACTTTGAGGCACAAACAATACATAGAGCGTGGCATAGTAAACGACGCATAAATCAACAAAGTCAATTTCACTTGCGCCTTTTGTTCTACGATTGTTCTTATTGTTGTTGTTGTTTTTGTGATTTGTTGTTGGTATTGTTGCTATCGTTGCTATTGTTGTTGTTGTTGTTGTCGACAGTTGCTGTGGCTGTTAAGCTGCCCCAAGTTATGCCACATTTAATACCAAAACGCAACTCAATTAGAAAATTTAATTGTAATGCCAAAAAACAATAACTCCAACAACAACAGTAGTAACTCGAGGGCAGTTTAAATTTCTTTCTTATCTGGGTTTCGATTAGGTCTTCTTTGGCCTTATCGCTATGGGTAACCCTCCGTGTAGCGTATGGTACCACCGGCATCGATCTTAGGGTTTTTAAATCTACCCACTACGATGAGTTGGAAATTCGTGTATTTCGAGAAAAAGGGGAACTTTTTGTGGTAATTTTTTCGGTAAAGAAATCCCTAACCGAAACCAAGAAAAGGCTGGAGAAATACTCTGTGGACTCTTCTACTTCAATTCCATTGGCTATGAAGTGCTTAACTCAGTTCCCTAAAGCTCACGAACCTCGGGATAAAAAAGTTTGAAAAACGCTTGAGGTAAAAAAATTGTTGTTTTTTTTTAAGGAGTGAACGCAAAAGCCAATAAGTTGACATCGTTTAGCTGACAAGGTTTACATCTCTCTTACATAAAGAGACACTGATTTATAAGACTGCCCTCGGAATACACAACTTCTGTATTAAAGACCTTAAAAAAAGATATTATTTTTTAGAAATATAAAAGTGGGAAAAAACTCTGGTGTAAATATCGCAAAATAAAAGTCGAAAACATTGAAAAATAAAAAGCTTTATTTGCCGTACGAGTAAGCTAATAAACACTGCCTAGGATATTGTATAGATAAAAGGTTGACATTGTTTTTTCGATTAGGCTCACATAAGATTTTTGGCACACTAGCTAATTTTGAAATTGCTGAATTTTTATAAATTTAAAAGGCAAAATAACACAATGCAGAGCTTCACTCTATATTAACCATAAAATCACTAACTCATCAAACTACCCTCGTAAAATACAACACATAGTTAACAAACAGACAGCCATATTTCAACGCATTTACATTTGATTAAACAATTTAATCAAACTTGAGGCTACTTTCAGGCATTGAATACTTTGTGAAATATCAAAGGACCAGACCTGGCAATAATTTAACAAAATGAAAATCAATCATAGCTAAATAAACAACGAAACAACAATAACACAACAACAATAAAACAACAACAACATTAGGCATATAGTGAACCTTTTTGTAAATGGCGCCTTAAGGTATGCAACAATATTTTCGCCCGCTGTCAGTTTCAATTGTAACCAACATTTTCCTTGGCAGCGTCGCGCGTCAAAACAAATTTTCAATTTTAAAAAAGGCCAAAACACTTTGGTTCACCTTGATCTTGCGCAGCGCCATTTTGGACAGTTTTGGGGCACACTGACGGGGCTGGAGAAGTGTTAACGCATAGACGGTGACTTTTGGCATGATTTTTTGTTTACTTATATTGGTTGCTGCCTTTTTAATGCCCTATGAAAAATGGGTAAGAAGTACATTAAGTTAGTGACAAGAAATGTTGCTTGTAACATCTAGAAGACATTTGAGAAACTAATCCAAAAGCCACCATACCCAAAATTGGAACTACGAATCTTTAATGGATTTTTAAATGGGAAAAATCGGTCTTAGTTTGAAAACCTCATATGCCTCTTATGTCTCAAGCAGAATCATACTGATAAAAGAGATTACAGGGTATATAAAATTCGTGACATCTCTCCTGCAATGCCCTCTTGTTGTGTTTTGTTATTGTTAAGGATTTCGTTTGTTGTTACTTCTACATATCCTTATTGTTTTTGTTTTCACTTATTTATTTGCTCTCTAAGCAGGCAAATTACTTTTCCCCAGGCCAAGGTGTTGTCATATTAGCAGCACTCTCTTTGCTCTTTTGATTGATTAGTTTAACTTATCCTAACAAAGTATATAATATATTTGAGGATACGTATTTGTGTATGTACTTGGGTTCATGAATAAATTGGTATCGCCTACACTTTAATATAAACGAAATAGCTGTAAGTATATGCTTATTATTTGTGAAGTAGGTTTGGTTTTTGATAGATGATAATGTCATTATAATCAGTTACTTAAATCCAATCAAGTACTTTTACTAGATCATTTGTCATGGAAAAGACTTCCTTTATACGAGAAACCAAAACAAAAAAAATTTCAAAAAGCTGTTAACTTAAAATCGTAAATTACTGTTCTGAAGGAGAACACACAAAATTGTAATGTATAATGTGAAAGTGGTTTAATAGAGAGTTTTTTTTTGTCTCATCTTATCTCATCTTATCTCATCTTATCTCATCTTATCTCATCTTATCTCATCTTATCTCATCTTATCTTATCTCATCTTATCTCATCTTATCTCATCTTATCTCATCTTATCTCATCTTATCTCATCTTATCTCATCTTATCTCATCTTATCTCATCTTATCTCATCTTATCTCATCTTATCTCATCTTATCTCATCTTATCTCATCTTATCTCATCTTATCTCATCTTATCTCATCTTATCTCATCTTATCTCATCTTATCTCATCTTATCTCATCTTATCTCATCTTATCTCATCTTATCTCATCTTATCTCATCTTATCTCATCTGATCTTATCTCTTCTTATATCTTCTTATCTCTTCATATCTCATCTTATCTTATCTCTTCTTATCTCATCTTATCTCATCTCTTGGGAAATAGCGTTTATCTATAATTTTTCAGCCGCGACTGCTTCATATTTAATATATTTAAGTTTTCACCGATTCAATGTCGAATAATTTTTTTGTCGTGGTACCGGAATGATTGGAAAAAATAATCGCTAGTTTTAGGTAATACATTATTTGAATAAAAGATGATGTTAGACGATGCGCTGCTTTCATATATCATATTCTACTACTGTACCGCATATTTCCCTACCACCACATCCGATTAAAAGGGAAGAAGCTTGTAAGAGAGTTTCTTAGCAGAATCCTGACTTAAGCAGCAACCAATTTCTTATTTACTTCTTACGTTGTAACATTTGTATTCACTTCGAAAAGTGATTTAAAAGAACCTCCAAAAGTTAACACTTACTTTAAGCACCTGAAAATTTAGAGTTGCACTACGCATTACAGTATTGCATTTTCTACACTTTCCACATAAATCTTTTATACCCACTTAGTTCTTGACCAATTTAAAAAACATAAACTCGGATTAAGTTTTATCTGCCAAAATCTGCCACATTTATGTAAAAGCGTCAATTTAAAATATAACAGTAGCGCAAAAACTAAGAACAAAAATAAATTATGGAAGCCACAAAGCTACTTAACTACTAGAAATAATAACAAAAACAAAAGAGATGAAAAAATGCTAAGGGAAACCAAAAGCCGTGTCCATCTCTGGCCACTTAAATTTGTATGCACAGTTATGTGCAAGTACATATATATGCACATGTATATAAGTATGTATATGCATATACACATAATTATTTTTTAAAATCCACCATAGAGGATTGCGGTCCTAAGCGATGAGCGAAACCGCAGTTATGGCCACAATTTAGTTGCCCCAAGCGTTGTGTAAACCAAGGGTGTTACCAAGCGTGCTGGAAAGCGGGTGGATTCGGGATGGTAGCCCGTGGAGGACTCTTGGACATTAATGTCATGCGTCTGCTTGTCAACAGCAGCACCAAACCATGGCAAGGAATGGTGATGTCAAGTCCATCTGTCCGCCATTATGGCCAAGTGTGTGTGATTGTATCTATTTATTATTATTTTTCACACACTATTACGCGTTCAATTTGCAGTTGCTAATAGGAGAGTCTAACGGTGATTAAAAGCCTTAATGTGTAAAACCATCATGGCTGCAGTCTCAGTCTGTAGTTAGTACTGTAAAAATGGGTAAGAATACATGAAACGGAACGGTTTTAAAATATATCAGCAGCACTATGTCTATGTATGTGTTAAAATAATTGGAACGTTAAATGGAAGATATAGATTTTGAAAATTCTAACTAACTTGTGATAAATTCAATAATTATTTGTCGAGTTATCGTTATCGATCCAACTTTAGAAGGTATCGATTGTGTCGATTTTGAGGATTTTAACATATTCTAGCGAATTTTTCAACAAAAAACTTTTTGTACGGAAATGCGATTATTCATTTATCGATAAAGAATTTTTATGAAGATTTTTTCATAGGTCTCTACATGGGCTAAAATATGTGAAACAAGACACTTGCTAAATCGAAGATATAGATTTTGAAGTTTCTTACATATTTCTGCGAATTTGTATCCAAAATTCTGATTATTTATCGAGTTATCGATATCCACTTAACTTTAAAATATGTGATATATAATTAGACGTTTTTTACACATTCTAGCCAATTTTTTAATCACAAAATTTTTTTCCAGAGTTGCGAAAATTTATCGACTTATTAATAAATTCATTTTTATGAATGTATTTTTATAAGTCTATATGTAAAATTGTATACGTTAAAATACGTAGAGCAGGAGACACTTTGAATAGAAGATATAGATTTTGCAGTTTCTTACATATTTTTGCGAAAAATGCTGATAATTTAAAGTGTTATCGATTTGACATTAAAAAAAAAATAAAGACTTTGACGATTTTGACTTATTCTTTGTTCACATTACCAAACATCTCCTATCACACACTTAATTATGTTTAATGTGTAGCGATTAATTTTATGTTCTCAATATTCGATCATAACCTTATAAATATGTATCGGTTGATTGTTAATAAAAATTCATGCGTCAAAAAAAAAAAAAAAAAAAAAAAAAAACCCCGAACATCTATTGAGCTATCGATATATGTATTTGAATGACGCATTTTTCATAGATAATGTGTACTTTTGAAACAAGTCAGTTTTAAAATAGAAGTTATCGATTTTTTCGATATCTATACATTTCTACAGGAGTTATGGATTTCGATGATATTCACGTATTTTAGCGAATTTTCTAATTTTAAAATCTCTAGCATTTAAAAATCGTCGTAATCAAAAAGTGTCCTGCTTTATGTATTTTGACCCACTTAGTATATCTTATATCTTGGCCCGCTGCATTGCCAAAGCTTTATTGAGTGATTATTGGTATTTATGGCTCGAAGTTGAGCACTTAGTTATCTAATATGTTTAGTAAGGCGTTAAATTTATGAGCCAACTTAATGGCTAATTGTGCAACGGCAGCACAGTGTTAATTTCTTGGCTAAAACTTTTACCAGACAATCTCCGTCTATACTGTTCCCAGCTCAATAGCTAATAAATGTTTAGACTCTTAATGCTAAATGCTAAATTAGAGTCAATGTGAGCTAATGAAAGACCATTAATTTTGATTTGGTTGCTATTTTCGTTTAATGGAACATAAATAAAAGTGGGAAAAAAATGCTTGCCTAATTGTCTTTGGAACTTTGTAGAAGTAAGCCTGTTTCTGTATAAATGTTGATCAATGTGCATTAAATTTAATTAATAATACAATAAATAATTTAAATTTTTTAAGAATTTGGTTTCAAAGGTTTTATATAAAAAAATCTACTCGTCTATGGTATATGACTTGATAAACACAACACTTTATTTTAATTAATAGACGTCCACATAAATTTATTTCAATTACTTGCATATATTTAATAATACATTAACTACACATAACAAAAATTTAAAAAATTTAAGCTTCGCTTTGTTAGTTAATATATTATTAAAATATTTCATACTGCCACGTTCATACTTTTTAATTTGTTACAAAAAATAATGAAGAGCGCGTACAAAAACTAAACATATTGTTCAACACTTTTATACAGTGTCTGGCAAAAATTTATGCACAGCTCATTAAACAATTAATATGCATTTGAGCCATATCAGTCTGATAGGGTCTTACCATATAATAATTTATGTGCAACCATTTAATGTGTTTATGAAAATGTAAATTAATTTTAATTATGCAATATAGTATATAGTAAAACATGTGGGTAAAAATTGATTATATTAAAAATTAATTGCATTTTTAAAATGCAGGTAAACTCTGGCATGTTAATTTGAAAAACCCTTTTCTGAATACATCAATTTAACTATATACCATATTAATATTAAATATAAATTAATAAATTATGAAAATTAATGTAAAATTGAGTATTTTAATCTTGCTTCGATTGTCTGTTTGACTGTTGCCGACTTTAATTGGCTATTAATTTTATAACAACATACAGGAAATCCAATAATGCAATACACTCATAACAAAATGGCGACGCACTTACAAAATGGCGCGTCATGTCGACTCTTGAGCACAGACACTGATATAAACAGCAGACAATAAAATGTTGTTGAACAATTTATCGAATATTCACTTAACACCTACGCAGTATAAAGCAGATAGCAAAAGGGAGAGAGAGAGAGAGAGAGTAGCAAAACAGAGATGATAGCATGTAAGTAAGAAATGCGGTATGAAGAGCAAAACACTAAATCAACAAACAACAACAACATGGCGCTTAAGTCAAAAACATAAACAAAATCGAGTAGCTGAGAGAGAGAGAGAGAGTGAGGGTGAGAAAAAAAAATTCTTGGACATGTATCGATAAAAATTGTTTACGTTACAGTCGGCTCTGACCGACTTCGATATACACTTTAATGGAGATGGAATGTTTTTTGCTTTTATTTCTGGAGTTAATTGGGCTGGAAGCTCAGTATGATTATATGCAGTCCAAAAAGTAGTTTTAGGTAAAAAATTTAATTTTATATTAATCATTATTGAAGACAAGAAAATATGCATCTTTTTTAAAACAATCTTTAAAAAGTTTACGTTGAGGAGTCTAGAATTAGGCACGGCTTTTGAGCCAAATGTCTACATCGTTTTGTTTAGTCCGCTCACATAGTCTGTATTTAAAGTCTTTATAGGCGAACTTAAAGGCTTGTTTTGAGAGTTATTCAAAACAAATTGTTGGTTTACGTCTCGAAGAAAATGCGAGAAAACGTCTCGAAAAAATAAAAAAAAAGTTATTCGGCCGTGATGCGGAAAACGAATCCGAGCATTTTATTCGAATTCGTTGTGAAACAGAGAGTGTTTTGTATGTGATTTGAAACCATTTTTTTTTTTTTGTGTTCGTTTATATATCATACACGAACACATGACGATAAGTGCGACAGGGTTCCCGCGTTACACAAACAAAATTTCACTTGTAACAAAAATAGCTAAAGTATTTTTTTTGGGTAATTTTAATTAAAAGATAGAATATAAAGAACTAGCAATATTTTAATGAAAATAATGTAAACAACATATAAATATAAAAAGGTGCAGAGCTGCGGCAACCATGTCAGCTGTTTTCTATTAAACACAAATAATTTCGTGCCAACACAAAATGAGAATTTATCGGAACAATAAGGGAAATATACGAATTTATCGAAATGAGAATTTATCGGAAAAATAAGGGAAATATTCGAATTTATCGAAATTAAAAAGGGAAATATGCGAAGTTAGCGACAAAAAAATTCGTTTTTCGGAGCACGCAAAAACGAATCCAAATAAAATTGTTCGTTTTGGTTTTTTCGTTTTGCGGGTCGCTGCCGATTAATTTATTTATCTGTCTTTTAATGGAGATAAGCGCATTAAAATTGTCTCAATGTTCATCTTATGCCCCAGTACTTTACTTGTACTCAACTGGTTCAATTTCTGTATGGTAGATATAAAAAATAGTGGACCAATTTTGAACGAATTCCACAAACTGTGAAGACTAAAATGAAGCACATAGAAACATATAAAAACATGTTAGAAAATTTTGTAATTTTTTTAAATACTGTGACCAAATTTATGTTAGTTGTATTTTGTTTTAGACCAAGCTTTTTTGTCAAGCTGTACTAAAATTGGTTCACTTTTTCATATAGTTAACATACAAAAATTAAGCCAGTTGTCTGTGCAGCACAACCTGTGAACTTTCTTGGGGCACATTGTAAAATTTGTTGCATCATGACTAGCGATTGTCAACGATTGCACTCTAGTGCCGATCGAAATCGGCTGCTTAGACGAACACATGCCGAAGTTTCGGCCTGCTGCCGAAAGAGAAATTAGAATTAGGTTAGTAGAAGCATTTGCACGTCACCTTGCGTCGCATAATTTGCAAAATACACCAAACACACCAATACAGTTGCATATTTTGACGCTCTCTCGCTGACGTCGACCAAATAAATTATGAATTAAGTGAAACTGAAATAAGAGTATAGTGTGCAAAAGGCAGGGTAGAGCAGAGAAGTAGAGTATAGTGCGGCAAAAAGAGTTATTAAGCTTTCTCACTCATACTTGCTGCATAACTTTTTTATTTTTTTAATTCTCTTCGCTTTCACTGCTCTCACGTTTTCGGAAGATTTTTCAACTGCTTTCCCACTCTCGCTTTTTTAAATGTTTTTATTTTCTGCTCAGTGAGTTAATTACATGAGTTCCACGTAGTTTTCAATATGCTGGGTTACAGTACCCAAAGGAATCGGCTGAAGAGCTTCCAGATTCTCGGCCTTAGCAATCAGAGCACCCTAACCCCTGACTTAAAAGTTATAGATAAAATACTGATTATTAATATTTATTCCAAACTATCTAGTGTCAACTAATTAATATTTATTGATTAAGTCCTCTAAATAAACCGATTATAAATAATTATATTAAAAATTTTGGTTTATTTTATTTACAATCTATCCGTGAATAATAAGTAAATGATTAAAAAAAAAAAAAAAATAATAAAATAATTATTTTCAAAAAGTTGTAGTATGTCGAAAACTCTTTTTTCTGACTGTTATACACATATGGCCGAAATTAATATATCCCTTAATTCTATTAGCAAAGGGTATTAAAAACCAGAAACAAAATCGAGAAGCCGCTTATAGAGAGATGCCTTGATATGTATTGATAAATACAAAAGCACTGGTTACTAAAACACACGGACACTCATGCGCCATTTTGTATAGCCTAAAGTTTAGGGGCACATAGTTTCTAAAAGGTCTATAGGCTTATAAGGTTCAGTGCGGTTTTCTCGCCTCATATTATTGCAGACACTACATGTGCTTTGTTTTTGTTGGTATATTATATATTATTGTCGTTTTTGTCGTTTTTCTTTGCCAAAGCTTAGTATTTGCCTTTTTAGTATATCTTTTGACAACGCCATTTTGTAAATCAGCTCTTTGGCACTCTACATCCTTTTAGCTTACTCTTTCCATTGTCCAATTGGTAAACAAAATCAAGGCTATTGCCAAAATTTGCCTAGAAACAAGTAATGGCGTCTTCATATATATGTATATATATATATACATCATATAAATGCGTATGTGTATACAAGTGTGCGTCTAGCCATACTCGCTCATTCGTTCTTAAAAGTTTTGCTCTTGTGATTCATTTCGGTTGTTTTCGGCTTAAATGCCACTTAATTTCAACTTTGGATAGGAAAAAAAAAAAAATTTTTGCTGACTTTTTTTTTTTCGGGGTAACCCTAGAAGCACAAGAAATGTCAAACATCGTTTAGCTATTAATGGAACTCGGATAAGTTTTAAAAGATTTTGTCTACTTGGGTAGAAACAAATTTTGGAATAGGCAGACTCTGACACTAGTTCCTAATTGGATTAGGAATTTGCTTGTAGAATTTTTAGAGCAGATAAAGGGTCATCAATCTGGAGGATTTTTTTTCAATAAGGTTTTTTTGATAAACCACGCGTGAGTACTGTCAAGTTGCCATGTGTTTTTTATGCAGTTTTCATTGCCATTTCATCATGGAAAAACTTACACCCGAACAACGATTACAAATCGTACAATTATATTACGAAAATTCGCGTTCTGTAATGAATGTTTTTCGCGAGCTTAGGCCACTTTATGGTCGCCATAATCGACCTACTGAGACCACTATTCGCCATACCATCAACAAATTTGAGACCCAATATTCATTATTGGATGACACTCGATCGAAGAGACCACGTCCAGCGCGTAGTTTATGGGCCGGTGGAATCATCGGTCCATATTTCTTCAAAAATGACGCTGGTCAGACCGTAACCGTCAATGGCGATCGTTATCACACAATGATAACGAATTATTTGATACCTGAAATTGAAGCCGGAGATCTCGACGACAAAAAAACCCATGAAACAATGGACATATGTATTGAGAATCCAATTCGGTGAACAATTAATTTCACGCTCCGGACCGGTGAATTGACCACCAAGATCGTGTGATATCACATCGTTAGACTTTTTCCTTTGGTGCTACGTGAAGTCTAAAGTGTTTGTAGATAATCCAGCTTCGATTGAAGCATTAGAGGCCATTATTACCCATGTTATTCGCGAGATACCGCCGAATATGCTCGAACCCGTCATCGAAAATTGGAACCTCCGCTTGGAAGAGCTACGGCGTAGTGCGGGGACTATTTTCAAAAAAGTGAATGGCAAGCTCGGTCCTTTCTATTGATAGTAAAGATTTTCCAATTTTCCAAAAAAAAACCTCAAGATTGATGACCCTTTATAAACATAAGCGCATACACTGGCTTTCATGAAGTTGTATTTTATCGATGTTTCTTAGCTTCCTTATAGCTGTCTATATAGCAAAAATTTCCAATTTAAGACCAATTAGAAAGAAAATATGTGTCGTATTTTTTGGTTTTAAACTATTTTCGAAGATTATTTGATAAAAAGTAATAATTTCAGGATTTCGCCTTAGGGGGAGTTTTGAATTTTTAATTTAACTTAAATTATTGCGAACAACTTCCGAGAGAGAAAATAGATTTCCGCAGCCTGGCAGGTCGACCACGACAACGCCCCAAAAAAATATATAAAATAAATACCTAACGAAACTCAGCTTGACCAAACTACCCCAACTACCCCTACTCACCCAACGGACCTCTACGGCGTACTTCATTCTGTTTCCAAGAACTATATCTGCCATTCCGATTTGTATCGATTGAAGCCGTCCAATACGCATTGGAGAAACAACGATCCCGGCGGTCTAACTACTCGGAGCAGTCTGGTGAAGGTATCACTTTAAAAATGAAAGCCCCGACACCTAGTCCAACCGACCCGAACTATGTGCGGCCATTTTGACTACCCGCCCAAAAAAATTGCATTACTTTCGAGACTGACCTTCTATTATATGTCACACGTGTATATCTGCCTGCAACATCAATAAAATGAAATCTTCTCGTGGAGGTTTGAATTAATTGGTATTGATTAAATGATTAAAATTTTCAATATATTCTAATAATTTTAGAGTTAAAAATATTATTGCAAATATTTATTTTTTAAGTCTAATTAAATATCATAAATGAGAACGAAAAAACCAAAACGGTCAAAATAACACCTCTTTTTGGAAAACCCTATATATCTTTAGCAACAGAATTTATTGAAATTAACAATTAATTAGAACAAACCTGAAGTAGAACAAAATGAAGGTAAAACCAAACTGAACTAGAACCAAACTGAAGTAGAACATTTCAAGCATAGTAGAACGTTTTTGTTGTTGCAATGATTTTGGTGGTGGACACAATCTGCTTGTGTCTGTGTGTGGCTTAATATTATGTCTGCTGCGCAAAAAATCAAAACATTCTCGTGCACTCGCTATGCTTGCCGAAAATTTGCTTCACTCAAGCATTTTGTGTGATGTTCTAATGTTTTGAAATATTCAAACAGAACATCAGAACATTTTGTCCTGCTTTCAGCTCAGCAGTGAAATACAGTGCTTGGAAGTACTGTGCAGTAGTGAAGTATGACGTTTAGAACATTTTGTGCAGCTCTCTAATACGTTCACATACACGAACGCAAAAAAATTGGTTTTAGGTTGTGCATGCTATTTTTTTGGTTGAGTCAGAAAACAAAAATTCAAAATTATTGTCAGTAAATATCTAACTTGAAGTTGGCATAAATATAATCTTCGAATATTACAGAATATGATTACTTTTTTAAACCTATTTTGCCGATTCGTTTTAATTTCACTTACAATAAAACATACGTTTTCAAATTCGGTTTCAATACGAAACCGAATAATATGTTCGGATTCGTTTTCCGGCGCACGGCCGAATGTATAAATTTCAATAATATATGACTAATGTGAGCCTAATAGTCCTCAACGTCTTTGGGCAGCTATTAGGCTAAACGAATGTAGATTTAAATTTGTAGAATCTTTTCAAGTATTTACATTATCTTTAAACTTAAAAATTAAATGTTAATACGCATTTGTTAACGTAATCAAAATTTACGCCACTTTTGCTTTCAAATTATCTTGCACCGAATCAAAGAAAATTCAAATAAATACTTAAATCTTATTGCTGCTAACTTTGTTAGGAATTAAGCAAAATTTACATTTTTGTTTATCAGAGATGTCTTGTTTGGTTAAGCCAATCTCGGATAAGACTTGTGACGTCTGACACATGCCTCTGGGTGACAGACATTTGGCAAATATTTTTACGATCTACTCAAAGGTGGCGCATAAATGAAGCATAAAAAAACCATTTTAATTATGCTTTTCATTTTAAGAAGACGCATACGAAACTAAATCATAATCATAAAAGCAAAAACAAGCAAAGAAAACGGAAGAGAGCATTGCATGCATATATTTTATGGCTTTTGATGTAAATTTCCAAAAGAGAGAAAAAAATAAAATGAAATTATGCGGGTGCAAAACCATAAATTGACTTTTTGGGGCCAGTGTAAAACAAAAAACAAAGTCTGAGAACCAACAGAGAAACAAACAAATAAAAGCAACAAAACAAATCAAGTAAAACTTTGCTCTTTCTTTTTTTTTTTGCGCAAAGTCTTTTCTACGCACATTTTCATCTATGAACATCAAGCATTAATATATCATTTGTTAGTGTGTGTATCTGTGTGTGAGTGTGTGTATGTGTGTATCTGTGTGTGTGGTGAAAGTATAACTAAGTGACTTACGGTCAAGCATATCTTTGATGCATGTTTGTATCTCTGTTAGTTGTAAATTGTCTTGTCAACAAAAAGCATCTCAAAATCCATGACTTGAAAAAAAAAAAAAAGTATCTTTCGGATTTTGTTTGGAATCAGGCACCCTCAGCGTCCACCTGCATTGAAGCGTAAACGAACATGCGTTAGTTTCTCTGCTCTCCACTCTCTGCTCTCTACACTTTTTTTTCTCACACTCTTTGCTTGCCCAACTCTGGCCAGTTGTTGTCGTAGCTTGTGCAACACACTGCGTATGAGTGATTTTTAGACCTTTTTTTTTGCGCTTTGTTGGCTTTAAAGTTATTTCTTTCAAGTTTCTTCTGTTTTTTTTTTCTTTTTTCTGTGTATGTGTGTTGACTTAAAATGTTTGACATTTTTTACGCACGTTTGCCTTTTCAACGCCATTTTTAGTTAACTTAAAAAACAACAAACACGAAATTGTGGCCAACTTTTGTGTGATGTTCTATTATAGGTCAATTATAAGCAGTTATTTGCTCTATAGAAGCAAGTATATTAAACTTCTTATAGATAAATTTTAGTATTTATGTAATGCCATCTACTAAGCTTAGGAGCAAGTATTCATAAGCTCGAATTTTTTGATTTTATATACAGTTTGTTAAAACTTATCTACATAGATGCATGGTCGTGCTTGAGAGTTTCCTTAAAGAGCTGTGTTTTTTTATTAACTTCCAATTCTCTTTTTTGAGCTTTCCAACTTAATCTCTTCTACAAATGCGTTGAAGCACATAAAACATTAAATTGCAAAATTAATATAAACTGCAATGAAATGAAATATTATTACTGTTTTTAATGCTGATTTTTTTTGCGCTGCGTTTTCTCTTTGTCCTGCAGCTTCATTAAATATTAAAAAACATAAATAAAATAAGGAGACCCGTTAAGTATTAAATGCCATAAACAAAAATGCTTTTAATTTAATTTTTAAATACATATGCATATTAACACAAGAGAAAAAATGAGAGAACTCAAAGTTTTTGCACAAATTGTCGCTTTAATTTTAATTGTCACATATTATGCAGACTCTCACCATGGGCGTAGATAAATATAATTTTTAACAATAGGGGGATATGAGATTATTATATATTCATTAAATTTTTTTGAGAGCAATGTTTTAAGCGGCACCAAATTAAGCTGAAGCATAGAACATATGCTGTGGCGTAAACAGTCTCTTAAAAATACTGGCAAACACCAGGCATGAAAAACGAATAATCGAAAATTTTTAAAATAATAAAAATAAGTTAGCAATTTATAAAATAAATAATTTGAACAGTTCTTTACATATTAAAAGATATAAGATTAAAACAATAAAACAAACTGACTCCGACAATCCTTAATACAAAATATTTTGTTTTCTCTTTTTTAACTTGGAATAAAACTTGAGAGTTCTGGCGTACTCAAAAGCTACTTTGTCAATTTCGAAAAACTTATGCCTAAATAATATTTTTATTATAATATATTTTTGAGCCTATAAAATACTATGGGGCTCCGCCTCTTGCTTGCTCGCTTAGTATTCAAATTTCTTTAAGGTAGAGGATTCAGTACGTTTTTTTAATAGCAAGAGATAAATTATAGGTCGTTTCTATGGAAAATTAAATATTCTCCTCATACAAACTTGGATCCGTGATTTCCTCAAAAAATCAAAAATTTTTTCTTAGTCACTTTTTTTCAGTGCTATAGTCAGTTAGCAATAATTTATTATGCATAGAAAATTACTCAAAGATCCATGAGGCAGAGTTTCACTAATAATATATTGTTGCAAAAGTAATGTGTTATACTTTGATACATACCACGAAAACCATTTTTTATTTTAAAGTTTAAAATGTATCAGAATCGAACTATTAAAGAATACCCATAAAATTGGAAAAGTAGCTACGATTATTTGAATTAAAAGAATTCTAACCACTTCACAATGGGCCCGCGTAGCCAGATTTTGGCCAAAAGTCCCCCAGAAGAAAGTTTAAATTTGGACAAAATGATAATTTAATATGATTTTACACATAATAAGGTAACCTGTGCAAAAAAAAAATATTAAATTTTAATTAGTGGTTTTTAAGTTATTGGCAATCAAAGTTGACATTTTGTATTTTATGAGCTTTCGCGATAATTTACAGAAGAAAAAAATCCTGCATTTACCATGATACATGAGCTACGAAATCTGCATTCACTTTATTATTTATAAATATTCAGGAAAAAAATAAAATTGAGCTCAAAAACGTTTTGGTTTTAAATATATTCGAGTAGTCATAAAGATTTTGTTGTTTTTTTTATCATTTGACTACTTTGCTTTAAGGGTACCTCCGACTACCACTCGCTATTTGATCGAACAAAATTTTATAAATTTCTTCACCCGATTTTCGGAAATTGAATTTTGTATCTAAAAGTTGAATTTTAAAAATTGACCCACAGGAAATTTTACTATTTTTTGAATTTCTTAGCTGCCTAAAAGTATGCTTTAATAACCATTTATTCAAAAGTTGTACCAAAATGTAAAAAAATTTACAATTTGAAAATTTTATAGCATACTTACAAGGGCATCTTAGACCTAATTACGGAACCCAATGTGGAATGGGCAGTAAGGACATTCGAACCTTATAAATCACCAGGGCCTGATGGAATTTTCCCAGGTCAACCTCAATTTTCGACAGATTATATTGCAAAATGGCTAGTAACTATCTATAAAAGTGAACTTACACTGAAATACATTCCTGCCTTATGGAAGGAAGTTAAAGTTGTTTTTATACCCAAAGCGGGTAAAATATCACATGTTAGTCCCAAAGACTTCAGGCCTATTAGTTTATCATCTTTTCTTCTGAAAACGCTCGAACGTATCATAGAGTTGAGTATCAGAAGTAATATTCTCCCATCGCAACTAGCGAATTCACAGCACGCATATTGTAAAGGGAAATCCACTGGAACAGCTTTAAACACACTTGTTACAGGAATTCAAAAATCATTAGAGAACAAGGAATTTACCTTAGTAGCGTTTCTTGATATTGAGGGTGCTTTCAATAATATCCAGCCTAAGGCGATAACGAATGCGTTAACAGATCTGGGCATCTCTGAATTTCTGGTGGATTTCATCAAACACATGCTGGTTAGCAGATTCGTAAATTCAACGTTAGGAGATTCGAAGGTGCGCAGATCGGTTACAAGGGGCACCCCTCAAGGAGGGGTCCTATCTCCTCTCTTGTATGTTCTAGCGATGAACAAGTTATTGCGGAATCTAGAAGAGAGTAGACATAAAGTTGTTGTCTATGCGGATGACGTTGCCTTGGTTGTAAGGGGGAAATTTCCGAATACCCTCTGCGAGATCATGCAACGACTACTGAATGAGATTGTTCGGTGGTCTAAATCATGTGGGCTAGGTGTTAACGCCAGCAAAACTGAACTTATTATGTTCACAAGAAAACATAAACTACCAGATGTTAGACCTCCGAATCTAAATGGTATCACTTTAACATTCAGCGAAAAAGCACGCTACCTAGGACTGATTTTAGACAGGAAGCTGCTCTGGAACTTAAATGTTGAGGATAGAGTGAGAAAAGCGGCGATAGCCCTTTACTCATGTAAAAGAGCAGTAGGAGCAAGATGGGGTCTGAAACCCCATGTTGTTCACTGGATTTATACAGCGATATCGAGGCCAATCCTAACCTACGGAGTTCTGGTGTGGTGGCCGGCGGTGACCAAAAATTGTGTACTGAAACGTATGAACTCCATTCAGAGGGCGGCTAGCTTGAGTATCAGCGGCGCCCTTAGAACGACACCCACAGCAGCGTTAAACGTTATGCTGCATCTATTGCCGATAGATCATTATAGTAAGCAGATAGCAGTGAAATCGGCCTTAAGGCTAAGAGAATCTTCGAATCTAGCCATTAGGTCTAGAGGACACTCGACTATTCTGCGCCAATTTCCGCAAATTCCCAGAACTACTGACTTTGCTAACTCAATGGAGTTATCCTTAAACACGGACGGATCTAAACTCAATGAGCAAGTGGGAGGGGGTGTCTATTCGGAATCGTTAGGCATTAACGAATCCTTGCGTTTACCTGATCATTGTAGTGTCTTCCAAGCAGAAGTCATGGCTATAATGGAAAGTATTCGTATCATTAGGAATCGTGTTTTAACCGAAAGGGAAATTCAGATCTGTTCTGACAGTCAGGCTGCTTTACAATCAGTAAGGCTCACATCCAAAACAGTTATGGAATGTTATGAGCTTTTACTGGTTGCTGAAAATTTCTTCACCATTAAGCTGCTTTGGGTACCGGGGCACCGAGATATCGTGGGCAATTGCAAAGCAGATGAACTAGCTAGACGGGGTACAATGGTACCACTTCAGTCAAGCATGGCCTTGATACCTATGCCGCTAGCGACCTGTAAATTATTAATTGATAAGAACATCATTAATGATGCGAACTATAGATGGGAGCAAACTGGAGCCTGTCTTATTAGTAGGAAAACTTGGCCGCAATGGAGCTTGAATAGAACCAAGCAACTTTTAAAACTTAACAGACTTGACATAAGAGCTACGATAGGTGCTTTTACTGGACACTGTCTGACTGATAGACACGCCAATAGATTGGGAGTGTCTTATTTCGACTACTGTTGAAGCTTTCAGGAGGTAGAGGAAGAGGAAACAGTGGAGCATCTCCTGTGTGGATGCATGGCACTATGCAGGAGGAGACTGCACACACTGGGTTCCGAAACTATTGAAAATATAACTGAATTAGCAGAGATCAAAATAAATAAGATTAATGCGTTCATCAAATCAACAGGTTGGTTTAGAGAGGATACGGGAGAGTAAGGACTAGCCCAAGTGGCATCACAACGGGCCTTTTACAGGCCTAGGTGTCTCGAAAGACAACCACTTTTACCTACCTACCTACAAAGATGCAAATCAAAAAATGTAAAAATTATCAATTTTGATGAAAAAACGTAAAAATTTAAATATGGATTTTTGAAATTTTTTTTCCGAAAATTAAAAGAGCATGCCAAAAAAATTTTATCTTTTTTTAAAAACCAGATTGATTGGTAGTGTCGTCTTTTTTTTAATTGGCTTGAAAAGCTGAAACTGTTTGGGGCTATAACTCCAAAACCATTCAATATTTTGGGTATAGGCTATTTTTTCATGTCAACCTCTATGTGAAATATGGTCCAATTCCAATTAACAGTTTTTTTTTTAAATTAAGCTAAAATTTTTTTGTTTTTTTTTTATATTTTCTCCAATTTTTTTCTAGATTATCTATATCTTAAAAAATTCTGAGGAGGCTCTAACTTTCCAGAAAAATAGTTCAATACTTTACGAACACATGTGTAAATTTCATGACTCTAAAAAAATTATTATGGAAATGACAGATTTTTGGCCAAAATATGACAATCTGGGCCCACAGTGCACTATATAAAAATGTTCGTCTATTATCTATTTTTTCCAAAGTATTTCTCTGTTTTCTTTCTTAAAGTATCCGAACTTTTTATTTAATTAAAATACAAACTAATAAAAAATTTCAAAGCTTATTTTTTTTTTAATTACTCTTAGTTTAAACCTTTTTATTCACAGAAAACCGGTTCCTGACTTTATTTTAATAATAAAAATGTTTTCTAAAAGTAGAAGCTCTTCGCATTCCTGCCAAAGCTTACTTTATAAAAGTTAAAAGAATTTTTTTTTTTATTATTTGAGCATCACAACGTTGAATGTTTTCCAACATGTAGCATGCACATCATTAAGTGTGTCGGCTTTGGGCTCAAGCAGGTTATTAATATTTACTTCTCAGAAATTTATTAATTTTCAATTAAATTAATTTTGTAATAAAAATATTTTATTTTTATATATCATATATTCTTTTTATATATTTTTTTTTTACAAAATCAGGGGACAAAACTTTTGTTTTTTTCGCAACTCTACGTACTGCTAGTTGTTTGAAAACGAATTTTAACTATAATTTTTTTATGCAGCTTGTGAGTGTTGAAAATGTTTCAGGCATTATATTTTTTGTAGACAATTAAAATCTTTTTTACGCTTTTAAAAATGCACAACAGATTTTTTTAATGGCAACACAATTTTGTCATGAGTGGGTGATTGTGTCCCCGTAGCCACCTTAACACCCCCTCTCTACACCACTGCAACACACACACATACACTCACAAGCTGACACATAGCCGGCGGGCACAATCAGCAATTGGCCGTGGGTTGTCCATGTGTCCATAAGGACGTCGCACATTGTGCGCCTGCATGTATGCAATTAAAAAAATTTGTACGCTGTTTTCCGTTCATTAAGTAGCCGCCTCTTCGGCAATGCGACGGCCATTTTTGTTGCTCTTGTTAATGCAACAATAAATTTTCTTCGCCCGCAGCGCCTGAAAGTAGGTTGCATATTTCACCAGGCTTAATGGTTTAGTTTTTACGCTCTTTCACTCTCCCTCTCTCGGACTCTTTGCACCTATCGCCAATTTTATTTTTATTTTCACTTTTTTTTAAAGCGATTTTGGCTTATCTGCTGTGCTATTAGTTTGATAAATGGTCATGTTGATAGTTTTTTGCTCGTTGTCAGCGCTTTACCTGTTCGCGCCTTAAGCTTTAGCCATAAAATATAGATTCATTTATTTAAAACTTGATGCGCCACGTTCGGCCATTTTGTCATAGCAAACGCCATTGCTGGCCCATATATTAGATGCTCCTTTTGTTGGGGCCAACTATTATCAAAACACTCGCCCATAACACTCATTCACCCACATACTTATATAACCGCAGGGACGACAATAAAGTATATAAGCTCGTAAATAATATTTTGAGTTTTTGTTATTGCTGTAACGATTGTTGTTGCTTTTGTTTTTGTTTTTGTTATTGTTGTTTATACTGTATTGGCAGTAATCAACGCCAACATCAAGCCTCAGCATCGGTTTTAATATAAAATATATTTTATAACTAGCAGAAACCCAATGCGGGGATGAGAATTTTGTAACCTGTACTTTCGATTCAAGGACATTATAGACTTATGTAACAGGCAGAAGCAGGCATGGCGTCTCAAAAAAAAAAGTTACAATTAAAACCACAAATATTTGTGTGAAAAAAATTATAATTACTTAGTTTAAATTTAAAAAAAAAATTTTTAAATTAAATCAAAATTACTTTCAAAAATTTATTAAAAATTGTACAGTAAAAATTATGCTGAAACTATAATTTCTACTTAAAAATTACTCAATCAATCTAAAAATATTAATTTTTTTTTAATTCTCTCTCAAGCGATACATTGTTTAACACTTTCGGATAGGTCTGACCTATAAACAAATAATTAAGATTATTTGACAAAAATACCAAAACGTATAGGGTAAGGTGGGGCAAACCCGACCTTCCACTATTTCTCAAAAACGGCAATACTGAGCGAGCTCATATTAGTGTTGTAGTGTAGAGCATTAAAAATAAACAAAATGGTGGCATGACTGTTGTCTGTCAGTCTACACTTAGATGCGTTTAGATAATTTTCAATTTAATTCTTGTGAATTTTTGATAAAGCTATATAGTGCATATATAGTATCATATTGGTTGGAAATTTCGTATAATTTTTTTTGTACGCGTCGTCGCTAAAAATGACACAATGGGGCAAATCCGACCTCTAACTGGCCCCACCAGACGTCTAGCACAAACCAAAAATACGCCGGCAAGCTATTTGGACAGCAACTCAAATAACTCTGATTAATTACTTGGCTATTCAATCTAATCATCCTTTATTGACATTCATTAAACTTTCAATTCGATTTATTTGTTCTAAGCATTACTATTTTTTAAATACATTCAGTTTCTTTAAACAATTACATGCTCTTTTAATTTATAAAAGAAATTCCATTAAATTTAGATTATGTCTGTGCTAAATCAGACAAAAAAATAGGCGGTCGGGTTTACCCCACCATTTTTGAAAATGACAAAAATTTAATTTTTTGAAAAGTGGTCATATCCAAAAACTTGTAATGGCAGAGAAATAGATTATATCTGTGCTAAATCAGACAAAAAAATAGGCGGTCGGGCTTACCCCAAATGACAAAAATTTAATTTTTTTGTAAAGTGGTCGTATCACAAAAAATAGTAATGGCAGAGAAAATTAGTAGCTCTAGAAAGTTGCGACAAAGCGTTAGCTTTATTTTGGTATATCGCACGAGTTGAAGGTAAAATTTGATCCTTTAAGATCTTTGCTATATACACTTATAGTGACCCCAGATTGATTAAGCTGCAAAAATATTCCCATTTATTTCAGTAACAATAAAGCTAGAACCAACGAAAAGTTTACTTTTTCTAACAACCTGCTAATTCCTATTCGATCTTCCATAGAAACAAACAAAATTTTTTTCGAAAAATATATGTTAAGGGTATCCCAATGTCGCTCAGCTTTTCCGATAGATTCACATTTTAAGCGTCCATATTATTTTTTGTGCTGTTTTTGGTCAATCTACGCACATGTGTGCGTGTCTTTATATACCAGTTTTATTTATGACACATATGTGTGCCATTCTATGTACTTTCAGTAAAAAGCAATCATACACAAAATTACGCTCACACACTAAACTACGTTAAAATGTGCGTAACAGACGTTGTTCGAAAGCGTGGGTGTATGGCATTAAGTATACGTTGTGCCTTGAAGTTCAAATGAAAACGTAGTGCTGAGATTTGGTATCAAAAGAATAATTTATGTTGCTTGATTAGAAATGAAAACGTTATTTTATTTAACACAATTAAGATGTTGCTGAACTTTAAAGCTACTAAATTAAACTTTTGCTGTAATCTTCGGCTTTACTTAAATTTATTATGTAAGTACCAGTGCAAAGCTTGAGTACTGATAAATTAAATGTAACTTGAACTACAATCTATATTTTGTAAAATTTTATAAAGTCTGTTAAGTTAAAAAAAAATAAGAGTAGACTGAAAAATAAGCCTGAATGGCTTTTTGGTAATTTAAACTAAGTAGAATAGAGTGTTGCCATAAAGGCGAAGCAAATATTACACCTTAGGGAATATTTCAAATATTTCAAATATTTCAGTGGATAGATGGAGTCGACGAGGACGCTACGAAGATAGGATTTCGTAACTGGAGAACAGTAGCCAAAGACCGTGATCATTGGAGACAAAAACTAGAGGCGGTTCTGGCCCGACCTGGGCTGTAAAAACCACTGATGATGATGATGATGAATATTTCAAAATATTTTGGAAAAAATAATGAGATGCATACAAATTGTATCTTCTAAGTCTTATACGGTGTCTAATCGACATTTGCTTTTAGATGATGCAAACAAACACAGAGATGATCCATAGCCACGACTATTATGGGGAACTATGTTATAAATGATATCTTTCTACAGAAGAAAGCCCTACCTAATGAAGAAAACTTTCATCTCGTTTTCGTAGATCCTTTAGATATCTCATTTGCTTAAATCCTTAAGATATCAACTATCCACGACATTTACTATATATAAACTATCTAAAGACATACCTAAAGATTAAAACTGTTGACGGCTTTCGCACTGTGGCCTTGGTAGGAACCTCGGCACTAAGCCAGACGGATTTCTAAATGATGCACATAGCCAACAATTATAGGTTTCCGTCTAAAGTAGTTCTATTTGTGCAGCTAGCAAATAGTGCATTATGACCCAGACTTCAATATTAGGCTCACAACGAATGTCACCACAGTTTCTACCCAATAACTAATTTAATGATGCCGCACTGTTAGTACTGATAGCAGTTACTACTTGGAATATACTTAATTGTTCCGGATGACATGATTCAGTTAAAGCCATTCGTAAAAATGTTGTAGCTCTTCCCCCAAGTGCAAAGGCCCAGTGCTCCTTGCGAGTACTAAATGTATTGCAGCAAGTGCAGCTGTGTTCAGTTGCTAGGCAGTAGTAGGTTTTATTATGGACAAGTGTTTTAACCATGAAAAGGGGTTCCATTGGAGTTGCCTTTGTTGGAGGGTGTTTAGCTTTTAAAGTCGTTCAGGCATAGTGCTGATATAGCACGGCATATTAATTTGCCGTGTATTCCAAGGATGGAATGTGAGGGTGACGCAAGGAGCACCTTGGATGCTTTTTCGAAAAGTTGGACTTATATTATGTGAAGCGCGAGGTACTTCAAGGTCTACTACCCCTAGTTTTTCTTTAAGCAAATTTAATTCAAGCTTCATGACCATTTTATGCTTACTGCACAAAAAAATTGATTGTTTTGCTTTTATTAGTATACAGGGTGATTTTTTAGAAAGACGTCTAGCTAGTTATGAAGCTAAAAAGTGCTTAAATATTAAAAAAAATTGTTAAAAAAATTTCATCTGAATGTCTATATAATGAAAAGCTAAAAGTATTAAAACATTTTTTAAGCATATTTGCATAAAAAAAGCAACATTTTTTTTTATTCAATTTATATTTTTCGTACAATTGTTTGGTTACATTTTTTTTTAATTCAAAATTTAAATTTTTTAAGAAGTCGTATAGCTAGTTAGAAAACTAAACATGATGGTTTTCTAAAAAATTCTTCAACCTTTTTTTTGAATTTTTCTGTCTTTTTTATATT
Organism: Chymomyza fuscimana; assembly: GCA_949987675.1. Classification (NCBI taxonomy): domain Eukaryota; kingdom Metazoa; phylum Arthropoda; class Insecta; order Diptera; family Drosophilidae; genus Chymomyza; species Chymomyza fuscimana. The sequence continues at coordinate 34,920,403 of OX465088.1, read as the reverse complement.
ATTGCACCAAATCGATAAATTTCATGTAAGTATAATAAAAAGAATAAGGTATTAAATTTTTTAAGCTTATTTGCATAAAAAAAAACAATTGTGTAAACATTTTCTTTATTCAATTTAAATTTTTTTTACAATCATTTAACGTTAATTTTTTTTTTAATTTAAAATTTAAATTTTTTAATAAGGCTCATAGCTGGTTAGAAAGCTAAAAAGTGCTTAAAAATTAAACAACAAAATTATTAAAAAAATTGCATTTAATAGGCTACCATTTTTTTTAATTTTTTCTTTCTTCTATATATTATTGCAAAAAATCGATAAAATTCTTGTATGTATAATAAAAAACTAAAAGTATTAAATTTTTGTAAGCATTTTTTTACTCAATTTAAAATTTTTTTTCCAATTTTTTTAAATTTAATTTTTTTTATTTAAAATTTAAATTTTAAATGTAAATAATGTAAAATTATTAAAAAATGTTTAGATCTGTCTTATTAAAATTAAAAACCAAGTTACGTTTAATTAATTGAATTTTCATTAAAATTTTCCTTTTTAAAGTAGATCTGCGAGATCTAAACATTTTCAGAGAGAGTAACTCGGTCTCACGATTGTCAAAGTACGAAGTTTTGTCTCTCAGTTTGCTCAGAATTGCACAAAAAGTTCGTCGCAAAGACGTATGGTTATCTTTTGTGTGATTTTTTTTTATTTTTTATGCGATGAGTTTAAAGAAAAATTAGATCTTTTTATTTGATTATAGTGGTCAAAAAGAAAAACTCAAAAGCTTCCAATAAATTTTCCGACAAATTTTCATATTTTATTTATGAACTGAATAATAAATAGAAAAATAATTTATTGTTCACTAACCAGATCCATTTTTTAACGACAAAAGTAAAATGTGAAGCAGACAGTACCTCCATTTCAAGCTCATTCATTTCACCTGCGCTGGTCTTGTTCAAAAAAAAAACGACATATCTGGTGTGGTGTGAACTCATATGACGCCTATAAATTAGCCAAAAATTACTTTGTTTGGTGCTGTTTGTTGGTCGGCCGGGAGGAATTCAAAAGTCCAAAATAGAGTTTTGACAACAACATTTTGACACCCGGAAAGTTATCCATAAAATTATGCGAAACATTTATTGTTGGATTTGTTGAGTAAGTCTAAAATAGTTTTCTTAGCACACAAGTGGACCTGTAAATTTTCACTAAGATAGTGCTAATTGACAGCACTAGAAATTTTATTCTGAATTTCTCGAAAGTCTTTCATCATTTAAAATAAAAATAAACTAACATCGACTGCAGCACAATTAAAATTCTTTACGGCCTATAGGTACACAGAAGCCATTTTCTATCATTTCAAATACTGGAACTCTTAAATAAAGTTTTGGTTTTTAAATCGTTGCTTTAAAAATTCGCAACAGCTTTGTCAAACAATACTCGTACAATTCTAAAAACTGACATTAATAAAACACGTTTTGTTGCTTCGCCTAAAGGCAAGGCAACTATCCGATTTCGGGCTGATTGGCAACACGCTTTCCTTTACAAAAGTTATTGCAATTGCAGTGCCACACACTGTCAGTGTCATCAACAAAAGTTTTTCGCCGAGTAACCATAAAAAAAAGAGAAAAGTAAGACCAACTATGACAAACTGGCAACAAAGCCCAAACAAAATAAAACTTAACAAAAAAAATATGGCAGAGCCAAAACAAAATGGCGCAGTTGGTATGATAAAATCGCCATGGCGAAAAATGCCGCAATACGACGAGGCATCGGATGGCCAAGAGAGGGCGACTACAAAAGGCAGTGTCAACGTGCGTCTCGGACTGCTATGCCGCCGCTTGTTGTCGACTAAATAAAATTAAAACTGTTGAAAGTGCCATAAAAGTTGCAATGGAGACAGCTTCTATAATAAAAATGCAGATCAGTCGACAAAGCTATACCCTACAATCAGTAAACTCAAAAAAAAGTAATTATTTGCATTGAATTTAATACTTTAAGACTTAGAGGATTGTAGGCTTCTTCAAGGGAAATGACTTACAGTAGTAGCAGTGAGATTTTGGAAATATCAACATATTGTAGTTGATTAGGCTCACATTAGTGTAGATATCAAATTTTGCGGCTCTAGCTTGTTTATATTTTATATTGGATTGCCGATATAACAATGCAGTATAATTTTTACCAAAGCCTACTGTAAATATTTTTAAGCCACATTGTTTCATTGACAAGTCGGATGCTAAGTCCGAAAAGCGCATCATATCTTTATTCCTTCCTAAGAATTTTTAAATTAACTTAACAGTTTACTACAACAATTGTATCACAAAATCTTGAGGTACAGAGCGGAAACTAATTCTTTCAACGAGACTCAATTATGAGCCAATCGATGAATCTTTAGCCTCCGCTGCAGATTTTGGCATAGATCAATCTTATTTATATTTTTGACTTGGACGATCAGATCCGAAGCTGCCCTGCAGGTTCCACAGCCACGCCATCTTTGCAATATTTTCGTAGCCCCAGTGACAATAAAATGGGGTAAATATCGGCTGTTAGATAAGAGTCAACCAATTTTCATATGCCATTGTCTCAGGCCAGTAGATAAGGATTCCAAGAAGTTCGTAAGAACCAAAGACTCGGATTCTAAGTCATCTATATAGTGAATATATGGATTATAACGCCATAAGAAACGAATTATACAACGTCTATTCAGCCATGTAGACAGGGACTCAAAGTTTTCTATCCAGGACAGAAAATACGTATTCTAAGTTATCTATTTATGCCTGAAGACACGTATTTTAAGAGAAAACAGACTCAAAGGCATATATTTAGGTTGAAAGATTTGAATTCTTAGATTGAGACTAGAATTTAAGAAATCTATTTAGGCCGGAAGATACGAATTCAAGCGCATCTATTTAAATCAAAAGATACGGATTCCTAGACAACCATTTACGCCAGAAAATACGGCGATTAAAACATCTATTAAGGCTACAAGACACGAATTCTAGGATATCTATTCCGGCCAGAAGATACGGGTCCTAAGACATATAGCTCAGGCTAAAGATATGGATTCTAAAATATATAATGAGATTCGATGGTCCATGGCACCTATTCAGACCCCAAGATTCAAATTCCAAGACATCTATTCAGATCAGAAGGTTCGGATTCCTAGACAACCATTTACGCCAGAAAATACGGCGATTAAAACATCTATTAAGGCCACAAGATACGGATTCTAAGACATCCATTCAGGCTAGAAGATACGAATTCTTAAACATCTATTCAGGCCTGAAGATACGGGTTCTGAGACATATTTTTAGGCCAGAAGATTTGCATTCTTAGACATCTATTCAGGCCAGGAGACACGAATTCTAATTATTAATTTATGTTATCAGGCTAGAAGATACGAATTCTAAAACATCTATTCAGGCCTGAAGATACGGGTTCTGAGACATATTTTTAGGCCAGAAGATTTGGATTCTAAGACATCTATTCAGGCCAGGAGACACGAATTCTAATTATTAATTTATGTTATCAGGCTAGAAGATACGAATTGTAAAACATCTTTTCCGGCCAGAAGATACGGATTTTAAGACATATTTTTAGGCCAGAAGATTTGGATTCTTAGACATCTATTCAGGTAAGGAGAAACGGATTCTAAGACATATATTCAGGCTAAAATCTAATAGATATGGATTCTAAAATATCTTTTGAGATCCGAAGCTGCGGATTCTGCGACACCTATTCAGACCCCAATATTCCAATTCTAAGAAATCTATTCAGATCAGAAGATATGGATTTTAAGACATCTCTAAAAAAAAATTTAACAGTTTTCCTTTAAACGAATGAGACACTAACCAAGATTTAGATCCATTCACTAATTTAGTCATTAAATTAACACAACTTCTAACTGAGGATTAGGTCGCGTGAATTCCATGCCACCTTGGCCGATCCGTCCCAAGCAATAAAACTGCCAAGGTTTGCAAATTGGTCAACATCCTTACCATAAAAGTTGATTTTTCTGCTGCATTTTTGAAGGCCAAATGGCATGATATTAGTCTCTATGAGCAATTTCTTAATATTGCCAAAGTTGACTGTTTTCTCTTCTTTTTTTATGATAGTGGAATATTAATGCAGCTTGTGGTAGAAAGGCTCTATAATTAAAACCATTTGTCTTACCGAATAAAATTGTATCCGATCTTAATAAATTTGAAAACATTTTATTATTAACAACAAGATATATTATTTTATAGTGTAATTGAAAATCACAAAATTATGCTAGAGAGAAAGGGGCATGATAAGAACAAACTTCATCCCCATACGGATCTTTTGGGAAAATTTGGTTTCCCTAGCTCTTACCTATCTGAGAGATATAGGTGTTCATACAGACGGATAGAAGCACATGACTTAAACGCTGCCCGAGTAGATTATTAGCATTTTAATATACAGAACGCCTCCTACTGTCGGATTCATCAAACCTGTAATACCCTACTTGCTACTCTGCCTCCAGTGTATACCGACAGCAATAGCTGCCACAAAAAAATGGCAACAAAAAAGCACGTGCAGCTTTCAAAAAAAATAAAACTCCCAAAAAAGTTTTCACCAAGTATTCTTGCAAAACGACAAAAAAGGAGCAATAAAAATACCAAAAAATAAAACAAAACGACATTAAAAATAATTAAAAATAGCTTGTGAAGACAGCAAAAATACCAAAAAATACAAAAAAGTGCTCACGGCATATACTAGACGACATTTTGTAAATTTGCTAAGCAAAGTACATGGATATATATGGGGGACAAACGGACGGGTGAACGCAAGAACGCCCCAAAAGTATGCTGTAGTACATTACGCTAATGTCTTTTAGATAATCGGTGGCATGCGGCATGTGGCAGAGGCAGCAGCCAGCGGCAGGCATATTAAATAAAATGGCGTCGTGCATTGCATTTAGGACGCTCCACAACAAACTCACACATACAGATCACACACACACACACACACACACACACAGCTAAGTAGTCGGGCGCCTAATGTTGTGCTACAATTTTCATGCCGCATATTTGGTTTAACACTCCGTGTTCGGTTTCGACTCGCTCTTCATGCCTTTCTTCACTCTCTTTGTCTTAGTTTTAAGATTTGTTTTTGTTTTCTTAATACACTTACTAAATGTTTTGTGGAAAGGTCCTATTAACTGCTTGTAAAGTTTTGCAATTTCATTAGGGTAGCATCTTATGAATAGTAGAATTGTCAGATATCTAATATAAAAGTTTTCAACTTACAAATATTAGTTTTAAAAAAATTTAATTGGAGTTAAAAAAAAAAGTTAAAAAAATGATTAAATTGGGTCTATTCCTACAACTTTAAATAAATATATTAAAAATTAAAGCTCTTCTTTATTTTTATAAATTCTAAGATTATAAAGGAAAAACTTAAAACATACACTTATACAAAAACTATATGAGATAAATCGAATTTTGACACCGAAGGTACTGGAAACTGCCCCCAGCAATTTTGAACAAAAAATTTTTCGGAAAACTTAAGTTTTTAATCAACGCGATACGGCTTAGTTTAAAAAAAAACAACATGTTTTTTGTTTTTATTTAATTGTGACTAGACTACTGAATATTTTAATAATATTAAAAAAAATATTTAATTTTTTAATTAATATTTAATTTTTTTTAATCAACACATTTTCTTAAAAAAAAAAGAATATCTAATCTAAGTATGCAATATGCCTCTTTAAAAAAAATAAGAAAATTTCATGAAATATTTTTTTGTAAGAGGCCTATTGCCAACTTAGATTAAAAAAAAAAAAATTGGTTTAAAAATATTCAGTAGTCTAGTAAAAATAAGAAAATTTCATATTTTTTTATAAGTATCATAGTGTATATCACCATTTTGTATGGTGTGAATATGAATCAAATCAATTATGTGGAACAATGTTAAAAAAAAAAAACAAAACAACAATTTTTTAATATTTTTTTAAAAAAATGTATGGAATTTTTTTTAAAGACGTGTTTTTATACATAATTAATTAGTGTGAATATGAATCAAATCGATTTAGTGAAACAATGTTAAAAAAAAATTAAAAAAAAAATTTTAATGTTTTTTAATAAAATTTATGAATACATTTTTTTTTTTTTTGTCAAAAGATGGCAAAAGTTATAATACATTTTTATAATATTTAATAGAATACATATAATGAGTTTTTATGATAAAAAAAATTGATTTATTCTGTAGGTAAATATAATATTATTAACTTTGCTCAATAAACGATTTTTAATTATTTGCATTAAATGAAGCAATTTCAATAATAAATTAAACCAAATTAACCATTCACAATATAAGTAGTTTGGCATTTTGCTACAAATGTACTACCAAACTAAAAATAAAAAAGATGATAAAAAAAATATATACATATAATCAGATCAAATTTAAAAAAATTTTCAAATTTAAAAAAGCCTAAAATCTTTTTGAGAGCAGTAAAAAAGAAAAAAAAATATAGTCTGCCACTTTTGCCTTTATGCCACGTTTTTAGGGCTGTTTCTTGGGCACTTTTGCCTCAATGCAGTTTTGACTGACAAAGTGAACAAAAGTGAATGTAAGCCGCTTTGAAAAAATAAAAAGACTGGAAAAAAATCAAACCACCAAAAACCAAAGGAGAAAAAAAACATTGCATGTAATTGCAAGGATACGCCTACTTCGAAAATTTGTAGACAATTCTTATCATCCGTTGACGCGCTGTCTCTCTTCTCGATTTTCAGAAACTTAACAAAAACAGTTGCTCTTTATTTTAGGCTTCAGAGCTTAAATTTTAATATAATACAAATTCTGTTCTTTTTTTTTTGAAAAAGAAAGTAAGAGCATGCCAAAGTTTGGCACATCTTTTTGCCAGAATTCATTCTTGTTTTCCGTACATCCTTAAGATTGTTTTACATGCTTCAAGTTGGTTTGGTAACACATGTTCTGTTATGTTACAGCCCATGCTCAGGCTATTAAGCTCATCGTTTTCATAATTTACTAAAAATAATAAGCAATGGGATTTGTTTTTGTATGCTTGAGGCAGGCCTAAGAGAAGTAACACACACCCACACACTCAGATACTCAAACACTTAGACATTGGCATGGTCACACTGAGCTTAGTCAAAGATATGGCAGCATTATGCCAGTCACATACCAAATGTACCCAATGAAGGTGAAAACGAGGTCAGAGCTAAGCCCACAAACGAAATCAATGCGACACTTTAAGAGACAAAAAAAAAAAGAAAATCTTTCGAAAGCTGCATGTGAGAAAACTTAAGCTATTAACGGTCAAGCGTGTGAGCGTGAGAGGGCGACAGAGTGTAAGTGTGACCGTATAAGCTTTTATCCTTGTTTGGTATCCCTTGTCATTTTACAACTAAAGAGCTCTAAACTAACCTTTTTTGGATTTTCAGAGCATTTGTCACATTATTTGTTAAATGATTTGTTTTTTTTTTGTATTTTTTGTTGGTTTTTAGCCTAAACGAGAATCAAGGCCTATAGAGGTCAAGTGGGATTAATTAGATTTGCTGGGTTGTTGACAGCTACTGTTTTTTTTTGTTGTATTTTTTATGCTGGTTGTGCTTTTTTTATTTGTTGTTTTTGTTTTACATTTTTCACAGTTTTTATTGTTGTTGGCAAGTTTTAATCTTTTTGCCACTCTACGTTGCGAACTAAATTTAAATAAATCGCTGCAGGGTTTGTCTGCCACTTGTGTTATGCCCGCTCTATTTTTTTTTTTTTGCTTTTGTTATTTTTGGGAGTATCTCATTTGAAAGGGCACTGTACGTCAGCAACCCAAACAGAGAGAATCAAAAAAAAAAACATGTAATCGAAATCAAATGGAGAACAAAAAGTGGCCAACTTTGGGATACGCTGTAAGAATTGAGTGCTTGACCTCAATTGCAGTCCTTTTTTATTATTAAATATATATATAGAACTACTGTGCCAGGCAACATTGTTCTGCCCGTACGTGGGCTTGCCTGCGGCCCTAGGCAAGGATTTTGGATACTTGAATTTTAGCTAAAATGGCATACTGGTTATCTTCATAAAAAAACAACTGAAATTGTAAAAATCAGCTTATCGGTATTAAAATAAAGAGGAAATTATAGTTAATTCAAAAAAATATCCTTAAAATTACAAAATTGCTTAATTGAAAAAATTTTACCATGGATCAAAATTTTTTTCTTAAAAACTGGAAAAAAAAATTCTACTTTGCCTCAAATTTACTTTAGTGTAAAATTTTTGAAAACAAAAAATTTTGTATTTTCAGCGATTTCCACATCTTATGGAAGTAGTGACATGGCCGAGAAGAAAACAAGATAAAATGGTCCAAGCTACGGTATATCCAATCATTCCAGATGGTCACACTTTTCTGAAGATCACAAAAATATGTACGTAGCAAAATCGAATGTTTTGTTATCGAGTAATCTAATTACAAGCAACTTACATGTTTTTCTACACAAACCAATTTCTTTAATGACCGTCCTGTCTAAGAAAGTTAACAAACCATTTTCAGGCCCCATTATTTTAATGCGCCTTACAGAAATAATGAAATCTTGATACACAAAAAAAAAAAAGTTGTATTAAGTTTTAGATAGTTGGATCGATAAGCAATGCTGGCAATGCTGAAGAGAATTTTATCATATAACACAAACATTTGCTTTTCATTCCAAGTTCAAAAAAAAAAAAAAAATGTTCAAAGGCTTTAATCTTAGTGATTCCAAATACTTATATGCGCTGTATATTTTTGAATTTACCATATATACTTATTTTAAAAAAAAATTATTATAATATACTTACATTTTATTTTTATACTTCTGCTTCCATATTTTTTAGTTACCGGGTTATAGCTTCTGATGCTATTCTAAAGCTGAAAAGAATCAAGAAATATTTAATGAATATTTAGTGGAAAACTATTTGCTTGAGTTGGTATAAAAGTATTAGAAGAAGAACTATGTTTCAAAAATTTGTTGAAAGGAAGATATGAATTATAAAAATTCTCCTTTTTTGATAACAAAAAATTTCATCGTAAAAGGATGATTAAAAAAAATTTTAGTTTGTGTTTGGCAGCCTCTGATTTTGACCATCACAGTTTAAAAAAATGCGCATAACAAAATATGGCAAATATAACTGTACATATACAAAAAACAAAATTAATTTTTTTTTTCCAATTTTATTTACAATCTGTCCAAAACAATCAGTGAATTATATAAAATTATTTAAACAATGACTGGAGTAGGTAGACTCCATTGAGTCTAGCTGCTATATGCGAACTAGTAGTTATATGTATAAAAAACCAAAAAAAATAAAGGTTCTGAATTAAAATCTACTTGAGAGATCAAGGACATGAAATTTTTTAAGTCTGCTGTAGGTTTGACTATTATCTGTTCTATTAAGGGCTCGATTATTGCTATGGTCCAATAATTTTTTATAATCTTTCCATGTCTCTATTGCTAAATTTGCTGACTTCTTCTTTAACATAGCAAATGTTTTTGTAAATTTCGGCATTTGACAAATACCATTGAGCGTTAACAATGTGTCTCAAAGTTTTAGATTGGAAAAAAAAAAAATGTATATAAACTTTTCTCGCCTGGGACTTGAACCTGAGCCTTAAGCTGGCTTCAAGATTTGAGGACAACACACAAAAAATTGTGATTTTGTATAATTATATTAGTCAAAACCCACTTCTATTGCTGGTAACGTCACGCCAAAAGTATGTTTTGTTACATCTTTCAATTGGGAAGAGTATACAGTGATACTCAATTGCTAGGTAAATTTTTAAAAAATCGTAATATAAATTATTTTCACGCATCAATATAACATCCCGCCAAATTGGAAGTACCCGTAACTAAAAATAAAACCTTCCATGGGTTTTTTGTTAATTTTTTGCTCGCTAAAATAGTTTATAAATTTTTTGTTTTAATATATCTTCTTAAAAATACGAATAATATCTAAGTAGGAAAGGCTAGTAGCCTGATCTCTTTATTATATGTATATTAAATCTCACCATTTATATGTAAATTTTTGAAATTAAATAAATATATAAAAATAAAACTTGGCTCAAATGAAAATGTAGCAATCATCGAATGTTTTACAAAAATTCAATTTTTTTTCAAAGTTTTGTTAGGCTGTGCTCCGAAATACGAATCGGAACATTTTATTCGGATTCGTTTTGAAATCGCATGTTTGGTGCTCCGGAGCACGCAAAACCGTATGCCAATAAAATTGTTCGTTTTGGTTTTTTCGTTTTCCGGAGCACGGCTATGTTTATTTAAAAAGTGAGGTTATAATCTAATAGGTAAGGAACCTTTATTTATATAAAAATTTACAAAAATTAACAAAGAAGATGAATTTATTAAATCTGGCGTCTCAAGTCCCTGATTCGAGATGATGATCAATTAATTGAATCTTCCGGTATCTCAGATTCCTGATTTGAAATGACTTTTTATGAATATACATAGCGACTCTCACTGTTAATTAGTGCCCAATTATAATACTGTTTGGCATCAATCGACATATTTTTAAGTATTTTTTCAACACCAACCAAAGCTATAACTTGAATATTATCGAAAATATGTCACTTCAAAATTATTTAAGAGAGAAAAGTTGCGTGAACAAAAAAAAAAAAAACTCAACTACATGCACCTGTATGAGGAGTCCAATTCTGAAGTTTTTATCTAAGTTCCTGTAACACTAGTTTACACGAAAAATTAACCTTCGTAGAAAAGTGTTTTTAGGGTAACTTTGGGTCGAGAAACACAAAAATGACAACCTTTCTTTTTTCTAAGCACCGTTTTCGAGATATTTTCGAAAAACTTGTTTTTGGGCACTTATTTCATTAATATCTCGTGAACAAAATGAAAAAACATGAAAGACAATTAGATGAAAAGGTATTGATGTACTCTTTACAGTGGTATATTATATGTACAGATTAAGTAAAAATTATTGAAGTTACAAGCAACCAAATTCGAAAAAAAGTGTAATTTTTTTTAAATGTTGTTAAGCTTTAAGCTAAAGAGAATTCTTTTACGAACATTTCGAGTCTAAGATCTTTAAAATCGGCCAAGAACTGTAGATGCTACCGAACGAATTTTGTTCACGAGATATTAACGAATAAATGAAAAAAGTACCCAAAAACATGTTTTTCGAAACAATCTCGAAAACGGTGCTTAAGAAAAAAAAAGGAACGGACGTTTATTACAATATCAACAGCTTTCTCTTTCCTGATCACTTTGGAGGTAACTTTGGAAAATTTCCGGCGTCTTCTTCTTTGTATAAATATACTGCTTAAAAGGCATAAAAATGTCAATATTCCTCAATTGAGAAGAAAAGGACTTCTGCTGCTTCAAGAAAGAAACTACGTACTATGCGCTTCGAAAAAAAAACAGATACTCTTACTCAATTATTTTCATAAGCCCAGCTTAGTGCGCATAAGCATAAATTAATGCTATGAGTAACTCTTTCAAAAAAAATACCACTCAAGCATGATTCGCAAATGTTTCTATCTATACGATAGAGCGTTTCACAACAACACATAATGAAATACAGCAAAAATGGAAGCTTAAAACCTTACTATAGTTACAGGAGTAGAGTAGGTCGATAAAATATACATAGCATTCATGGCACAAAATCCTCAGCAAAGCTGACGTGTAATATGCGCGAGAGCGTTGGGTGTGAGTGAATGCGAGTGAGAGTGAGAGTGAGAGTAAATGTGAGTGAATACAAGTGAGACACTCAAATGGCGCACACATACAAAATAACCCTACTCAAATATTTATACAGATAAAAATACGCACATACTATAAGTCGCATAAATTTACTTAAGTGGTTGCAAGAAGGTGACGTCAGTGACGTCACTAACGATGCCAGTTCATTGGCATATAAATTAAAATTCAATGCATGAGCTTTTAACAGGTAGCTAATTTTATCGTTGGCATGCAAATGTCGTCACAACGTTGCGTATGAGTGATTTATTGTAAGCTGCTGTCCACCTACCTGTACGCACAACAAAATGGTGGCATGCAACAGAGGCTCGTTGTGATATTGTTGAAATGAATTATGATAGTAAGTAAGAAAAGGAAGCAGAAATCTGAAGGAACTGCGGTTGAAAAGCAGCTTAGGCATGCCAGCCAGGAGTCGTTCGCGGCCCAAACACAATGGCTGCAACTCTATGTCAATTATAAGGGGGGAGTTGGAATTTGGGCTTTTTATGCAAAAAGCATTTCATTCCATATACAAGTGTAAGTATCTGTGTGTGCGTGTGTGTGTAAGCATCTGTGAGAGTACTCATACGTATGCGCGTTGCTTTTTTTGCAATTATTTTTACAGTTCCGCTTTTCTACACTTGTTTGCTTTATTTTTTGTTTTGTTTGCCTGTTTGCTTCGTTTGTGTTTTTTTCACTCTCTCTCTCTGCCGTTTTGTTTTTCTGCTTCTTTTTTATGCTTTTTATGCCGTATGCAGTGCTTGACAGTTATGAAGTAGACTTAATGCCAATGCTTGCTTGTTTTTTTTTTATTTTTACTTGTTGTACTTGTTTTTTTCAGTGTAGTACTTTGCCTGTACTTTGCTCCACTCCGCGCCGTTTCGGTTTTTTTTTTTTTGCTGCTTTGGTTCGGTGCAGCAAATTGGTTTTGCATGCATTTTCACAGTTTAATTCCTTTGTGTTATTTTGATGCAATTGGGAAAAATTTTACTACTATAAAAATATTTCAACTGAATTATTTTTAAGCTGAGTTATTACAAACGTCCTGTCTGCCTTATGTTTGGCTTAAAAACAACTTTTAATAACTTATGAAAAGTTTAAATCATTTTAAAGCTTATCGAATGTTGCGTAAAGTTCATTGTCTATGCATGTATTTAATTAAAATTTTTAAAAGCACTATTTAAAAAATTCGAAATTTCACAGGCAAAATTTGTTGGAATTGTGTTTAAAAGGCATAGTTTAACATGATATCTAACCTGTAGCTCTGAACAACAAAAAAACTGTGTTGGAAAAGGCTATAATACCCTCCGAATGGCGATTTATGACCAAAAAAAAAAAAAACACCCTTTTTTTGTAAGTGACTCGCAGCTTGAACTACTTCTAACTCAGCCTATTTTAGTTTTTACTCTTTTACGAAAATGGAAAAGGGGATTAGTTAAGGACTCATTTACGTCACTTACGCTTCTACTTTCAGATTGAGAGCTATAGAAAAGCAGATTTTAGCCAAAATAAATTGATTTGCATTTACAAAATTTGTTTTCATTAATTCTAAAAACTGTGTCTTAAAAATTTAATTTTAAAATACAACTTATATGAAATAAATTTAATTATTTTTTAAATTAAATAAGCTACATATGACTTCAAATCTCTGACCGATTATATTTTATTTTCTATTAACATTGGGATGGCTCACGCCGCGTATATAAAATGAAAAAGTCGAATAAGAGTATATTTTCTACAAAAAGTCATTTTAAATATTATATACGTAGCAAAATAAAAACTAAAAAAATTGTAATTTTTATCAATGTTTATTTTAAAATTTGTTTATTTTTTCTTTTTGATTTTTTTTTTTAAGATGTTCTTTTACCCAAGATTTATTATTAGATATTGGAAGTGCCCACCATACAGCCGATAATTTTTTTTTTTTAATTTACTTATCAATATTATTAACACTACTTATTAAAAAATAAGACAACGTGCGGCCTAACCGATTGAAAGATACAACAAAAAATAATTTTGGCGTGACGTCACATCGAATATCGTATATTTGGCAAAATAAAAAATAAAAAAATTATAACATTAATGTTTATTTCAAAAATTCATTTTAAAAATAATTTTTTTTTTTTTTTTTCCTTTTTGGTTTCTTTTTAAGGAGTTCTTTTAGCCAAGTTTTTTTTTTAAATAGGCCTAACCGATTAAAAGATACAACAAAAAATACGTTTGGCGTGACGTTACCAACAGTAGAATTTCTATAAAAAGTCTCATCGAATATCGTATATTTAGCAAAATAAAAACTAAAAAAATTATAACATTAATATTTATTTAAAAATTAATTTTTTTTTTTTCTATTTGAATTTTTTTCTAAGAAGTTGTTTTACCCAAGCTTTATTTTTAGATAATGGAAGAGGCCACTATACATCCCATAAAATGTGCAATTATTTTTAATATATTTTTTTTTAATTAAAGTTGCAATTAATTAACACTATACATACTTAATAAAAAAATATGACAACGTTCGGCTTAATCAATTGGAAGATACAATACAAAATACGTTTGGCGTAACGTTACCCATAATAAAAGCCATTGACTTACTTTACAAAATCACTGTTGTTGGAAAGATAATAATAATGGGAAGACGCTCTTCGAAATAAACAAAACTGATAAAAACTTGAACGCCTTTGGCTGGATTTTTCGCTACCTCCGTCCATTCGTGTGTATGAACATCTAGATTTTGGAAACTTTAGAAGCTAGGTGAATTTTCCAGATCTCTTTTTCCTATATATCGCTGCTTAAGAACTAACAATAAAAGCCAGTGTCGGAACCACGGGTGGGTTTTCGGGTCCGGACATCTCCCAAAAGTTGGATAATTAGGTTGACAGTTTTTTGCGACCTCTGATATATATGCACTTGAAAGTGAAAAACCTGCCCTATGACCAAATCCAGGATCCGCGCTTGATAAAAGCTATTAATATTGATAGAATACAGCCTATAATGTGTACCCTATAAAAGGTAAGAGTATATGTTTGGTTAACTTTTAATTTTTCAAGCCATAAGCTGCTTTGTCACGGGTAGAAAGTTCGCATGTTCCTTCGTCTGTATAAACGCCTAGACTTCGTAAACTTTAGGAGCTAGATAAAATTTATAGAATTCTTTTCTCTTGAATTTCGTTGCTTATGCAGTAACAATAAAAGCAGTTAATATTGGATGAAAACTGCAAGACATGCAGGATAAAGTGTGCTCTATCAAAAGTTAAAAAAGTCAAAAATTCCCTAAATATGACGCATACAAAAACTTTACAACTTCCACTTGAAATTTAAACCAAATAACACAAAAGTTTGAGCCCTAGAGTCTTGAAATAAATAAATACAAGTAGTCACACTTCACATTTCTGAATTTTTCTATCCAGAAAAGCTACTTGACGTCATTAAACGCGCTAGGCAGCCATTTTTTTTTAGAAATATGTTAAACAAATTGTAAAAGTCGCTGAATGAAGAATGGTTCTTTTTTTATGGTTTTCGACGGCCATTTTAGGTCCGCCATTTTGTAATTTTGAAGTTCTAACCCCAGATTCGTGATTAGCGAGCCCAAAAACCCAACTCGAACATTAAATACAAAAACGAAAAACACATCTTTTGAAATTTTGAAAAACTAGTAAGGTACTTATTATCAGCTACCACAAAAGTATCTGAATATCAAATAAAAGAGGTTGCAATAATGTTTTTCCGAGAATAAAATTAAATAGTGATTAAATTATGGAGTTACTTTGCTTTGGCGGCCATTGTAGCTCCGCCATTTTGAAATATCAAAAATACCATACGGCTTCAAAAAGTAGACCAGAAGACAAAAATTTTGCGCCCGAAAACGGGCAAACAAATGCAATGCATATACACTCCCCGAAACTCAATTAAGAACACCTGTGTTTTTTTTTTAAATATTTAGTTTTAAGTTATTTAAAAAGCATTTGTGACTCAAATAATATTTTTAGCGTTAATTTATTCCTGTTCTTAATTGAATTTCGGGGAGTGTATATATATTGCATTTTTTTGTTAATAAATAAATAAATTTTTTTAAAATATTTAAAAACCATATTATGCAACTTCCATTTTTCCTTTAAATGTAAAACAGTTTCTTCTGTAATCATTTTCTGTGTCATCATTTAATAAATAATTTAATAAAAACCATTTAAAGTTTTTAGTAAATAAAACAACACAAAGTAAATTTTAGCTAAGGAATTTCTTCATAAGTTTGCACAAAAATTGGTTTTGTCAAACAAAATTCCAAGCAACAACATTGTATTTGATTTTGTCAAATAGTCTTAGATATTGTTACTATGGAAAAATGCAACTTTAATATAAGTTGGAGTGATCCTAAGAACGTAAGTTAGGCACCCAGTTGTGCTTAAACTTTTGTTCTAATAAAATAAAACTGAACTTCTTTTGTATTAAAATTTAGCAACTAAATAAATTTTTCATAATTCCAAAAATATTTCAGCGCAAAGACAAAACAAAGAATTTACGAAAAATAGAGACTTTATTTGCAAAACAAAACCATTTATTATGACAAAAATTCAACTTGTCAAGCCAAAAAGTAAGTGGGCATTAAATAAATAAAATGATTAATGTTACTCAGTAAAAATAAAATCTAAGACTTTAATCTGCTGTTCTCAAAGCCAAAATTCACGCAATGAAAATTTAATTCTAACGATGCATAGAAAATCAAATCAATTTTCATTACGGTGTTAAATTGTTTCTTGGATTTCTCAGCTGCTCGAGAATCTACTCGAGAGCTATAAAGCCTCTGAACTTCATTAAAATGTTACAAAAATAACAACAAATTGAGTACCATACGCGTTAAGAGCACAACGTGTGAATGTATGTATCTGTGTGTGCGTATAAATGTATCTATGTGTATGGCGTATCTGTGTGTGTATGCGTGTATCTATGTGTGAGCTAGAATTTACGTTTGTTGGCTGCGTCTGGGGAGTCGTTAAAATGCAGTTTAGTTGAAACCCCAAAACACAACCAAGACAAAGTGTCTGATAACGAGCATGTTGGTACTTTTATTTAGTATTTTTATATTGCCTTATAAAAAATAGTGGAGTTGCTTCCGTAGTTTGTTTTTTTTCTCCTTTTTTTAAGTAAAATTTATAATTGGATGGAAGTACATTGCGCAGCGGTACGGATAGACAAAACATCTCTCTCTTTTGTTAATTTCTGGAATGCTGTACGAGATAGCTTACATTTCTGGGTAGTCCGAAACTCAAAACTTTTCGCTATCTACCGCAAACGGATTGCAGACAATATCTCAGCAGAAAATAAGTTCTCCCACAATCAAGAGAAAAATATTTTGGCATCTACACCTACTGACAACTTGAAAGCCGTTCCTGTCTTACAATAGGTGCACCATATTCTTATATGTATATATTGATTTCAAAAGAGTTGGAGCAAACATTATTTTGAATGGAAGGTCTGGGAATGACAGATTGGACCAGCACCATTTGGTATAGTCTAGTTTTTAGCAAATTATGATGCTTAAAATTAAAAAGAATAAATTTTGAAGAAATAGTAGTTGAATGTAGTAGACTAAAGGAGCCAATCCAGGGAGCATCAAAACCAACGGGATTGTCTTCATTTATTATCCTCATAAGTATACCGAACATTTTAATTCTATACAAAGAGTAAGTACAATACAAATAGGAATTATATTTTGCCAATGGAGTTCAAACCAGGATGGTTGCCCAGAATTACAACTAGCTAAAGAATATTGGTCTGTAGTTTACAAATTGTAAAAAATTTTGCTATCCTCAACATGTTTAGTCAAAATAAAACCGAAAATGCAGTCCAAAAATTATGTCATGGAACGGATTTCGAGATATTTTGAAAAAAAACATTTTTCGAAATTAAAGAAAAAGTGTATTAACTTAAAAGCAAATATATCTGTTTTTTTTTAAACTGATTTGCATAATTTTTTAACTAAACAGTAGATAGGGGCCTCAAAATCTGATTTTTTGAATTTGTTTTTCAGTTCTAAGTGCGGGCCCCCAATTGGGCGCCACTGTCAAAGTGATCGCAGCTTCATATTTTGTTATTGTTGTTGCTGCTGTGGCTGCTCTTTTGTTTTATGAAATTGGTGAACGTTGCCGTCATTTTGTTGCCTACTTGAATTATACATTGATTATACTTGAAACATATTTTTGTTATTATAAATTAACGGCTTGGACGCTATTTATGCGTTCACATGAAATTTTTCGTAATTTTTGGCAACGTTTTGAAAAATTCTATTTCGAACGTAAATTTGAAAATTTAAAAAAAAAAATTTCGTACAGTTTTTTCATGGCTTGTAAAGTTTGATCGATTACGAAAAAAATGAGTGACTGTTTATCAAAATCGGCGAAAAAATATGGTAATAATAGGAATTTTTGTAAAAAGTAAAAAATATCAATTTGTTTTAAATACCGAAAGTTTTAGATGAATAATTCGTGTGGTTATAAAGACATCGTTATCCATTTTGGCATTAGATATTTTTTTAGAGTTCTCAAGCTCCGTACCAAATTTTATAAAATCGGTTGACTATATCATATAACACCCATAGGACTATAATCAAATGAAAACTTTTCAAAAGTCAACAAACTGCAAATTTTAAGAAGTATATACGGCTATACGGGTATACGGCCTTATTATCAACGGAAGCCAATGTGAAAGTGCTAATATCCCTAGAAGATGTTAAGAAAAGAAAAGTAAAGAATCTCAGACATGTTAATGCTCTCGTCTGCAATATCCTTAACTTTGTAGTAGAGTTCTTTGCGAAATACCAAAGAATATCCAAAAGTAGCAGTTTTTCAAAAAAAAAACTTTCAGCTTGCATTTTATGCAGATGGTGTAGTAATTAAAGGTTGTGCCAAGCGTGATGTCACCGAAGCCGTGCGGCTATTTAAAGCTATTCCGACGGTTTTGTGATAAAAGACGAAAAATAAATTTTTCTGTTTCAATTAAAACAAAAATTGAAATTCTGGTTTTGTTGTAGTAAAAGACATCATCTCCTATAATTTTACATCTTCATCACAATGACCAACGATATTAGCAGGGGATCAAGAAGCAAATGAATTAAGGCAATCGAATCTAATTTTTTATGTTATTTTTTATATTTTCTAGGCTCTTATCAGAAAGAAATATACTAATGTATGTATGTGTACTCACGATACACATCCATAGCATCTACAGTTCTTACCCGATTATGAAGATCTTAGGCTCGAATAGTTCGTTAAAGAAATCTCTTTCAGCTCAAAGCTTAAAAAAATTGTTAAACAAAAAAAATGGTTTTTGTTAATAAAAAACAAACTGAAAACTTGTAATTTTGAAAAATTTTCGAAAATGTTTTTTTCGAGTTTGGTTGCTTGTCACTTCAATAACTTTGACTCAATCTTCAAATATCGTATATCACCGTAACGGTCAATACACACACATCAATAACTTTCGATCTAATGGTAATGGTAAAACATTTTGTTCACTGTTTTTCGAAAAAAAATCTAGAAAAAAAAAATAATGTGAATCTCGTGTTTCTCGACGCAAAAAACCCTAAAAAACTCTTCATTTTCGAGGTTCACTCGATGACCCTAAAATTTGTCAACTAGTGTAGGGTGACAAAACGCAATAAAAATTTTTATCGTTTGATTTGTTTCATATAAAGAGAAAAAGAATAAAATTGAGCACCAACAATCTTTCGGAAACCTAAAGCCAGCAACCAATCAGAGATTAGAGCGAAAAGCAGAGGAAATATTCTCCGTAGCGTTCCGTTTCGAAGAACACCCTGATATGTCGACTCGGTGCCGATAAGCTTAATTGGACAAAGCGAGAGATTCAACCAAGCTTAATTTGAGGTACAATGTGGGAATATACTATACCGAGAATAAATATGATTTAGACATTTTATAACAGATCTCGAAAGTAAAAAAGTTCAAAGGTCACAAAAATTTACCCGTGCTTTAATTTTTTTTTAAATGTTCCAACAAGTTTTAAGTGCTTAAATTCTCTAAACAATTGGGTTTTTTTTTCAAATATCTTCATTCGCTTAGAAGATAAAGTTTAACAGAGAAACATCTAAAAACAGAAATCGCAAGATTCAGTTATCGATAACTCGATAAATAGTCCAAAATGAATACAAATGGCGTATTAAATTTAATATTACATATGTAAAAATCATCAAAATCGAAGAGGTCGACCTGTTAGTATTGCTCAAGATCCATATTTTGGCCAAAAAGCGAAGGCGAGGCAGCCATTTGATTGATATAGGTTATCCTGGCATGAATATAGCCAATTTCTGCTCCTAATATTAATAATCTTTTTCAAGCGGAAAATTTATTATAATTAACTCTTTAACTTTCGGTAGGTTAGGTTAGGTAAGGGCGGCAGTTGGGACAAATCGTCCCAACTCACTTAGGCCAAGAATAGGCCCGCACACCACTCACCACTGGCAGCTTGTATGAACCTTAAGAGGCATTTTGGACTCTTTTCCGAGAGCTGAGATAGATTATTTAGAAAATGAGAGTTAAGGAAGCGAAACCTTGTCGTGCACAAACCAGGGCGGTGGCAGAAAAGTTGCTCCAATGTTTCCAGCTCCTCCTCATCGCCACAGCTTCTATAGAAGTCGTGATGGGGAGCGCAAAGTTTACTTTCGGTAAGAAAGATATGAATTTAGAGCGTTTTCCAAATGAACTTATGCAGTCAACTGAAAGTTAAGATATTGTTATTTCAAGTAGTTAACATAAATTCCAAGTAAGCTCACGCTTATTTTATATTAGGTATTGTAAAAAGTCTATAAAAATTGTTAAGTATGTTAATTTTTTGAAATCTTAATTCTGTGCATACCTTTCAATTTTATAATATCTGTGATTTATGCTCTAGTTTAAGTATGCTTTTTATAGAGTACATTCAATTTCAGTGCACTAATCTTAACTTTTCTCGCTCTTTTTTTCTATAAGGGTTTCACTGGTATCCTATTTTTTTATTTTTTTGTTGGGTATTTTTGGGGCACGTTTTTCACTTTACGCGCGCGATTTTTATGCGCTAATAAAATTCATGGGGTTTGCATATAAAATCAACTTGCTGACCAGTGGCAACAACAACAACAAAGTGTTATGACCATATACAGACACATGTGACTGTACTGTCCATTGCTTTTTCATACATATATATACATATATATGTATATGTGTATATGGTGCAGCTTAACTATATGAGTATGTACAATGTGCTTTTTTTTGCCTTCAACTTTAAGCTCGCCGATGGCGTTGTTGATTTCATAAAGCTTAGCGCCGGGATTTTCTTATAGCCCTTGTCTATTACTTTTTTCTAGGTAATATTCTTTTCTTTTTTTTTGTATCTTTTTTATTATTTGATTTATTTTGCTTTTATGTGCCATGAAGCTAAGCCATTTATGAGCCTGACTTTATGCAGATGAAGCGGCAGCAAGGTGAGCAAATTAAGTAAGTTCAAAATGTGAAATGTGGCCCAATTTAAAAATGTGGAATTTTCGAGATCTTAATGTAGTCGATAAGCTTTATAATCAATTTGTAGGTCAAATTTATTTTGCAAAAATTCGATTAGAAGTCCAGTTATCGATAAATGTTTATTTGAATTGAATGATTAATTAAAAAAAAAAATAATGCTGCAGACAGATTTTTTAAAACATTTCAGGCACTACAACTCTTCTGAAAAACTACAACTCTTCTGAAGCCTTTGAAAATAAAATTCATAAAATACAAAAAAAATTTGTATGCGGTAAAGTACTCAAAGGAATTGTAGAAATTGGGCTTAATCCTGGATACGCTAAAGGCATGATTCAAAAAATTTTAAAAACCTTTAAAATCAAAGATATCGATTTTACAATTTGCTTTATTTGCCGAAATAATATAAAAATATTGCTTAAAGCTAGCTTGACATATTGAATCAGAGTTTAGATATTATAGCTTTACAACTGAGAATTTAAGAGAATAAATTTATAAATATAAAGGAGTTTGACTCGAAAATTTAATGCTAAGGAAAACAATGGCAAGCAAAAAAACCTTTGAAAGTGTCGCGCTTTACTTAATTTTGTCGTACTAATATTTTTAAAAATTTTAAATTATTAAAAAAAAATTTATTCGTATTCACTTGCGTGACATTAAATAGTTAAAAAAGATTCCAACCAAATACATATTTATCAAAAAAAAATTTCGTTTGCATTATCGAATTTATAAAAATCTTAAATTTAAATAAAGAAAAATTTCCAGCAATTTTTGAAGCCAGCATGCCAACAATTAGCGCACATTGCTAAGCTTAATTAAAAAAAAAAAAACAAATTAATTATATTCTCATTAGTCCTGGCATAAATTAACTACAACAAAACAGGTAGGCAGTATGGCAGTTAAGTCTATAAGGACTTAATCAGGCGCAACTTCATATAAAATATTCAAATTCTATTAGAGAAACCAACAAACACACACACACGCTTACACACACAGGAGCTAGGAGCTGGGAGCGCAGTGAGAGTCGGAAATTTACTGCAATTAGACGACAAATCGTTTTGACGTCGCCTTGCTTGACGCTCCCGCTCTCTGCTGCTCTCACTCGCTCTCGCTCTCTCTGTGTTTAGGCATCTTTTGCTGTGACGTCAACATGGCTTGATAACATTGTCGACTGTAAGTGTTTATGTGTGTGTGTGTGTTGAGGCATTAAAGCATGAAATTAATGCACAAGGCATGGCAAATACCCTTAAGAACTTAATGCGTCACACAAGCGCAAAGTTACAAATACACAGACAAACATTGACTCACGCACACATACATGCTAGATAGACCAAAAATGGTGGCATGAAGCTTCCTGCTAAACCAACCACAGCCGACTGTAATAATATAAAAAAAAAAATTATTTTGGAAAGTAAATTTTTATTTTGATTGCCATTAAATGTTAAATGAGCATTTTTCTCATTGTGCTGGAATTTTCATGCCATTTTTTGGTAAATTTAATTTACGTCACACATGGCGTATGTGTAATTTCATTAAGAGTTTGAGCGCTGCTGTGCTTGTCTTGTTGGATTTTTAATCCTAGTGATAAGACAAGCAAAGGAAAATTTGTTTGACTTGAATTGCTGTTTGTCATTTGTTTGAAGCAAAAGAGTTTCTCACAAACTTTGTGACTTTTTTTATTTTTCAAGCAGTTAAAAATTACCATTTTTGTTGGTTGTACACTTTTGTTGGATTTTTTTGAAGTAAAGAGTTTTTAACATATTTTATAACTTTTTTATTTTTAAGCAGTTAAAAATAAACATTTTGTCGTTTCTATGGTATTTGTTATGGATTTTTTAGAGCAGCTTGTTAATCCTTTTAAATGCTTTTTTGGGGAGATGTTTTTTGTAATATCTGTTTAACTCTGTTAATAAAAAGAAAAGGTTTTTCTCCGTCCAACATTTATTTTTGGACAATTGAACTGCGAACACGGAAATTTTGGAAACTTGATTGGGTTTCAAATTTTTGCCTGCTCTCTCTTACGAACAATTTTGGAACTAGGTTTGGTTTTTTTTTTTTAACTCTGTTTATAAAAAAAATATGTTTTTTCTCCGTCCAACATTTATTTTTGGATATTTGAACTTGCGAACACGGAAGTTTTGGAAACTTAATTGGGTTTCAAATTTTAGCTTGCTCTCTCTTACGCACAATTTTGGAACTAGGTTGGTTTCTATTTTTTTACTAGCTCCCTCTTGCGTAGCTCTTTGGTAACTTGCATATTAGCATTTTTCACTTTTGGTCGCTTACGTCAACATTTTATTATAATATAAGTGACACTTTAAAACAAAATTTTAAAAAGATTCTAGCATTTTATTTTCTTAGCCAATTTAATAATGTTTAAGCAAAGCCAAGAGCCCAAAAGTTACACAGGCCTTAGGCCTGAGCTTAAGGATTCTAAATTTTCTGCGTTATTTTTGGTAATTTATTTACTTTTTGCTGCTTTATTTGGCTCATTTATATATCTTGTCAATCAAGTAGCTAATTGTGACGAGATTTTTGTAACTTTGTGAATTTTGTTGAATAAATTTTGCTAGCTGATAATGTCCTGTTGTTAAAAATGTCTGCCATAATTCATGCTTTTATGGCTTGACAAATTTAGTTGATTAGAGAACTGTCTGCATATTTCTTGCTGCCTGGTTGGTTTTATAATATGTAAAGCATTTGCATGCAACATGATTTATGTAAAACAGAACAATTAATATATACTATACATATATATGTACACTAGTATATATGACACTATGTTTGCGTTTGTATCTAGCTGTACCTATACTAAACTTTATTTCCCTTAGCCACAGGCATTCAAGCGAAAATATTTTCAAATAATTTGGAAATGCTCCTGATAACAATTTGCCACAGCTTGGGCAACAGCAACCCATTCATGTCTGTCCTTGTTTTAGCTTGTTCCAGCTTGTTTCTGGCTTGTTCGAGCTTCAAACGTTTCTTTTTGCTTTTTACTTGGTATTTTGTGGCTTTTGTGGTTTAGTCTGCCATAAAATATTATATATATCCTTGCAACACTATAAAATACAACTAAAAAGATGTACAATATTTCAATAAATGCCTTCTCTACAATTTTCTTTTTTTTTTTCATTAATATCTTTTTACAAAAATTTCCATCACTTGGCCAAAACTTTGGCACTAAAGTTTTAGAGTTAGTTTCACACTATTCACCCTGTAATTGGCCTTCAATACTTTTGGACTCGAAAAAATAACAAAAAAGTGAAATAAAATTGCAGCTCTTACAATTTTTCAAGCATTTTGAACAACTCTTGAAAACTCTTTTGCAGTTTCAACTTTTGGCCTTTGGCAAAATTTTACTGCTGTAGTGCAGCATATCAAAGAAATTCATTCTACTCTATATTCTTTTTGTATGAAACTGTTTTGGCACAACATTACGTATACTTGATGCCCACAGCTTGAAAAACTTTCAATAAAGTGCAAAGTAGAGTATTATGGTTTCGTAAAATAGAGCATTATATTGTAACATGATTGGAGTCTTCTTTTTTTCGCTTAAGCAAAAAGTGTTAAGTGATTGAGTAAAGCAACAGCTTAAAGTTTAATGGAAGATGACGTAACGAAACTGTGAGAAAAAATCCTAGTCTGCACAAATTTTAGGCTAAATGTAGTTTTTAGAGTTGAGGCACTTTTGTCAATACAATTTAAAACACTTTTAAATCTTTAAATATTGCAAAAATTATGAAATTCTGCGACGTACAACGAGCAGCAGCAGCAGCAGCTGCAACGACAATATCAAATGAAAAAACAAAGACCAGAGAAATAAAGTTGACTGCGCTGTCGATGTTAGCAGAGCGTTACTGCACACACTCACACACTGCGAGCTATTGTGCATGCATTAGCTTGTGTGCCAGCTAATATTTTTGCTTGCTTCTCTCTCTCACTTTTTTTACTCTCACAAAATTTATGCACTCAATTACTCCACCTTGTTGTTGTTGTTCTACAATGGCCAAACGCTTAGGCCGATCGTGCCTCTCTATCGCTTGTTCCGCGCTCTCTCTTACACGAACAGGCTAAAACCGAACGTGACACTTTTGCGGTTGTGTCATTGTTTTTAGTTTTAGGCAAAAGTTATCAAAATAAAAGTTAAGAACACGATATTTTACAAATCGAATGTTTCGCTGTCTATACTGAATATTCGATACCGATATTTTGATTCCGAACACTTATAAATTCTCGAGCAGCAATATGTAGGTAAATATTAGAATTCAAAATCTTTAAAAATAAACCATTTGTCTTGATTTTTGGATTTTTTCATCCTTTTTCGCTGTTCTCGATATATCGTCAATCCGATACCTAGTTGACTAGTATTTGTATTTCGCTGAAAATAAGTGGAGCGGGCCACTTTTTTCCTCTACCTGTTCGACTTTGATGAATTAAAAAAAAAAAAAAATTTTTAAAAATACATTTTTACCTATCATGGAAAAAAAATATGCGTCAATATCTGTATTCGTTTAGGAGATATGGCTTGTCAAAGAATAGTCTAAAAATTAACAATCCAATTTTCAGTTATCGATAGCTCGATAAATAATGGGAATTTTGCAATAACATTTGACGTGGTCACTAGTGGCAAGTAGCTTTTTTTTAAGATGTGTTCTTATCCCATCTAAAACAATTTATAAAACTGAAAACCAATTTTTAAGGACATTGTAAGGCATATTAAAGTTGGAAAAAGGCATCCCATGACTTTCCTACTAGTTTTTGGCCTGTTCGTAAAAAAAAAAAAAAAAACATTGTGACGTCATTCGATTTCTGTTTCCAACATTGAATATATGGACAGTTTTTATACTATAACTGCCCCATCGATACCAATCAACCGAAATACGGACGAATAAGCATATTTGATGAGAATCATGAAAACCAAGCATCAAAAGTTGACCCACTCTTTAGAATGGCCATGGATATCACAATGCTGTGGGCGTGGAAGATATATTTTGCCAATTTTTGGATATGAGACCTACTATAGAGACAAGTCCAGTATCAGTAACTTGTTGCGACATTTGCCAACTGTGGACTCAGGAAGCCAAATACTAGGGAATAGTAGCAGTGCTTTTTTTTCGAAAAAGTAAGTGAAGTAAATCATAGAAACTTATCATAGGGACTAACTGAAAAGTAAGTCTTGAAGCTATTGGTTCCTTTTGCTGTTGATAAAAGTCGAAAAAACTCACATGAGTCAAGCTGTCCTAACATAACCAATTGTTCTTAACTATTTTTGAATAATTTCAAATAGTTTCAAATCCATTCTGCGGAATTTATATTTCCAAACTTGTTCTGCTACAAGTTAGTTTAAAACCCAAATTGCGGGTTTTGGCTATCTAAGAATAAAATATTTTCCCAAACTTTAGTAAATATGATGGAATCAGATTTCCTTCAAATTATTTGAGATTCCTCTAGAAGACAGCTTGTTATTAAGGAGTAGAGACGAGGAAAACTAAATATAAGCTCACAATCAGAATCAAGATATGCTTTGTTCATAAAGGAATTCGAGATCGAAATTTTTAAGTTTATTAGTCAGTCTATCATCGAAAAGATAATAAAGGGTCATCAATCTTGAGGTTTTTTTTTAAAAATAAAAAACAAATCACAAAAATGTATAATAAATCGGCAAATTTCTATTATCAATAGAAAGAAACATTCTTGCAATTCACTTTTTAAAAATAAGCCCTCCGCCGTAGTTCGTCCAAGCGGAGGTTCCAATTTTAATAATCGGCGGTATCTCGCAAATAACACGGGTAATGTTGGCCTCTAATGATTCAATCGTAGCTGGATTATCCACAAACACTTTAGACTTCACGTAGCCCCAAAGAAAAAAGTCTAACGGTGTGATATCACACGATCTTGGTGGCCAATTCACCGAGCGTGAAATTAATTGTTCCCCGAATTGGTTACTCAATATGTCCATTGTTTCACGGGCTGTGTGGCAAGTAGCTCCATCTTGTTGAAACCAAATGTCGTCGAGATCTCGGGCTTCAATTTCACCACCGGCCCATAAACTACGCGCTGGACGAGGTCTATTCGGTCGAGTGCCATCCAATAATGAATATTGGGTCTCAAATTTGTTGATGGTATGGCGAATAGTGGTCTCAGTAGGTCGATTATGGCGACCATAAAATAGCCTAAGCGCGCGAAAAACATTCTTTACAGAACTTGAATTTTCGTAATATAGTTGTACGATTTGTAAACGTTGTTCGGGTGTAAGTTTTTCCATGATAAAATGGCAATGAAAACTGCATAAAAAACACATGGCAACTCGACAGTACTCACGCGTGGTTTATCAAACAAACCTTTTTGAAAAAAGAAACTCAAGATTGATGACCCTATATGTATGTTCATTATAATTATTATAGCGCGATTATGCAGCTTACGCATGTTTGTACTATACATGATTTTTTTTACTTAATTACAAATTATTTATTTCCAAATAAAAAAGAATGAATTAACGAGCATTATATTATATTATACTATATATAGTATAAAGTATTTAATAAAAGCAAAAAAAATAATTGACCTTTTTTTGCCATGACCAACGTTTTAAAATACGCTTTGAAATTTGCTTAATGTTTTTTTTACTTATAATAAATAATCATTATAAAAGTATTTTAAAAGCCTATGTCAAATATGGCCATTAATAGAGAAAAAAACTTATTTACAAAGGTTGATTTTTTTTAATGGAAACTCAGTCTGCCAGCTGTTCATTGAATATGTTTTGTGTTCAATAATTTTGGCCATTTATTCATTTAAGTTAAATGTCATAAGTTATAGCCATAGTTTGAGTTAATTATTTGAAATACATACCTTTTAAATGCAATGTTCTATTTAGATACGAGCTTAAGTAATTTTTGTTTAACTACGAGGACTTGTTTGCGTTTGGCTTCAGTGGACAGACTAATTTGTAGAGCACTATAACAACAGAGTGCTTGCCGAACCTTGTTAATGTCAACATTACAGCAAATACGAGTCTTAGATACACAATTTTCCAATTTTCCGATTTGAGAACGCGTTTAATTCTTACTTTAAGCCAAGCATATAACTCGCTTGAGCCACAATTTAAGCTAATTAACTATTAGTGAAAAAAATAGAGATGACACTTGTCAGCTGTTTATGCAAATAAGCCGGCAACAAAACCTAGCAAACGCTAGATGGCGCTAGTAAGCAGCAGATCTTGTTACTGACAAAATCACACAGCATACTTTTGGGCAAAAATTAAATATGTATCATTTCCAAAGGGGAAAAAGATAAATGTTGCTTTTTGGCCATATTTTTTCCTATCACGCACAGAATTATATTTTTCATAACCTAGTTTGTATCGGTTAATTGCCAATAAAAAAAAAATATAAAAAAAAAAGCCATATTTTTTTAATATTTATGGGCGCTTTTTTGATTTTGAATCTCAATCAGTACCAATGCACTGTGGGCTCAGATTGTCATATTTTGGCCAAACATCTGGCATTTCCATAATAATTTTTTTAGAGTGATGAAATTTTACGTAAGTGTTGAACTATTTTTCTGGGAAGTTTTAGCCTCCTCAGATTTTTTTAAGATAAAGATAATTTTAATAATTTAAAAAAAACCAAAAACAAATTTTAACTCAATTAAAAAAGAAACTGTTAATTGGAATTGCACCATATTGTACACAAAAGGTAGATTTGAGCTCCACATACATTGAAAAAATAGCCTATACCCAAAATATTGAATGGTTTTGGAGTTATAGCCCCAAACAGTTTCAGCTTTCCAAGCCAATTACAAAAAGACGACAACACCAATCAATCTGGTTTTTAAAAGTTATAAATTTTTGGCATGCTCTTTTAATTTCCGAAAAAAAAGTTTCAAATATCCATATATAATTTTTTAGAATTTTTTGGTCAAAATTGATCATTTTTAATTTTTTTAATTTGCATCTTTGTAAGTATGCTATAAAATTTTCAAATACATTTTATTACAACTTTTGAAAAATGGCTATTAAAGCATATTTTTAGGCAGCTAAGAAATTCAAAAAATAGCAAAATATCCTGGAGGCCAATTTTTAAAATTCAACTTTTAGATACAAAATTCAATTTTCGAAAATCGTGAAGAATTAATTACATTTTCTTGTAAAATATATAAAGAAATTTATAAAATTTTTTCGATCAAGTGTTAGTCGAAGGTGCCCTTAAAATGATAAAAAACACCAAAAAAATCTTTATAAATACTCGAATATATTTAAAACCAGAAAGACTTTAGGTTGAATTTTATTTTTTTTCTGTAGTAATATTTTTAAAAAATAAATTGAATGAAGCTTTCGTAGCAACATGTATCATAGTAAATGCATGTTTTTTTTTTTTGTAAATTATCGTGAAAGCTCGCAAAATGAAAAATATCAACTTTGATTGCTAATAACTTAAAAACCACTAATTATAATTTAATAATTTTTTTTTGCACAGTATACCTTAATATGTGTAAAATCATACTAAATTATCATTTAGTGCAAATTTTAACTTTCTTCTGGGGGACTTTTGGCCAAAATCTGGCTACGCGGGCCCATTGTGCATTGACATATAAGCACAGTATATAAGTTAACATTTATACATAATACTATGGTTTTATGTGTTAAATGCTGAACACAGACGGCTGCAAAAGGGAATTAAAATTTACTTAAGAATAGTCACAGCTTCATGTCATGCTCTTAGTAAATAAAAAGATGGCGTACGTTAAAGTCGGGCGCGGACGACTTTGGGATACCCTGTACCACTGCTTACAATAAAATCCGGTAAATTGCTTAAGAACACCAAAAGACATTTGATTGCCAAATTAGATTATGATACCTTCATAAACAACCAAAAACAGACGAATGTTTAATCAAAAACTTTTTTTCGACCGATCGGCCCTATGGGAGCTATGAGATATAGTCAACCGATTTTGATAAAATTTGGTACAGTGTTGAAGATCTCCAAAAAACTTCGGAATGCAAAATTTGGTTACAATATCTGCACAAACAAACGAAACACAACGAATTTTGTGCAAAAAACGTTTTTTTGACCGATTTGCTCTATGGGAGCTATATAATATAGTCATCTGATTTTGATCAAATTTGGTATAGTGCTTGGGAACTCTAAAAAACTTCTTAATGCCAAATGTGGTTACGGTATGTTCACAAATAAACGAAACACAACGAATTTTGTGCAAAAAACGTTTTTTTGACCGATTTGCCCTATGGGAGCTATATAATATAGTCAACTGATTTTGATCAAATTTGGTATAGTGCTTGGGAACTCTAAAAAACTTCTTAATGCCAAATGTGGTTACAATATCTTCAAAAACAAACGAAACACAACGAATTTTGTACAAAAAACAAATTTTCGACCGATCGATCCTATGGGACCTATATGATATAGTCAACCAATTTTGATAAAATTTGGTACAGTGCTGGGGGTTTCTAAAAAACTTCCGATTGCCAAATTTGGTTATGATATCTTCATAAGCAAACGAATTATCCATCTAAAACTTTTGCTTTTTTTCGAGGTCCTCTGAAACACCCCTATGGGAGCTATATAATGTAGTCCCGATATCAAAAAAATAAAATAAACTTGTCTCCTATGGATTAATAAGGGATCTTATCTGAAAGTTTGGTTGCTCTAGCTCTTACCATCTCTGAGATCTAGGCGTTCATACGGACAGACGGACAGACGGACATGGGTATATCGACTTCTCTAGTCACTCTGATCATACTTTAGGTAACTTTGGGGGGTCTCCGACTTCTCCTTCTGTACGTTACAAACATTTTCGGCTTGCACAAACACAATATACCCTTTGTACCATACGGTACAGGGTATAAAAAACTTTATCTTAATTCGTACAAAAAAAGATTCCAACGAAATATTTTCCCAAAAAAATTATTGGGGCTAAAAATTAAATGAAATTTGCTTATGCAACGTTTCATGCAAAAATAAATATGCAAAAAAGCACAATTTTTAAAAAATTTGTTAAATAATATTTTTTTAATAATATTTTTAAAAGAAAATAATCAACAAATGGCGCTGGCATGCATAGGCAAGGCGAGCGTGCATACAAGCGAATAATTCAATTACAAGGAAAATCAGCGGAAAATGCCGCAAAGCCAACCCAAAAAAAAAAGCGCAACAAAAAGCGAGAGATATGAATAAAAATTGCAATGTGAGACTCAAAAAAATGGCAGAAACGAAAGCAAAGTGGAATGAAATGCTCAACGTAAATCTTTAAGCCACTTGAGTTTGTGCCGAAAAATAAAAAATGGCAAAAACCGGCAACACTAACAAAGAAATCTAGAGAAAGATAATCCCACAACATGGAACAGCAAACAATCATAACAATTCTAGGAACAATTGAGCAGGCAGTCCTCGAATGAGATGAGAAGGTATCAAAAGTATGACGACGTCAGCAGACAAAACGATGACGAAGAAGATGCCCCTGCCCCCACACTCGCTGTCTGACATTGCCTATGTAAATAATTTAAAACGGAAATGACGTAGATTATGCGCTGGCAAACGGAAATAACTTGGTGGCTCATAATGGCCGACTAGCCAACTGGCCAACTGACCAAACACAGTCCAAGCCAAAAGTCACTGGCCAAGTTGGTTGCAACAAACAAAGAGCAAAAAGCATGAATACAAATAATTTCCAAACAATGAGCATCGTCCTGGCGCAGACACAAGCCTGACCAAGCGCCTTTTTTTTGGGGGGGGGGGTTCCTTTTTTTGTTTTTTTCGATGAAAAAACAAACAACTTGCGCCAAAAAGTAGACAACATTTTGCTGTTATTTGCATTTTATTTTTTCGGCCTTTGTAATGTAGAAGCGAGCCATTTTGTTTAACGGAATAAATTCAAATTAGGACGAAAGAACAAAAAATAAATGATAGAAAAAAAAACAGATGTAATATAGCTGTAAGCGAGTTTTTTCGACTTTGAGATGCTCTGAGCTGAGAAGTTATTGCGAATTTACTTATGTTAAAAATTGCATTAGGAATGTTTTGATGAGGTTTGGAATCAACCAGGAACAATCCCGAATTATTTCTAGTCAGAAATCAGGCGAATAAGTCCAAAATCCCTTCAACTCAGCTTCACCATCAACGAAATCTCAACATTTTTTTTAAATTTTGAATATATATACAACTCTTTCAGAAATTACACTGACCACCAACCGTTTTCAAAAAAAAAAAAAGTTCTCATTATTCTGTTAAGGATGCTTTGCCTTCCACTTGCTCTCCTAAAAATCTACGAATTGTTGAACGTTTTCGAATACTGTAGTGTTTTCCTGTCAGAAATAGGGCAAAATAAATCCGAAAGCCCCCTCATACCCACATCTCCGCCAATCTCTCTACACCAACTTCCCCGAAGTATTGAAATTTCTTTCAAAATGTAAATAAAGTGTCTTACAGTCAGAAATTCTCCTCGCACTTATTCACTCGCTCACGGAAATTTCCGAATTCTTTAAAGTTTTTAATATTTTAAAGCCTTGCAATGTTTATATCACCCAGCCAGAAATCTCTCTGTAATTAAAATTTCAAACCATCAAACAGTTTGCAAAAAAAAAAAAATAATATTTGCCCCAATTTTTATGGATCTGTTGAGGGATTCATCGACTTTCACTTCCCCTTTCCGAATTTTCTTTATAGTTTCTAAATTTCCAATATGCTAGAGCCCTACAATTTATTCAAGCCATTCAGAAATCATTCGTAGATTGAAATTAAAAAACAAAAAGGCAATATTTACCCAGAGTCTGAGCCGTTGAGAACATTTTTGGCAATCATAAACTTAACATTGTTTATTGGGCTCACATAAGTCACGTTACCAATCTTAAACTTTGAAAAATTTTTAAGTAGATAAATTTCAAAATTTATAGAAGGCTTTCGTATAAAAAAAAAAAAATTTTAAGACAATTTTTAATAATAGAGATAGCTTCTATTGAGAAAAAAAGAATTTTACGCTCAAAAAGAAGCGTTTTGCCCTTAAAATAAGAATTTTCTGTGTGAAAAGAACGTTAAGAGCCATTTTAGTGAATAGAAACTCTTAATTAAAGAATTTTTAGAATTATTTTAAAAAGAACTGCTTTCTAAGAACATTTCGTTACCATTTTTTAGTCCCAATGTTGAGAATAAGAATGGTTTATCTTAATTTTAAGAAAATAGAAATTAATTATTTTTCTTAAATACTCGAGGGCTGAGCGAATTCGAACTTAAATTAAGATCGTCAGCTTTGCAAGCTGTGGTAAGATGCTTGTTTTTTTTATAGGAAACCGTGAAATATATTTTTTATTCCATATCTGGAGAGTGCAGCTTCCGATTTACTTGATGGTTTTTTTGTTTTGAATTTTACGGCCGTGCCGTTCCACTTTCACTAAGAAAATTCAGCCACAAAAATTAATTAATTAAATTCGTTGAGGGTACACCTCTTAGCTCTATTTTGGGCCTAAATTAATCATTTCGAACATTTTCGATCAAAAAATTTTAGAAAATGTCGGTAAAGTGTAAAAGAGGCGGTGGCAAAATTTGCAAATTAAATTAAAAAATTAATTTCAATTGTATTAAATTAATTGAAAAATAGAAAGTCAAACAATCATGCCTGAACCCGCCTATATTAGGCAATATTCACAATGTTAACCGCATGAACTAGTTCATTTTTCGAAAATATTTGTTTCTCTAAAACATAAAATTTTTCGAAAATATTTATTTCTCTATAATAGGTACAAATTTTTTCGAAAATTTTTATTTCTGTATAATATGAAATTTTTTCATAATATTTTTTTTTAGATTTAATCGAATAGTATAGAAAGTTTTGACTTGTAGTAAAAGAAACTGCGAGACGCAACATTTATTTATTATAATAATATTGTATATAATTTTTATTATTTTATTTTTATAAATATAAAATAGAATTTTTTCTATATTTAAAATAAGTTTTTAGCCAGAAAAACAAAGGCTTACGGGCTTTATGTTTTATATTTTATTATATTTTATTGCTTCTATTACATAAACAAGTTTTTTTTTATCATAATCGTAGTATTAAAGAAAAGAGTATAAGAGCAAAAAAAGTTTCGATGAAAAATCAATGACAAAGCAATACGAATTAAAAACAAAATAGCAAATTTAGTATTATAAAAATAAAGCAAATTGTTAAATTTAAACTTAAAAATTAGTAATCGAATCTCCAAAACTATTATTTGAATTTTTAATTTTATAAATTTAAATGTTAAAAAATAAATTACCTACTAAGCGTTTTTTTTTTTATTATACTTTTAGCACAAAACATTTATGAACGTCGCCAAACTAAAATTGTGCAATAAATATCAAAATAATTTGGTCATCAAAACCTTTTTTATTGTAAAAATAACTTCAAAAAACATAAACCAGAAACCATCTGAAAAAAGACTTAATACAAACCCCACAGATAAAATAAATATTGTATATTATATATTGCTCTACTGACAATAATAAATCTATCGATTATACAGACACCTAATGTTACATTGGTTAGCCAGAGCACGTACGCGTCAAAGTTATGTCTCTAAAAACCGAGAGATGTGGATATAAAGATGTATAAAATTCCAGCTGATGATAGTCGTGACAAACAATCCCCCATTTCCAGCATACCCCTCAAAGGAGCAGAGTGCAGCGTATAAAAAGTGGGTTGGGAAACGCTCAGCTTTGGCGCCCAGCATTAGGCTTTGTCTTTTTGATTTAGCAGTGTACCCCATCCTAAAAAGGGAACCAAAATATAGCATATTACGAAGCCCATTTATTTGCGAAAGAGACGGCACTATATACGAGGGCAGGCTGAAAAGTTATTGGTCCAGCTGGGAAACCAATCTAAGAAATATATTTTATTTTATAATTATATATCAGATCGGATTGCTGTGTATTTTCAACATATCAGAGACGAGGGAAGTAGTGAACTTCTTTTGATAAATTGACCCCGAAAAAGTCAAGGCAGCTCTATTAGCCAACAAGATGAAGGCTACGTTTTTTTTTAATGCTCGTTGCATAATTCGTAACGATAACCATATCCTTGGCAATATAATAATTGTATTATCGGATCGGTCCAAGTAAGCGGTACTTGCTGATTTAAAACAAAACAGAAAACAAATTTTTTAGCAAGACAAAGGAAAATATCGTTTATTATACGAAAATAATATAATTTATTTTACAAAGGAGTCGCCCACCTAAAAGTGAAAAAATAACTAAATAGATTTGATTTAATTTTTATTTGAAATTTTCTGAAAAGCGCTTCGAATGAAAAACTGCATATTAAAAAAATATACACGAAAAATTACGATCAAAAATTTTTAACAAGTGGACGCAGATAACATAACAAAACAGTGTTGTCTTTTAATTTTAAAAATGCTTAGCGTTAGATGGCGCCACTACTTCACTTACACTGGTGGTTCCATCTGAAATAATATGCAATAATTTTCATAAGAAAATATTCGAACTGCGTATGAGCCATAAATGGTTTTGACGAAATTTTGATTTGAAAGTTTCTAGCTATATAAATTAGAGCAAAAAAAAATTTGCAAAGTTTCAGTTTTTAAAGGTAACGCTTTTTGGCTTTATTTAAAAAAACTTTTTATTTGCTTTTTATTTAATTGTGACTAAATTACTGAATATTTTTAAACCATTTTTTTAGTCTTAGTTGTCAGTTGGGCTCTTAAAAAAAATGTTCACATTTTTCATTTTGGTTTTTGCCTTAAAAAAAAATAAGAAAACTACATATAAAAAATTGTTTTTTTGACCTATGTATCGATCTGCATCTTTAATTTTTTTAAATTTCGTTGCCTTATACAGCAGGACACTTTGTTGCTTTTTAATTTTAAAATTTTACTAGCCTTACTTCTCACAGGCTTTGGTTAAAAATATAAGCATAAATATGTATCGAAGTCTAAGCAGGAATTAAGTTAATTCATCAATTATTATTATTTGGATCTCACGTATTGTAAAATAAAATTAAAGCAAATCAATTGAATCAATTAGCCCGTAACATTTATTTGCTATTGCTTGGTCCCCATAACTCCACCACACCGCATTTTTTTTTTTCATATAAAATGATAGTTATATTGTTGTAAACACCAATATGTAACAACTTAACAGCGCCATCTAGCGACAAAAAGTTAATTGCGTCATCTAGCGGTTACGGCGAACAAGAGAAAAAGTCGTGAGCGCACATTTTATAAAACCAACTAAATATATTATGAGAAATAATAAGATTTCTCAAATTGTATTAAGTTTATAGAATACATAAAATTGAATCAAAATTTTTAAGCGATGGCAAAGAACTGCCTTATGAGAATCCAACAAAAAGGCTAAAAAGGAAAGTTTTACAAATCTGATTCGATAAAATATGATCTGAATCTCTACCAAAAGATGCCCGGTATTGTTGACCATTTCTTGGGGCCGTTGTGGGACCTTTTATGATATCTTCAGTTATTCAGGCTGGATTGGTGATCAATAATTTAAAAACTGCGATTCATAAAAATATATGTATCTATTTTTGATCATTTAAAGAATCTTTCAATATTTTTCCAATAATGCGACAGATTAGAAGAGAAATCCAACTAAACGATATATCTGGCGAGCCAATAGAAAACTAGGTTTAAATTCAACCGTAAGAAATTTCTCTGCATTTGGTCCACATTGACTGTTATTGACTGTCATACCTCCGCTACAATGACCTGCTTTTAAGGCATCGAAACATATTAGCTAAAAGGCTCCCTTAAGATCATCCCCTAAAATAGTTTAAAAAAATTTCGTACAAACATCTCATCGAACAAATGACGTAATTTACTTAATCTCTCAAGTCGACAAGATGATTGCTATGAAGTCGTCCAAATCTGCCCTTTAGATAGATATCATGTCATATATTGTTATTGTGTACAAAGCTGATTTGGCGATCCATATTTAAGACTACTGCAATTTATAAAAATATCTGTATTTTTGAATAATTTGCATTATATATATAGGGTGGTCCATTTAAAAATTGGCATTTCATTTTGCTATAAAAAAAAACGGCTGAATATTTTTCAATGGTTGAACTGTTATTGGAACGGTTGTTTCATGACATTTATTTATGAAAAACAATTTCGGTCAAATGACCACCACGGCTGACTTGGCGGTAGCCAATTGATCCATCCAATTTTTGAGTACGCCTATACCACTTTTACGCGTTTTTCGTTTGTTAAACGATCCATGACTAAAATAGAGTAGTTTTGAACTTGACATACTATGTCAAAGAGCATCCACTTTGGACGTTTATGTTTCGAATTATGAGTGTTTAACAACCAAACCAACAGATGGCTCACCCTATATAAAAAATAAAAAAAAGCTGTCATAGCTGAAGAATTTGCTTGCATAGAAAAAGGTCCTTCAAAAGAAATAGAAATCTTTAAAACGAATCTCTACTTCGAGTGGCTTGATACTACTTATAAAATGTATAATTACCTAAAAAGCAATTCTGACTTCTTTTTAGACTGCCCTCGTCGATACACATTTGGTTTTCATAGCATGAGTTTTTTTTTTTTAGCGCAGAACATTTATATGAATGTATACGCAGTATGTACTACATAGATGGTTCAATTGCTTTATATACATATATACATTTTTTTTTGTGAGGAGGCAGGGTCCAGCTATCATGCATCATCATAGTGCTAGTTGTAAGTAAACCAAACAGATGCTAGCTGCTCTATAATTGCGTCAACTGCAGACGGACATCAAGTTTATTTATTTAACATTCAAGCACCTAAAAGCAGGCTATAAAAATAAAAATAAGCAATAATCTCATGCTACAGAAATGTCAATGACATAAATCGAAAAATTATATACATATACTATATATATAGCAAAAAAATGAGCACTGCAGTCATAAAACGCGAGCGACCTTGAGCTGCATACATTTAGGCCTAGAATTTATGAAGAGTACACGCGACAACAACAACAATAACTCACAGTCTACAGTTTAGACTGTAGGGGGGGTTACAAACGCCAGACCATAAAAATTTCAGACTAAATAATGCTGATGGCGCCAAGGAATGACTAGGACAACGCTTCAAATGCTACCAAATAAAGTTAGCCAGTAAAAAATGATGTCAAAAGGCGTGGCAGAAATCCAAGAGAAACATTCATTCACTCATTCATTGACTATAAAATTTCAGTGTTGAAAATGCTTTAATGAATGCTTGCATAAAGTATACGCAGCAGGACCTCTTGACTGCTACAACTGACGCGGCATGACATTCATTGTTATGGACAGGAAGCGAGCTGCGGAGGGGGACACTTCAATGGCAATTCGCAGCCATTTTTCAAAGGAAATGCTTAAGTAACGGAAACAATTTACTTAATAAAGCAGAAGCTGAGGCGGCACAGAGTAGTCTCTCTCTCTCGCTGGCTGGACAGCGTAGTAAAAAGCAGCAAAATACCTTTGGAAAATTATAAACAACCCGCAGGAGCAGCAACCCCAAAAAACGACGACAACGGAAACCTACATAAATTATAAATATTACGCAAAAAGGCATTGGGGAAATTGTTTGCTGCTATTTTTAGGGGGACTGTCAAGGAGCAGGGAATGGTCCAAAACTAAACGACATTAGTATTGGCAGCAGTTTGAAGGTATTTTTATTTTATTTTTTGCACTGGCCTTTTGCGAATTGCTGGAAAGGATTTTGATAGAAAATGCTTGGCTAACATCAAATAATAACTTCCGTTGGGTTTATGGATTGTCATATTGTAGGTGGGCAAAGCAGAGCACTTGGGTTAGCATCAGAGACGCTTAACCTTTAAGGCATTGCAAAAATGGCAACAACAAAAAAAAAAGGAATAAGCTGAAAACTTGCCTAAAATGTTGTAAATCTTAACAAGATAGCTCTTTGTTATGGCAAAAAAGGCGGAAAGAAAAAAACAAGATATGTATATGCATAAATATGCGATAAATTTATAGTATATAAGACAACAACAATAAAGCTTGGGCTAAAAGTAAATCTGAGAAAATATTTGACTATTGCTTTTCAATATCTGGGCAATAGCTTAGGGTTAATAAATTATGAAATTCAATAAAACTGAAAGTGACCTAAATTATAATGCGTCTCATTTGGTATTTATGTTGTGAGCGGTTTATGTATATAAAGCCAAGTTATAAAGGGTCATCAATCTTGAGGTTTTTTTTTCACAATAAGGTTTTTTTTAATAAACCACGCGTGAGTACTGTCAAGTTGCCATGTGATTTTTATTCAGTTTTCATTGCCATTTCATCATGGAAAAACTTACACCCGAACAACGTTTACAAATCGTACAATTATATTACGAAAATTCAAGTTCTGTAAAGAATGTTTTTCGCGCGCTTAGGCCATTTTATGGTCGCCATAATCGACTAACTGTGACCACTATTCGCCATACCATCAACAAATTTGAGACCCAATATTCATTGATGACACTCGACCGAATAGACCTCGTTCAGCGCGTAGTTTATGGCCCGGTGGAATCATCGGTCCATATTTCTTCAAAAATGACGCTGGTCAGACCGTAACCGTCAATGGCAACCGTTATCGCACCATGATAACGAATTATTTGCAATCTGAAATTGAAGCCCGAGATCTCGACGACATTTGGTTTTAACAAGACGGCGCTACTTGTCACACAGCCCGTGAAACAATGGACATATTGAGGAACCAATTCGGGGAACCGGACCGGTAAATTGGCCACCAAGATTGTGTGATAACACACCGTTAGACTTTTTCCTTTGGGGCTACGTGCCAACATTACCCGTGTTATTTGCGAGATTTCCAAAAAATGGAACCTTATTTAAAAAAAAAACTCAAGATTGATGACCTTTCACTAGAAGCAGTTTTTTTTTACTTCCAAAAGGTCAAAAGGATGTCCTTAAGCACACGCTTTTAGATTTTTTGTATTTATTTTATTTATTTATTGCTCTGACCCCCTTTTTTATATTTTTGTAAAGTTTTACTAAATAGTCGAAATGAGAAACCTTTTTTGAAAATGGATAATCAATCAGTGTTCAAAAACCTAAAATAGTCAGGATCAGAAATGCTACCCTCTTTTTAATAAGAGTTCGAAATAAAATTGTTACTCAAATATGAAGTCTAATTGAGCATTGGCGTACAATTGAGTCGTAAAAGAAAAATATTTTGACAGTCCTGAATTATTGCCGAGGCAATACGAAGCAGTTCGGCGATGACATGTATGGCATGGAATGTAGGGGAGCGTGAAGCAACGTGGCACACGAGGAAACAAACTTGGAGCACATATTTCGCATATCTTAAGATGGCTGCCGAAAACCTAACCAATCAAGATTTTACTCTCTCGCTTAGGTCCACCATTTTGTAATTTTGAAATTCTAACCCCAGATTCGTGATTAGCGAGCCTGAAAACCCATATTTGCATACCCAACTCGAACTTTAAACACATAAATGAAAAACAAATCTTAGGTTCGCCATTTTGAAATTTTGAAAAACTAATAAGGTACTTATAATCAGCTACCACCAAAGTATCTGAATAGCATATAAAAGGTGTTGCAATAATGTTTTTCTGAGAATAAGATTAAAAATTGTGATTAAATTGTGAAGATACTTTGCTTTGGCGGCCATTGTAGCTTCTCCATTTTGAATTATCAAAAATCATCATACGGCTTAAAAAGTAGATGAGAAGACGAAAAATTTAAGCCCAAAAACGTTAATTTATCTTAAAAATTTAAGTGTGAGAAGAGTGTGGCTGGTCTGACATAGCCCATATATAAATACATAAAATATTAAATCGTTACAAAAATTATTACACAATTTAAAAAAAAAATTAAAATTACAAAGTTTTTTTTCTTATATTGTGTAAAACTTTTTTTCCAAAGACAACAAAAAATTTTATTACTAATGCATGTGACGCATAGTATTTATATAATAAATAAATAATAAAATAAGTATAAATAAATGTATTATTATTTATTATTAATCACCAATTGCAAACATTGTTTTTTTTTTAATTATTTGCTTTAAGCTATGTATTTTCACTAAAAGTATATTGGCTTACCATTTACACAAAAAAAAATAACAAAATAAAGAGTAGTATGCAAAAAATATTTTATTTTTTATAAGCTTTTAAGAAAAAATTATTCAGTTACAACTTTTTACTTTATTTAGGAGAATATTTAATCGACCATAATCAATTGAACCGAAATGTATATGTCAACCAGATGACGCGCATGTTTAAGCCCTCGCATATTTATTTTTATTTATTTATTTTATTATATATATACATATATATTGTTTATTCATCAACATATTTATACATTAGTTTATTTATACAATTTATAGAGATTAGCTTAAAAAGAAGCTTTACAACTAAGGTGTGAAAAATTATGTTGTGTAAATTTTAGAAGGATATTTTGAATAAAAACCTTAAAACTAAGAAAATAAAAAAAAAGAGAGAACATTTTTTATATATTTCTTTAAACGTTCACACTAAAACTGAACATATCTATCTGATTTGCTGCTTTCTTTATAATTTGAATAATAATGATTTTTAACACGCGCGTAAAGATCGGAACTATTGGTGCAGGGAAATGAAGACAAAATTTAAATGTGGTACCTTCAAACACGTTTATATTACAACATCGTTACAGGTGACGAATCTACGCAAATAAGCCCGAATAGAAAAGATCAATTATAAGTGGTGCACATACATTTGTTTGCTTTCGGAGAATAGAGCAATACCAATCACCGACAACAGATTGCGCTACATAATAGCAAGGAAGCATAAAAAGCGTTGCAGAAATCAAAATTATGATAGAAATTTGTTAACAACTCATTTACCTACTGTGAGCAGAAAAATTTGCCACCACCTTACATCGTTTCTTCCTATTTGGCAGATAGTGCGTTAGTGCACTGCTTAAACTGCATGAACTGCATAAACTGCTTGAACTTCTTGGCGAGAGTAGCGGTGAAAGCGTGCGGTCCACTATCACCAATGCTAGGGAAGGCGTAGCGGATCTGCTTCGGCGTGTTTATATTAGTGCTGGTGCGAGAGAGTGAGTGCAGAGTAGTTGA
The DNA here is from genome assembly GCA_949987675.1 of Chymomyza fuscimana. NCBI lineage: Eukaryota > Metazoa > Arthropoda > Insecta > Diptera > Drosophilidae > Chymomyza > Chymomyza fuscimana. The sequence continues at coordinate 34,878,096 of OX465088.1, read as the reverse complement.
TAGGGATATTGTAGTCTACGGCCAACTCTGTCGCACGCATTAGGAAAGATAGTTCGATAAGCAGTGTGACGTTTGAGATTAGGCTACTTCAGAGCTGGGCAAAAAGAGAACGGACGAAAAATCAGAGTGTGCTAGTGAGCTTTACACTGCGCAAAAAAATCGTGTTGTAAAAGGATGTTTTCATAGCCATCGTTATTCTTATTTGCAACTTACTATTGTTATAAGCCTCAGTCAGCTGTATTTAATCATTTATTTCACTTAGTGTACACAACATACACAGTCACAGCGTAGGTTTTTTTTTTTTTTAATTCGTGAATGCAAATAATCAAAAATACATATATTTTTATGACTCGCAGTTTTTCAATTATTGATCGCCAATCCAGCCTGGAGATATAATAAAAGGGGCCACAACGGCAACAAGAAATGGTCAACAATACCGGGATTCTTTTAGTGGAGATTCAGATCATATGAATAATTTTGCTCTATGCAACTTCGGTTTGCGTTTGGGCTATGGGCTGCCCAGCTCTGGGCACTAAAAAATTTCGGATTACATAATAGAGTTTTAGAGCACTCAAAACATGGAATTACTGATTTATAACTAATAACTTCTCTTTAGGTTCGACTAAAAATAATAAAGCTATAATTTTTTTTAAATGTTTTTAGAGGTAACCTTGGCTTAAAGATGTGTAAAAGTGCATTCGTTTTAATAGAGAAAGGTATAAAGCCATTTACAATAATAAATTATGCCTCTTTCACTATTATTGCAGAAATAGGCTGAAAAGATAAAAGTCGTAGAAAGTCAAGTTAATTAATAAGCGTACATCATATTTCTTTGTCAGCTTTGTCATATCTTAAAGCCTACTTCCAATGACTGATATAAAAAAAGCAAATCCATTACAATCGCAGTAAGCAGTAATTTCCCTCATATTGCAGACAGTACCAGTTTTCAAAGTTACCAGAGTCAAAATTCTATGTCATTACAACTAGTTGACATAAGTTTATTTGTCCTCCTTAACTGGTATGACTAGACACATTCACATGGTTATGATAACTTTACATGTAGTTGAGAAACTTCATTTTGTATTGTCGTCTGCTTAAAACTTTGTTACTTTTGTCGCAATTTTCTTTTTTTTTGCTTGAAATGCAACATAAATTTCAATAACTAGAGTTACGAGCAGCGCACATCGTGACGTCACGACATCAAGACCTCACGACTTTTGCTAAAATCAAAAAGCATAACAAAGATGTGTTGTATATAGCGCCCAAAAGTATGCCACTAGATTTTCACATACTCTGACGCTTTTCAACGCGTTGTCAGTTCGCGGCAGTTCTATTGTTAGCTTTCATGGTCTGGTATTGTGGTTGGGAAAATTTTTCAACAGCCTTGTCTTGCCTTTGTGTGCGTGTGTATCTGTGTATAAGTCGCTGCTGCTGTGGCTTTGTGAGCTCACATGTAAACAAGCTGCTACAAATGTGTGTGGTGCGAGTATCTGTGTGTGATTGTTTCCATAGAGGGTTGTAATGTTTTGTCATCGTTATGTTTGTGGCTTTTTTTGGGTTTATTTCACTTGTCAGCTGTTTTGTTGCCTTTGTTGCTATATAAAGCAAGTTGCAAGCTGCTTTTGAAGTCTGACTCTGAGTAATGCAAACCGGCGCCCAAAAGTAGGCAATCAATTATAACACATGACAATAGACAACGCTGTCAAATCAAAGCACGAAATCAAAGCATGAGTTATGTAATGTACTGCATATATACAAGTTCAGATAAAATAATATAAAAATTTGTAACAAAAGCAGTGAGTGCACACAATTTAACACAGAGTACACTACAATAAACAGAAACGGGGCGTCAAGATCGTTACATAAAATGTTGGCTATGGCGTTGAAAGTAAATTAAGGCAAATGTCCGCAAATTTATTAGAGTGTTTGTGTGTGTGTGTGTATTGTGGCACAGTGCTGCTTAGTAAAAGATAAAAACGTGACCACAAAAACATAAACAAAGCCATGAGGCAAGTCAAATGAGCACCAAATTGGGGAGACGACTCCAAAGCTTCAAAGCGCTTTAATAGGCCGCTTAGTAAGAAAAATGCGCGCTGTGTAGCGGCGGCATGTAACTATGAGATACTTTGTGGCGCGGCCAAGCACTTGCTTGTCAAATGCAAGTGGCGCCATAAATCAGCCAGCTGCGGCAGCCACCAGGCCGCAACTAGCTACCAAAAAAAAATATATCTACAAACAGCGTTCAAATTTATGCTACAACTTTTTATTTTGCGGTTTTTTTTTTTTGAGTCATAAACTGTTGTTTGTAAACAATTTTAGTTGCTATGTTGCATAGGCTGTGGGGCAAGTGCAACATTTTTTTCAGTTGCCTTAAAGTAGACACAAAAAAAATGGCAAATCTTGTCTGGGGGATTTTTGCGCGCGTTGCGAATTATTGATGCCACGACGCTGATTGCTTTGCGTTTACGCCATTTAAGGCAAATGCTGCGCTGCCAAAAAGTATGCAACACATAATGCTAAAAGCTTATGTCGAGTCTGACTTTGCTCTGACTCCCATCCCATGGCTCTTATCAGTGGCGTTGCTAGCTTGGGGGGAAAATACGAGCAAAAAAATGATTATGATTTTCTGTAAATTTTAATAACTATATAATATATATATAATATATAATAATAATTTAAAAAAGGCAATTAAAAATACAAAGTTTATAAAAATAAATTTATATGTAATTTCATCTTCCTTTTTGAAAATTCGATATAAATAAATGGCAGAATAATATAATCGGGTTTAAGCAGTATTTTAGAAATTTTATCTAGAAAAAATTAAAAAAAAATGTTCTGAAAGTTAAAAAAAATTGTTCCGTATTTTAAAAAAAAATAAATTTTTTTTTTTATTTTAAAGTATGTAGATATTTTTCTTCATTAAGAAATTTATTTTTAAAAAATTTTATTTTTTTTTGTAGGAAGTTTTTTATTTAATAGCAAAGTAAGTAGTAGTAAGTAAGTAAAAATTTTTTTTTTTTTTAAATTGCAATTGATTATCTAAATGCATTGCCCATTTTCAAATATAAAATACAAAATTTATAAAAATGGTTTTATATATTATTGTATTTCATTTTCTTCTTGAAAATTCCGTCTTCAAAATAAATGGAAAAATAATAAGTAGTATTGCAAAATTGCTAGAAATTTGATTAAGAAACAATTTTTTAAATTATGAAACCCAAAAATTTTTTATTATTAAGCTATTTTTTTTTATTTCAAAGTAATTGTTTTATTTTTTTAAATATATTTTTTTTTAAATGGTAAAAAAATATTTCTTTATTTTCTGGAACAAACTTGAAATTGTAAACACATACGATTTCAGGAACAAGGACTAAAAATCAGTTTCGAACTGTACCCAAATAATTTAATTTTTTTTTATTGATTTTTATAAAATGGAAATTTTTGAGACCAAAATGAATTTTGAATTTGATTGTGAAAATATTGCATATAGGCATTTCTTTAGCCACAATTAATAAGAAACAAGGAGGTCAGAACAACATTAGATGAAAAACTAAAAAATATTTGTATTTATTTAATATGTCAGTATTGGACATCAATTTTTCATATCGTTTGGATCCCAGTTCGTACCCAAATGTTGGCATCTGCCATACAAAAGCATATTTAAATTTTACATATTATTTTTAAACCATTTTTTAACAAAAAAAAATTTCAAAAATCAACTTAAAAATTTTTAAGAAATTAATTTGAAATCAAAGCAGTTTTCGAAAAATGTGTCTCTAACAGATTTCAATTATCTCAATTTTGTGTTCAAAATTTTGATAACCTCAAGAGATGAACAGGAAAATGTCGCAAAAACAAGTTTCCTACGAAAATGGGAAAACCTTTTTCAAAAGCCATTTATGTACTTTTATTTTTCTTAAATGAGGTTATATAATTTTCAGCCTTGTTTTATTAATAGTTCCTTGACATAAAAAGTACATAAAAAGTAATTTTTATAAAATCAAAATGATTAGCCTCTTGAGTCTTTATGGAAGATTATAATTATAATTTCTTTCCTGGGTATAGAAAAGATATTTTAAGGACTATTATTTTTTAGGACGGGAATCAACTGCTTAAAAAATGTAAAATCCCTGAATATTTTAGTCAAACTAATATGATAATTTCTTATTATTTTGATTTTTTTGTTGGGAAAATTTTGTTTATATCATCTTTTAATAAATAATATTAAAGGAATTTATTTTAAATGAAAGGTGAAGTTCTACAAAACTTTTGACTTTAAAAGATATGAATTGTCCCAAATATATGCTCGTATGAGCTTATTAAAAATGCGCAGCTGATGATCATGGCTTGCATGATAGATCCCCTAAAACCCCCTCTACGCCACTGACTAATATAAACAAGTAAAGTTATTTGGTATGTCTGGCATGTACTTGACTTGACTTGACTTGACTTTGTTACCTACTGCACTCAGGCCAGGACACCCTCACGCTGTGACAGTCCACCCACCAAACCACCATCCCCAACTCACCTCCGACCCCTCCTCAGCTTAGAGTTTATTGTGCGTGCTGTTATTATTACACTTTGGCGCTTTGGTAGCTCCAAAAAATCAGCGCACACATTGTCAGCATATCAATACGTGGAGCTCCCGGAATTATGCAGCAAAAAAAAAAAATACACCACGACGACCACGAACCACAAAAGTTTTGCTAGACTCTTTTTCGGTATCTTTTTGTTTTGGCAAAAGGAAAAAATTATGCCAAACAATAAACGTTAGAACATTTTCGAGAAAATAGCCAGGATGTACATAGGCTTTGCTCTAATCGCAATGAGGCAGCAAAATTTCCCGACAGCTTTGTCCACAAAGAACATTGGAACATTTTTGTACACAACTTTAAATTTGTCTGTTTGTTAGCCTGGTAATTGCGCAAGTTTTTCGTTTCAATTTTTATGCAAACATTTGGTTTTAATGTGTTGTCGCTGCGGCTTTATTTGTATCTTGCCACAAAGTTTTTGAGCTCTGTTGATAGGCAGCCACAGCCGCAACCTCCAATATAGTATATACTTGTGCCAGAAAAAAAAAATAATAATATGTACTTGTATAAATATATACTATATTATTAAGCCTTGGCTAGGTTTAGTGGCAGCTAGTCGTAAATTGTACTTATCTTCTGCAGCTAATTGAATTATCACCCAAAGGCCATAAAACTAAAAAAAAAGAAATAAGCATAAACGCAAATACACGCAAGCATAAATGCACTGAGAGAAAGAATGTCAGCAAATTGAAGTCAAATTAATCACATTCGTTGGGCTATAGTCAATTTGGTATACACTTTATATAGCCAAAAATACTTCATGCTAACTGATGAATAAAAATTGATCACAATAAATAACGGCCCTCTAGTCCTTGTAGGACTTAAAGGAACTTATATATATACAATAAATAGCTGCATCGATTTGAAATTGTTCCAAAAATTTTCTCTGTCCAGAGTAGATTAACTTTGTTGAATGGAGTAGAAATATACTAAGTGAACAAAGACGTTAAATGTAAGAGCGAAAAATTTTTGAATTTTACCAACTTCGCGCTTAAACTAACTCAAAATGTAACTTTATATAATAAACTTTATATTTATAGAGCTAGAGTAACCAATTCTGATGTGAGCGTAATAAATAAAACTATGTTGACCATTGCACTGTGGGCCCAGATTGTCATATTTTGGCCAAAAATCTGTCATTTCTATAATCATTTTTTTAGAGTGATGAAATTTTACACTCGTGTTCGTCAAGGATTTCCTGGGTACAATTTTTAAAATTCAACTTTTAGATAGAAAATTCAATTCCCGAAAATCGTGAAGAATTACATTTGCTTGTAAAATGTATAAAGAAATTTATAGAATTTTTTTCGATCAAATATCGAGTGGTAGTAGGAGGAGGTACCCTTAAAGCAAATTAGCCAAATGATAGAAAAAACCAATAAAATCTTTATAACTACTCGAATATATTCAAAACCGAAAAGTTTTGAAGCTCAGTTTTATTTTTTTTCTGAAGTAATATTTATAAATAATAAACTGAATAAAGATTTTGTAGCTACATGTATCATAGTAAGTGCAGGTTTTTTTTTCCGTAAATTATCGCGAAAGCTCATAAAATACAAAATATCAACTTTGATTGCCAATAACTTAAAAACCACTAATTATAATTTAATAATTTTTTTTGCTCAGGATACCTTAATATGTGTAAAATCATATAAAATTGTGTTTTTGTACAAATTTTGACTTTCTTCTGGGGGACTTTTGGCCAAAATCTGGCTACGCGGGCCCATTGTGCATTGGTCGTTAAAAATTAATTGGGACCAAAAAATGTAAATGAGCGGATCTCTTGTTGAATCATCTCTTCAATTTTGATGATTTTTTCCTATGTGCTAAATGTTTTCTTTTTTTACTCTTCAATTAATTTTCGAGTTATCAATAGCAGAGAATTTAGGTCGAATAAAAATTTTTTTTTATTTACTTTTATTTTTTTTAAAATTATAAGATTCTTGTTAGCGATTTTTAAAGTCTAAGCTCACATAAGCCAATCGAATTATATATAATTAAATTAGCACGATTTAATCTCTCTATGTATCTTTTTTGGGGCTATGTTGGCATTAAAGGTAAAAAGTTGATACAAAATAATTTTTCTCATACATTTATTTGATATATTCATTGCCACAGGAAAAATCGTAAAAAAGTTCTTAAGTTCTAATTAAAAAAAAATTAATATAAGTTCAGAAGAAATCGCAAATAAAATATTTTTTAAGCAGATTCAACGAAGAAATTGAAGCAATTTAACTTGTAGCAGATTTCACAATGGACTTCCTACAGAGTTTTTCTGAGAAAACGAAAGCTAAAGCTCGTTTAAACGAGCAGCATTCTAAAATCTACAGAACTTCCATATAAATATTATGAAGGCTTGTTGAAAAAGTTACATTTAGAGCAAGTTACAAAATTCCACAATTTGTAATGCTTACTAGTACATCAAAATCTATCACTACCGTCTTTAACAAAAACAAGATTTCTCTCAGTGTACTTACACACATACATAAAGAACGTAAAGCGCATATTAAATTGTTTACCTTTGGGCATAGAAGGTCGACCCTAAGCTGCGACAACGACAACACCGCAAATAAATAAATTGTATTTTTATTACACACACTCTCAAACATTGACAAACACATTCAAATATAACCAAACACACACACACACACAGATACAGATACAGAAATGTGTCGTGGTATAATGCCGTTTATCAGTGTGAGTCCCACAGATTTCCATGCAAGTGTAAACCACAAAACCCCAAACCGAATTTTTGTCGCACAAAACATTAAACTTCAATGTGCTTGTAATTTTGCATAGCATACTTTTGTGCGCTGGAATAAAAATCATTTAAATGTTTTTCTCGCATTTTCTTTCGCTTTATTTTCTTCTCTTTATGCCGTATACTCTATACGGTCAAGGATATTTCTGCAATATTTGTAGCAGACCGTAGAAGGCGTGGCAGACCATAAGATACTTATTATAAAATGCTTAGCATCGCCTCATTGAATTATGTTCGTCCCTCTGTATGAAAACCTAGATCTCAGAGCAGCTAAAAGCTAAGCGAAGAAAATTTTATGAAAAAAAGGTGCCTTATCAATTTAGATATATTGCCAAGTAAGATGCAAAAATTATAAATATCGTTCGAGAAATTTAAAAGACAAAGGCGTACAAGGCCATGAGTCCAAAGAAATAAAAAAGATATTGAACCAGAGATTTGGAATATCAGAGGAAAGAAGTTAACCATATTTGATAAAAATTTTGTAGAATACTTTCTTAGGAATTGCAGTCCATCTTCTCCAGTTTTTGTTATAAATTTCCTTAAAAATAAAAATATAACTAATATTTTTGTAATTATCAATACACAATAGACAGCTTATAAAGAACATAAAACCTTTAACTAAATTTGTATTAATTTCGTGAAACGGATTCTTTAAAATAATTGCATAATTTTAATCGTTAATTTTAATTTAAGAGATCCAATTTGGGAGTATTAGAGTAAGTGCATATTAACTACGATTTATGTAGGGATCGAAAAAGAAATGAGGCTTAAAAAATCAAAGCAAAAATTATTTTTGAAAAATTATCCAAAAATGTGATAAATTTTTATTTTTAATTTATTCCAAAAAAATAAAGTTTTGACTTTTATTTTTGATCTAAAAACAAAAAATAGTTAAATATAAAATTCAGTTATAATTTATATGCATCAAATATAATTTTATTAAAAAATCGAGAAATAATTGTTAATTAAAAACTATAAAAATTTAAAATAAAGATTATTGTTTAATTTTTATTTGATAATTATTTTAATGTTTTTTATTTAAAAAAATAAAATCTAAGAAATTTTAAAAATTAAAAATTAAAATTGCGTATACACATTTTTTGAACCAATGTGATATAAACTTCAATACCTCTCTACCGGTACCTTTTATGTCCTTGAAGGATCCATATTGACTCGTGTGAGCCTAATTAACAAGTAAACGTTGACTTTTTCAAAAAACAAAGCCAAACCTTGAAAACATTTTCATCGGTACTTTATATGGCCTTGCAGGCTTCCTAATAATAGTTATTAGAGACATCCAATTTAGTATATTGACTCGTGTGAGCCTAATTAGCAACGAAACGTTGACTTTTTCAAAAAACCATGTATCCTTTCTCCTGCGCCAACTGTAGTAGTTTTTTTTATGTTGCAGTGTATTCCACTGTCGTTCAGCTTCTTTACTAATTCCCATTTTTTCTCTAATTTTTTCTTTTGTTTTATGCCTTTTATTTCATTTTGTTTTTGTATGTGCCCAACGCAACGCATGAATGTATATGAATATGAATATTAATAATCAACATAAACATAATATATGCTTCATAATGCTGCAAAATACGAGTATGTACGGCACGGCAGCACCAATACAAATACAAACACAAATACAAATACAAATTCATACACACATAAAAACACATACGTACACAAACAAACAAAATGGCGCTGCTCTGCTTTGTTCCAGCTGACTTTGCTGTATATTCATTGACTTTAAGCGTTTTTCTGCTTAAACTTAGCAGCACATAAAATCGAAACAAAATATCGCGGCTGCTTTTTATAACCAGCCAAAAGCTCATTAAGTTCTGTTTCAAGGACAGTTGGGGACCAGAAGACTTGTAAAATTTTTGCCAGCACACTATTAAAGTAAATTAATATTCCGCCAGTTGGCAGCCATTTTTGTTGCGGCAATTAAGCGCGTCAAATGAGTTTTGTTATGCTTTTACTTGGCCTAAATAAATGGCTATAAAATGGTCGAGGCCTTAAGAAACTTAGCTTTAATGGAGCATTTTTTTTTTAATTTTTTTTAATTAAATTATTGTAAAGTTTGTGCTGCTATGAAAAATTATAAGGTAATAACTTAATTGAGTGCGTTTCAGAGATTTTTAAAATTTTCTTAAGTTTTCTCATTTTACGTTTTTTTAAAAGTTTAATGCTTATATTATGTTATGTGAATAGGGAATATATATATATGAGCATGTTTCTGCTAGTATCTATATAGCTTTAAAAAAAAATTTTCTTATCTCCTAAATACCCTAAATTCATATGTTTTATAAGCTTTAGTAATTATCTCAGTTAAAATATATTATAATATATAATATATATTATAATATCTCAGTACAAAACATATTTTTCTCAAATCTAAATGTTCCAAATATGAAAAATGAAAAAAAAAATATGAAAATTTCCTAACTAACCCAAATTATGAATATTAAAATAAAAAAATTAATTTTCTTTGAAATGTTATTAAAAGTTTCAAAACAAACACATTTTATAAAAATTTAAATAAAAAAATTATATCTTCTCTGAAACTTTCAAAAGACAAAAATAATTTTTGAGAAAAAAATAAAAATATTATATTTTGAAATGTTAATAAAAGTTTCCTAATAGTCTCAAATTATAAATATAGTATTGACAAAAAGAAATGGTATTTTCTTTGAAATCTTACCTTTGAGTATCAATTTACAAAATTAAAAGGTTTATTATCCTCCTACATTTTTTAAGCCCCAACAGATTAACTTACCGATTAACTTCATAGAAGCAGCTTTAACTAACTTCCTTCCCATACTATTTTATCTTTCCCCTCTATTATGTTAGTGTGAGACCCCAGGCTTTCAGCATAAACTCTGTACTCAAAAAAAAAAAAAAAAATATATTTGCACTAAAAAAAAACAACTAGATTTTAAAGCAAATAAAAGCCTAGAATAGCAATTCATTTGGTTTTGTGAAGATAAAAGAACTGCAGCTGCAGTGTTGTATGAGCTTGGTTCTTGTGGTTTGAGGTTAGGTTTGTTTTAGAGCAGGGGGGTTCGTCGCACTTGGTTTATTTGCGTGTGCCATTTTCTAAAGCATATTTGCAGGCGCATAAGCATGTCAAGGCCTTTGCTAAATACATTTACACACACACGCACACTTGGCAACACATATTTATACATGTATGTATGTGTAATTTTTTTTTTTGACAAAATATAAATAATAAAACATAAGCAAAAATATTAATTGAACACAGCCCTGAAGCCACAAAACCGAAAAACAACATGGCCGGTTCGTTGCTGATAAATAAGAGCGGCCGAAAAGTATGCTGCAAAAATTGTAATTTAACATAACAATGGCGTTCAAAATGGCTCTTAAAAATGCCTCCATTTTGTAGAGCATAAGCTTTGGTGAATTTAATTAAAATATGTGCCATGCATGTTGCATATAGATTACGTTATAGATTACAATTAGCATGCTTCGGCTTTGCGTGCCCCAAAAAGTATGCTTTAAATATTGCATTCTGAGCAACAATTTCTATTGTTATACACTGCATACAAAGCATAAGGAGTATGTGGTTTAATTAAGTAGAAATAGTTTTTGTGAGTGGCAACTAGAAAAAGCGCGTAAGAACGTTAAATTGTGCTACCAATTTTTTTTTTAAATGTTTAAACAATTTTGATTCGCACTACAAAACTTAATTGCTTAGTTATTTTTAAGAGATTAATAAAAGGTGTTTTTAAATTAATGAACATTTTTTTTCTAAATTGTTAAAATTTATTTTAATCTTCCAAAAATGTATAAATGAATGAGAATTTTAGATAATTTTTTGAATAATTTTACAAGTGTTCCAGAATTTTTTTTTTTTTTTTGTTAAAAATGTGAATATTTTTTTATATTAAACAACAATATCAAATTTGCTTGCTACTACCTAGAGAAGGCAGCTTAATCAAATTATAAGTTATGGAAAAACAAAAGATAACGATAGCTTACAAATTTTTAAAAATTTTTGTATCCTCAACATGTTTTAATTGTTTCCGTAGTAGAATGATACGCTAAAATCAAAAATGAAGTCCAAAAATTTTTTCATGGGACGGATTTCGAAGTATGTCGAAAAAACCATTTTTCGAAATTAAAAAAAAAAAAGAAACAGAATTTTGGAAGAAATATTTGATTTCGAAATTTTGGTGATACTCGATCATTTTTTTTTATTTAATATTTAGATACGTAAAACCGAACGTGAACTTTAAGTACTTAAGATTTTAAATTTTGTACAAAATTATTTGAAAATAAAAAAAAAAAATTAAATATACACAAATTATTTTTTATATCAACTCAATTACCGACAAAAAAAAAACAAAAATTCCGAAAAAAGAAGTATGTATTTCTATTTTAGTCCACAAATCCGTTCTTTTTTTTTTTGTTTTAATTAAAACGAATATAAAAATTCTAATTTTTTTTTTAATTTCTTTGAAATTTATACAAATTTTTTTGGAATAAAAAAAATGAAATATCAATAACATATATTTTGTGGCAACGGATTAAAAAATAAAAATTGTAAAATAATTCAAAATTCTAATTTTTTCCTACACATTCGTTTTTCTGTTTTTAACCATTAGTAAAAAAAAATAAAAAATTCTTACCATAAGTAGGCATTTTTTTTAATTTTGTAAAAAAAAAAATATTTTTTTCAAAAAAAAAGTTAATAACTCGAATTTTTTGTTATATGTATTTTATAGAATATATTCCATTGATATGTTGAATAATTTCAAATTTTATTAACTTTCTTAATATTGAAAAATATACATTATCTTTTTTTTCGTACTCAAATAGGCCGTTTTTAGAATTAAAAAAAATATGAGTTAATTTTTTCTCCGAAACAGTGCAATTTGTTAAAGATATATATATATATAAATTTATGCCCATTTCTTGTGTTTGTTTCTCGAGATTTGAAAAGTTTGCATCATCAAGATTTTTTAATTTTTTAATAAAAATTACATTAAATTCGTAAAAAAAAAATAATAAAAATCCCATTCTTCAAAAGTTTTACTTAAAAGCTACTTTGAACTACGACAATAAAACAGATTTTTATATAATACTTTCTCGGAATATCGATCTTAAGTCCTCCACAACCAAACCTTCAACGTAGAAATCTGGAACTTCTGATTTGATTATCAATACCATCTAAATTTTGTTTAAATTAATGTGTGGGAATAAACGTGTAGCTATTAATCTTGTGTGCAGGGTATACCATAGTCCGGATGATCCTAGTCTGCACGTCCCCCTTGTTACCAAAGCTGCTGTAGCTGCTGTTGTCAAGACAACACAAACATAAATTGCCAATTGCAAAGCCTTGACAAATCTGCTGCCAGCTGCACTAGTCCTGTCGGTCGTCCTCTGCTGATATATCTTTATTGGCTCATTTTGCTTTAAGCTGATTTCATTTCATTTTATTTTACATTTTGCTGCTTCGAGCCTCATTTTTCTCAGATTTCTGTTGCCAAAAACTAACCAAAACAAAACAGAAAAAGCAGAAGAGAAACAAAGACGAAGCTACGGCAAGATAAGAATGGTGGACACGAAACCCGCATGACAACAACCTCAAAACAAAGAAGCAGATGACGAAGTAAAAGAAGTGGAGAAAACACAACAGAAAGCAAAACAATATTGAGCTGAAATGGCAAAACTTTTTTCCCCCTTAATGAATGACGAAATAAAGGCCAAAAACTTTTTTCCTTACTTTTTTTTAACAATTGTCATTTTTCCGTTTCATTTTAAATTGACTTTAACTTGCGTTGAGGGCTTGATTCAAGTTCATAATTAATTTTCCTCAACAAACAACCAAAAAAAAAGGGTAAACTATTTCGTTTTTGTACAAATGAAAAATAATGGCCCTTATACAATTATTTTTATGGCTTTTGCCCACGGTTTATTTTTGTTTTCCCGATGATGGTTTTTTGTTTTTTTGCCACAAATGTCAAAGTGTTTTTACGTTTTGGCCTTGAAATTCGTTAGGCATTTCGGTGAAATATTTGGAGATAACAAATGTCAGGCAACTTTCACTTGAGGCATATGACAAATACAGATATAATTATACCCAGCACAGCAAAAAAAGAAAAAATACTTGAATTATGGCATTTCTTGTTGTCAGAAAAATGAAATACTAAAATTTGTCGCCCAAGAGACTACCCTAATTTACTTGCCCATGCACTGTCGGGTAGGAGCAAAGTAGACGTTTAAAACGTTGGCTTCCTAAAGATTCCTAAGATGAGATGATCAGTTTGTTATTGTCTTTAGCAATAATTATGAAAAAAAAGAAGCGTTTTATGACTTCAAGTGGGACTAATACGTGTAAAAATAAGCCTCAGTGACTTTAAAGCTGAATAACTTAGACTTAACCAACCTACCTAGATACTTAACTTTCACTTAAAAAAATTGCATAAAACTTATTGTATTAATACATTTCTGATCTCTCAAAATATCAATTCTTAAAAAAAATTATGTTTCTCACTTTTTACAAAAAGCGGTTTAGTTTTCTAACACACTACAAATACTAAATAAAACCAAAAACAGCATAAGAAATAAAATGCTAGATTTTGGCCAAAAGTCCCCCAGAAGAAAGTCAAAATTTGAACAAAATAACAATTTAATACGATTATACACATATTAAGGTATCCAGTGAAAAAAAAATTATTAAATTATAATTAGTCGTTTTTAAGTTACTGACAATCAAAGTTGATATTTGGTATTTTATGAGCTTTCGCGATAATTTACAGAAAAAAAAAAATCTGCATTTACCATGATACATGTAGCTACGAAATCTCATCATTCACTTTATTAATTAAAAATATTACTTCAGGAAAAAAATAAAATTGAGCTTAAAACTTTTTGGTTTTAAATATATTCGAGTAGTTATAAAGATTTTGTTGGTTTTTTCATCATTTGGCTAATTTGCTTTCAGGGTACCTCCGACTACCACTCGATATTTGATCGAAAAAATTTTTATAAATTTCATTATATATTTTACAAGAAAATGTTATTCCTTACGATTTTCGGAAATTGAATTAAAAAATTGTCCCCCAGGAAATTTTAATATTTTTTGAATTTCTTAGCTGCCTAAAAGTATGTGTTCCCTGCTTTCGCTTAAGGAGTAGATGTTCGGGCACAGCAAATAATTATTCCAAATAATTAAAATATTTAGCTTTAAGGTTTATATAAATGTTCAGTGTATTTCGTGTTGCCTGTTGCAGTGGCCGTATGTTTTACAAGTGCAATAGAAAGAGAGCTTAATGACGGCTTGCATTGAGCTTTTATAAGCTTATGTTACTGACGTTATGTGTATTGTATGTTAACGTTATGTTGTGATTGCTAAAGAGAATATTCTATGTTAATTTACATGTGCATGATTGAGTATTTATGTTTAGCTTAGTATAAATGCTTAACAGGTTTAGACTTATATGCTATGTTTACATTGCTTTATATATATTATAGTATAATGAGTTGTTAGGCTACAACCGTATGCTTTAATGCAATTTGAAAATTTTATAGCGAAAGCCATCTTTTTCTTCAAAGCTATCAAAATTATATAGTCAAACGAATTATTCAGTTTTAAATGCTCAAATCGGAGATCGGTATTTTAATCTATCGTCTACTTTAGCATATGCTAAACAATCGATTCATTAGTTTAATATTCCCAAATTTTACATGGAAATTCGGGGACTTAGCCATTTTTTACTTTTCTCCCAATTTATCCAACCAGGCTATATAAGTATTTATGGTTGTAGTCAAACGACTACCGAAATTAATCAGTTTTATATCGTCGATTTCTATATGTATGATAAATTAGAAATGTAGCATCGGGTTCTTGGCGAGTGCAGTCTAAGTATCGAAATAGCAAAGAAAACGTTTCTAGATCTCTGTTAGGGATTTAAGCAACTGAGTGGACTTATAAAGTAAATTAAAAAATTTAAAATTCCTGTAATATAATTTAGAACCACGGTGTTGCCTGGCGTAAGAGGCCCCTAAAAGAGAACTAGTCAGATGCAGGCATACTTACCATCACATTGAGCCTGAGGCACATTTTCATCATCTTAAAGATCTTCCAAAGATCAGTGTATGCGATTGGTTACCGGGTCTGGAGACAACCGCCGGTGTAAAAGGAAAGTCCATAACTAACAAATATCCATACACAAGTGCCAAAAACCTCACCTTTTAAACATAAGCAACGAATGGGTCTCAGCGACGACATGATC
The DNA here is from genome assembly GCA_949987675.1 of Chymomyza fuscimana. Classification (NCBI taxonomy): domain Eukaryota; kingdom Metazoa; phylum Arthropoda; class Insecta; order Diptera; family Drosophilidae; genus Chymomyza; species Chymomyza fuscimana. The sequence continues at coordinate 34,862,488 of OX465088.1, read as the reverse complement.
CAGGATCGGCATGCCTGCAGACGAATGCTGAGATCGCATACCCACACCTCAGGAGGAGCATAAGCGAGTCCAAAAAGAGGTAAACAAGGGTTTGGGAGAAGAAGAAGTAATAAACTCAGAATTATATAAATAAATAAATAATATAGATCGGTGGTAGTCGATAGTTGCCGATGCAGTTGATATTGGTCTATAGGAGTCGATAGTAGTCGATATTATTCGATAGTAGTCAATAGTAGTCAGTAGTAGTCTTAGTCGTCAATGGTAGTCAATAGTAGTCAATTGTAGTCAATATTGGTAGATAGAAGTCGGTAGTAGTCGAGAGTAGTCGGTAGTTGTCAATAGTATTCATTAGTTGTCGATATTATTAGATAAAAGTCGATAATAGTCATTGTAGTCAATAGTACTCGATATGAGTCGACAGTAGTCGAAAGTAGTCGATAATAGTCATTGTAGTCAATAGTACTCGATATGAGTCGACAGTAGTCGAAAGTAGTCGATGGTAGTCGATAGTAGTCAAATGTATTCGATAGTAGCCGATAGCTGTCGATACTAGTCGATATTAGTCGATAAAAGTCGATAATAGTCATTGTAGTCAATAGTACTAGTCAATGGTAGTCGACAGTAGTCGATAGTAGTCAAACGTACTCGATATTAGTCGATAGAAGCCGATAGCAGTCGATAGTAGTTCAATCTGCATGAATATTAGGAGAAAGGATACTGTACCGCATAAAAGAAAACCGTCTAGCAAAAGTATGAGCACCCTAGAAGAACTGAGAAGGACACTAAGTCATGCCGCAGAGTTGTCCCGCTCCGACTAAATTTTAGTCGTATGCTTGCTAGTACGTGCGTATCAGAAGCGGATCCAGCGAAAAGGCCCTGGTAGCAGTATCTTGGCCAAGATAAACTGCCATAGCTATAGTTCTGAGTAACTCCAAAGGCTTCTTAAAAATTTACAGCTTTATGCAAATATGTTTTAAATATTTAATAAATTCTAGATTAAAAAAAGAGATATTCTGAATGCTAAACACTGAGCTAATGCTTGTTCATAATCATGCCCATTTTTCAAAGCAGTTCGTAGCTCCCAAACATAAGTTCTAGCCAACACACACTCGATATTAAATCACACTACTATTAAGTGTTTTGGTTACTCCACTTGTTAAACTTTCAACTACACAGCCACAAAAATCAACCCACATATAAGTAATATGCCAAAGTCTATGCGATAAATTGTAAGCCCGTTGCTCTATCTACAGCACCTTGTACAAGTCAAATCCTGGAAACAGCGTCGTTCAAGTGGCCGTGTAGCTTATCTGAGAACGCACCTTGGAAAATTCACATGCTCTACTGAGCCCAAGAACAACAAGGCAAATAATATATATATAAGTAAGTTTGTTTTTTCAAAAAAGAAAAAAAAATACCAACTTTGGCCCAGCCATTGGAGCTTGAAAATAAATAAACCAGCATAAAATGTAGCTGCTACTTACATTAAGCATACGCCATGTATGTTGGTTCCGGGTGCTGCTGCTGCTCTTGCAGCTGCCAAAAAATTTCTACCGAGTTACCGTGTGGCGCAACGCCAGTTTTATTTAAATACGAGCGGCACAAAATTATGAAGCACACGGCTTGGCCTTTGTTATTTTCAGTGTTTTCTTTTGTTCTGGGCGCACTACCAAAAGTCACACATATTATTAAGCAGACACACACACACACACACACAGTCGTCTATATATATGCACACTTGTACAAACAAGTCAAAACTTTTCTTTTTTTTTGGCACTGTGTTTGTTTAAACGGCAGCTGCTCTGCTGCTGTTTTGTTGAATTTTCATATCAACTTTTCGTTTTCACCAAGTTTTTCTTTTTTCTGTTTAAATTTTTAAACACATTTCATATGTTACTTTGACCCGCACTTATTTCATTTTAATTCATATTACATTTACGCGTCTGCAGCATGTTTTTTTTTTGAGGTGGAAATTATGTTGGCGCTTATTTAAGCATTTGCTTTTAAGCGATTTTTAATAAGCTTTACCTGGCCAACTGCTGCTGCTGACTTCGTGCATATTCCTCTGTTTTTGGCATCAACTGTAAGCAGTAGAGTGAAAATTTAAAATAGTTTTTGTTGCATATATAAATAGAATACAAATCCCAAACCAAAAAACCGAAACAAATAAAACATAAAACAACTCGAGCTGCCACAAAAAAACAATTTCAACAGTTCACAAAGCAGTTCCACAAAAACAAAGCTGAAGAGGCGCTCTTAACTATGCTACAACTTTTTATATATTTTTTTTTTTGTGGACTTATTTCTGTGCAACTTGCTTTACACTCCGGCTGTAAATTCTCAACAAACGACTTCAAACTACGCCAGCAGCATAAAACAAACTTCAAGCCACCAAAACGTATAAACAACAAAAATGTTTTAAATATAAAAAAATATATATATATTTATATATCGACGCACAATTCCTGGTGCAGCAGCTGACTAAACCAGGTTAAGCGCCATTGCAGCCAGTAAGTACGATCGAGACTGCTGTCAAGACGACGATGCGTCGTCCATGGAGCATTTTCCGCAATACTAAGAAAAATGACCAAAGAAACTACTGTGCGATAAAAACTTGTATATTATGGCACTATATGGTGTTGTTTGTTTTAAGGGTATAGCATACTTTTAGATATACCTTCAGTACGCACGATGTGTGTATTGAAGTTAATGGGGTCATTTCCCACCGCTCCATGAATTTTTATCAAAAGTCGCTTTTTGTTTTAGGGCGTCCATTGCTACCGTTGCGCTACTAGACGGCAGCCATCTCTTAGTTATTGTTAGATGGCGCTTTTTTATTTACGGCGGTCAATTGCTATCGCCCATAGATTCTTATTATAAAGCGTTTTGTGTCTTAGGGGCTCAATTGCTACCATAGCACAGTAGCCGTTTCTGAGTTATTAGTCTCTAACAGCAATTCTATTTACTGGGGTCAACTGCTACTGTTGGCTAATAGATTTGATTAGAAGAAGTTTTGCGATTACGTTTGTCAATTCCTACTGTTACATTGCAGCCCAACAATCATCCATTAATACTTATTATAAAGCGTTATGTGATTACGGTGGTCAATTGCTTCCCTTGCAAGTTGGCAGCCGTTGCCTAGCTATTGGTGTAGGGCGCTTTTTATAATATTATAAAATTATATAATATTCAAAAGTCACTTAAGTTACTAGTTCGAAGCTTCCTAGTAACTAAGATTTTATTATGGAAAAAAATCCACAAGTTCCTGCTTTGCTCAGTTTCGTGTATTTTTAAGCGCGATTTTTTATTCTGATACTTTATCATATAATTTTCTTTTTAGCAATGTTATCATTAAAAGTAATTAATATTAAAGACAAATTTTAGTTAATTAATTTTGAAATTTACGTAAAATCGGGTCATATAACGTCACGCCAGATGTAAAGGCTAAAAAACCAGAAAAACCAGTTTTTTGTATACAATGATTCGCCAAATTATTATCACATTATTTCAAATCATACTTAAAATTTTTTAATATAAAAAGTCCTCCCAAGTTTGCATAAATTTGCAATTTTGCAATCCAAGTTATTTCTAACTGAGCATAGTGTCATTCAATTTCTGCAGCACCTTTGGGATTCTGATAATTAACCACTGACTTCTATCTAAGAAGTCGCAATATTATTAAATTTTATAAATTGTACAAAATTTGAAATTTTAAAAATTGATTTTAAAAATATCAATGCATCGGTGGCGATTGACCCCTGCGAATGTCGTGATATATTGATGGCACTCTTAAGTTGTGTAGATAAGAATGTATGAGAAAATTGACTTTTCAATTAAATTATGTATACGCAATGTACTCTGTTATGGACGTTAAAGGCCAGATAGGTCAATAATTTTGTGCAAATGTTATGCCTGCCAAAGCCAGCGGATTGGGAGTCAATCCAGACAAAACAAAGCTTATGCTTTTTACCAGGAAGTATAAAGTTCCTGCCCTTATAAATCCCAAGCTGAATGGTATTAATTTGCCATTCAGCGATTCAGCCAGATACCTCGGTTTGGTCCTAGACAGCAAACTGGACTGGAACCTGAATACAGAAGATCGAAGGAAAAAAGCCACGATCGCCCTTTACACGTGTAAGAAAGCCATTGGACTTAAATGGGGTATGTCTCCAAATATAGTTCACTGGCTATATACTGCCATTGTCAGACCGATCCTTATGTATGGAGTCTCGATCTGGTGGCCAACTCTAGATAAGATGGCCAATCTAAAAAAGTTGAGTAAGGTTCAGCGGACTGCAGAACTGACCATCAGCGGAGCTTTACGCTCCACCCCAAACGAAGCACTAGATGCTATACTAAACCTCCTGCCTCTGGACAAGATGGGTAAACAACAAGCCGCTCTATCAGCCTTACGCATGAGAGAGGCGAAAAAATGGATTGACTATGACTTTGGTCACGCAAAGATTCTCAAGGGAAACCCACTTATTCCCAAGAGTACAGACTACTGCATCCCGCAGGAACATTTCACAACAAATTTCAAAACCCATATTCCAACCAGGGAGGAGTGGAGTATAGGGGTACCAGGCCCAGATGGCTCGATAAAGATTTACACGGATGGTTCCAAGCTGGATGATCGTGTAGGTGGAGGCGTCTACGTTGAGGAACTCGACGTAAGAACAGCTTTCCGACTCCCGGATCACTGCAGTGTCTTTCAGGTGGAAGTCACTGCAATCCAAGAGGCTCTCACAACAATAAGAAACCTACGAGTTCGAAACAAGAACATTTGTATCTACTCGGACAGCCTGGCGGCTATCAAGTCTCTAGCTTCATTGACATCGTGTATGAAGTCAGTGAATAACTGCCGCTTATCTCTTGAGGAGATGGCTAAGCAGTTTTCAATCCACCTCATATGGGTCCCTGGACATAGAGATATCGAGGGCAACTGTATTGCGGATGAACTGGCTAGACAAGGAACTACCAGCATCCTCCTTCAGGACAAGGAGGGCCTGGGTATACCCATGGCCAGCTGTAAACTGAGAATACGAAATTACTTCGCTCTCTCAGCAAACCAAACGTGGAAGCGGACATCGAACACGTGTAGAATATCACGGCAAACCTGGCCGACATACAGCACGAAAAGAACTAAGGAACTTTGTCGTTTAAATAGAGCTCAGTGCTCGACAGTCATACGTGCGATCACAGGACATTGGCTGGTGGGGATCCATGCATCCAGGCTAAATGCTCCCCACCACGACTTCTGTAGAAGTTGTGACGATGAAGAGGAGCTGGAGACTGTGGAGCACCTTTTCTGTTACTGTCCTGGACTGTGCATGACTAGGTTCCGCTTTCTAAAGTCACACTTCCTTGATGATTTATCTCAGCTCTCCGAACAGAGTCCAAAATGCCTTCTAAGGTTCATCCAGGCCGCCGGATGGCGGACTCATCTTATACAGGGGACCTCTTGAGTGGGGAAGAGGGGAAATAGTCCACCGTAGCGGTATCACAACGGGCCTATTCTTGGCCTATGTGAGTTGGGACGTCAGTCCCAACTGCTGCCCTAACCTAACCTGACCTATGCCTGCCAAAATCCTCAAATCCTTAAAGTTTCAGCATTGACCTTTCGATTAAGCTGCTTATGACAGACTGTTGAAATTAAATACATATTATATATCCTATACGTGGTTTGCTGAAGTCGTTTTAGTCAATAGAAGCAGATAAGAATTAATTACTATGTTAGCTGCAAAAACCATATTCTTTTAAAACTAATAATAATATAAAAAAAATTTTGTATGCTCTTTATTTAAACACACAAAGACAATGACGATAGATTGTATTCAAAAGCAGCGGTGGCAATTGGCCCCTTGCTAGACATACGCTTATATACCAAGAAACTGGCGGACGAAAAATTGACTCCAGTACAAATTAAATCCAACCTAGTCCACCAAAAGTTAAAAAAGAAAGAAGACTAGTCGTATCAAAAAAGAAACTGACGTCTCCTCAGTCACGTTGAGGGTACTGAAGATTTTTGTTATTTGTTGCATATTTTTAGGTGTACGAGCACTAGTTATGTGTGCACGTCTGTGTGAAACATAAAACACTCGTGGCATAAGTAAGCAGGCAAGTGGTCTTATATATATGTCCATGTATGTGTTTTTGGGGAGTAGTAAAAATTATGACAAAACATTGAAAATGGCGAAAAGCAGCATTATGTGTGTGTGTCTAAATATTTATTTAAGCATAAGTGAGTGTGAGTGTGTGTCTGTGAGCGCTTCTGCCTTGACATTAAATGGCACAATAATATTTTATAAATTTAAATTTAAATAAGAACTTTTTGTTTTTGCCTTAAGCTCAGATCAAAATGTGTCAAATAAATGTTGGAATATAGTTTTAATAACAAAGTTACAACTTTTAAGTGTTTATCATTTTATTAAATTTAAAGTATTTATATATTTAGTTTGTGCATAAAAGCAATTCACTTGTTGAATTATGACATTTAAGAGTAGATATTGAGACTAGCTTGACTTCATTTTAATTAAGAAATACTCTTAGCCAAAAAAAAATATTTTATAAAGTGTGATACGACAAAGTTAATTTAATTATTTCACTTATGTTTTTGGATGTTCTTGTTGAAATAGAGTCTGGAAATGGGTTTGGAAAATTAAAATTAGATGCGCTATAAATTAAATTTTTAACTATACCAGTAGTATATAGTTTTTGGCACAAGTTTCGGAGTATTTTTTTACAAAAAAAAATGTTATAAAATTTGAAAAAATGTTCTTATTTTTTTTATCATTTCATTAATATTTACCCTAAATAAAAATGGAATAAATAGGCATGTTAAAAAAAAATGGTGATAAGAAAAGAATTTAAAAAATATATATAAAACTTTCTTATTTTTTTAAAACAAAAAAAAAAAATTCAAAAAATTAAAAAAAAAATATTAAAAAATTTCCTGTTTTTTAAACATTTTATTAATATTTAACAAAAAAAAAAAATAAGAAAATTTCAAAATTTCTTAAAGAAAATTATTAAATTTTCTTTTTTTATAAGAAAAAAACAGGTTTGTTATAAAATAAAAAAAAAACTTAAAAAAAATTTTCATTTTATTTTTCTTTAGCATATCAATAATATTTACCCTACATAATAATGGAATCAAAAGGCATATTTAAAAAAAATGGTGACAAGAAAAAAGCTTTAAAAAAATAAGAGAAACTCAAAATTTATTTATAACTATATTTTTTTATTTATTTTAAGTAAATATGTTGGTTAAAAAAATCAAGAAATTGATTTTAAAGAAGCCCTAACTAAGATTAAAAAAAAAATTTGTTCAAAAAAATTAAGTAGTTTAATTGCAATAAGAATTAAATTATACATATTAATATTCAAAAAAAAAATGAAAATATGAGACCTAGTGTATTATTATATTAGTGCAATAAATTGAAATGAATTTTAATTTATTAAAATTCAAAGCGCAGATAGCGAAAAATTTCTTGAATCAAAAACGATGTTTTTAAAATTAAAATTTTTAAATGGTCGAAAATTATTTTTTTTCATAATATCTCCAAAAACAGGATTTCAGAAACAAAAACTGAAGTAATTAATGTAAGTGATTGTCGGATTAAAAATTATCTAAAAGTAAAGATAATACAGAGTCTGTGCCTTAAAAATGCTTTTGTTAAGAGCTCAGGTTTTAAATAAATTCAAAACTCGATTTTTAACGATAACAGCGTTCTTCTAAAGCATTAAAAAATTGCTTAATATTTAAAAATCATATTCGAATTACTTTTGAAAAATGTTCTGTTTTTTTTAATTTTTTGTGAAACCTTTGACATTTTTTTTACTAGCCAGACATTAAGACGCCATTTTAAAAGCAACGAATCAACTTGAAATCAAACGAATTATAAACTATGAATATTTTCAATACTTAAGACCACCAATAACTTTTCAAATAGTCGCTATTAACGAATTTACATTTCGTGCTAAATAAGAGAACAAATTTTACGATAGCATTGAAAATAAAGTTCACCGAGTTGTTCAACACTGCAAACAACTTTTGTAGTTCTCATAACTATAACTACATAGCTTTAACTTTCCATTAAATTACTTTCCACCAAGTTAAACTTTAATGCACTCTTAACATACCAGCTGGAAAATATTTATTTGACGGTGGAAATCAAAAAGCAAAAACCATTACAGAGTATACCATGAAAGTAATTGGCCATAAATACCAAGCCAAAGGATACCATAGTGACATTTAAATGTGAACTATTCGTCACCCACTATAAAAGCTTCGAGTTTCCTTTCGGCATAAACTTGACTTAATATTTTTTTAAGCTTTGCTTTTATTGAAAGCTGTACGAACATTTTCCATTTGGCTTATTAATAAATGTAAGATGAAGCTTTAAATAAGTCTTTTTTTTTTTAATGAAGCCATTGGCAATTGCGTGTTGAAGTTTTCAGCCACAGAGTATTTAAGCACTTTCCAATTCTGCACATTTGTAAGTGGTTTTTTTTTTTGGCAATTTCCAACCATTTTAAATATTAATCAAACATCAATGTACAATTTTAATTTGTTTGCGTAATACATTTGTGCAACCAGCTGTAATTTTCATTGGAATTTCCAGCATGACTTTGATTTTCAGGTTTAATTTAAAAACGTAAATTTGTTCTTTAATATTTACAGCAAATCGTTAGAGATATCAAATATTAAGTTGACGTGGAATACGAAGTCAGGGGTTTGAGTCCCGACCTTCGAATCAATGTGTACCACTCAATAAAGAGATCATGCTCACACTGTGTATACTTCTCATGAGCTCCAAAGGTAAAACTTCACCCGCAAAACTAAGTACATTAAATTGGTGACCAGAATTGTGTGTTCCAGCTGATAAAATATTTGTTTACTTCTAAAAAATATTTCAAAAATTCCAGCAGCTCATTTTTCAATATTTTTATTTTTTATGTAGAAAAATTTGCCCTGAAATAATATAGCTGGAAATCCTAAAATTGAATATGAGTAGCCGAACGGGTAGAATATATTTACTGCATAGACGGGCTTACAGTCCAAATCCGACTAGGCAACTGTTTCTGAAAAAAATATTATATCTAACTTTGAAATTATCGCAAGACTTATGGGCATGAAAATATAAAAATATTAGAGCAATTTTTTGTCACGATTGGAAATTGAAAACCTAAATTTTAAAAATTTTTGGCGATAATTGCGATATAAAAAAATAAAACTGGACAGCAGTATTCTAAATATAAATTCCTCAATTTTGTAAATAGGTATTCTTTACAATTTAATAACTAAGTAGGCCACTTGAGCTAGTCCTTACTCCGCTGTATCCTCTCTGAACCAATCTGTCGATTTAATGATTCCTGCGAATTCAGTAATATTCCCAATAATTTCGAATCCCAGTGTATTCAGTCTCCTCCTGCATAGTGCCATGCATCCACACAGGAGATGCTCCACTGTTTCCTCTTCTTTTACCTCCAGACAACTCCTACAGTAGTAAAAATAAGGCACTCCCAATCTATTGGCATGCCTACCAATAAGACAATGTCCAGTAAGAGCCCCTTTTCATTGCTCTTATATTAAGTCTGCTTAGTAATAACTAAGTAGAAAAGGAAAAAAATTATGCCTGAACTCTTTATTTTTAAAACATTGTACTCCTCGTGTGATTATGATAATGATTATGGCTTTAAAACTCAACTTATTTTCTGCTATCAACAGCACCCACGAATTACAACGCAATATTCTTTAATTTTCTATAGTTTTTGTTGCTCTTTAGAAATGGTAAAGAAAATCTTGATCTTTAATAAGTTAAAGTGAAACCTCAACAAAAGTAACACGCATTTTTGAATATCCATAGACAAATCACGAAGCTATTGGCAGACGAAGGATCCGATTAGACAGCATCAAATAATAAAGCGGTTTACGGATTCTCAGCCACTGAATCTTAGCCCGGCCTCAGAAATTTCATTAGACAGCAACATTTTTCGCTGGTCTAGATAGAATATGTGAAATCTAGAAAAATTCAAGCTGCTTCAGAGTTGCATTTTTCCACGAGATATTTTATGAAAAAGCGAGTTTTCTAAGTTTTTTGGGTCGCTCAGTTCGAATCTAAAATCAGAATCTCGTAAAGAACCTCAGAATTCACCTAGCACAGGTAAAAAAGTAGACGTCCGAGCAAAACGTGTGGTTTGATGCAGCTTTCATTTGTGCACGGAAGAGCTCATATTTTTTCATATCCCAGTCAAACATGTTTTTGTGCGAGAGATAGGGACCGCGATTAAGATCATCCAAAATTTCATGTGCAGCTTTAAAAAATAAGGCATAAAATAAGAGAGTGAACATGCAGGCGGCATCACCTTATCATTTTACCATGGGCTGACCCAATGTTTACCTAATGCAATAAGACCGCACAAAAAAAATTCGCACCAAAAAAGAACGCACAAAAACAGGTTTGACAGGTTTGAAAATTTGAAATTTTTCAGTAGTCTGCTTCGTATTTGATAGTCAAATTATGTTGTAAAAAGCGAAAAACTTCCAACTGAAGTTTAATATGTTGATAATAATATTTATCTAATAAATTAGAGTTATAACTTTGTGAATTTAAAAAAAAATTATTGCAAAAGTTCCACACAGTTTATTAGCAATGAGCTTAAAGTTCAGACACTAAAGAAGAAAAATGCGAAATAGTTCAAAGGTTTTCTGAAATTTTGATATCTTAATACATATTAGAAAATAAAATAAAAATATTTTGCATACAGTTTGCACAGTAAAGAACATAAACGCGCTTTGCTGTTGCTTCACAACTTCATAAAAATAAACCCAATCTAAGAGCTACAGCAGTACCTTTAAGAAACCCAAGATTATATGATTTATTGTAAGTACAATATAGCTGTTAGCCCCCTGTAAACCTTGCCCCATGATTTATGGCCCGCAAAGCCGCGCATTAATCTTGAAAAGATTGAGTTGCAGCTACTATATGAAATTAAAATGAATTAAATCCGTGCGAATTATATTGAGCTTAACTCTGCATTAAGCCAGGATTGAAGGGTCGCTTAGCTGGAAAAATTCGTCGCCTACCATGTAACAACCGAAGCTATATCAAAAAAAGGAAAACAAAAAGAGCATAAATGAGCCAACATGCAACGTGGAAAGAAAAAATAACAAACAAAAATAATAAAAGAAAATGTTTTTCTCATACAATTTTGTGAAAACTGTCTGAAAAATACGCGCGTATATTTTTCAATGGTAAACCGATATGTTGCTGCGCCTGACAGCATGCAATAAAAAATATACATATAGGTTCACAAAGAGACATATAACACGGCTGACCGAATGTGGGATGCCCTGAACGCACTATATCAAAAAAAAAAAAAAAATTATTAGCTGCACCTAAAAGGCGCACAGGAGGATTGTTGGTTTATTTCAAGATTTTTTAGAAACATCAGCATTTCGTTGTTGATTAGGCTCACATGAGCCTATATGTCAAATTTGGTTTACTGATGATGTTTAAGATGTTATATGTGAAATGCTTAAAAACCATAGTTTTGAAATCGCTTTGTCTAGATTTTATTCTAATTTAAGATTTTTTCAATTTGCTTATAGTAATTTCTATCAAAATCAAACTTTGCTTTGGGAGTTTCCATTTATAATATTTTTTGCATTGGATTCTGTCAAAGAAAAATCATTCATTTAATTTTTTTTCCAACGAAATTCGAATAAAAAATTGAGATAGTTAAAATCTGAAATTTTTCGGAGGCCCCTTGATTAGATTAGGGCTAAATTTGGTTCATCGTTGAATTTTTTTTTTAATTTTCTAATATTGAAAGATATTAAAACCCTCCAAAACTCAGAAGAACTCAAACATTTGTAGCAGATTCCATAAATGTTAATATTATAAAAATTTGACAAATATTTTTTGAGTTCTCCAACCAACAGAACACGAACAATAATCAAATATCATATCGGTACGACTAGTTTGGTGCTATCAAATATAGAGTATAATAATTCTACAGTTTTTATACGATCGAAATACTATTTTTTTTTTGTGCAGCGTACTATTTCGTACTGATAATTTATTTATATATTTACACCTAAGACCTTGGATTAGAAAAACGAAATATATAAAAGAGCAAAGTTGTTCTCAAACCCTAAGGGTAAACTTTTTAACGATATCCACTTGGTTTTTCTACCCTCTATGGTCATCAAGTTGTAAGTATTCATACAGCCAGATGGATATGGCTCAATTGCTCTTTCAAATGATGCTCAGCTTGTTGGCATAAAGCACTTGAACTCTATCCTCCGCCCGCTACATACGAGTACATAGCATAAATCTATAATACCCCTAACCACATAGAGGTGTAGGGTATAAAAACGTGAAAAGTGAAAAGCAAAAGTAAAGACGACGTTTGTGTGGCTCTATTCCCCCGCTGTTCTTTCGCTCTTCTGCGGTAGCAGCCTCTTCCTTTGGTTTTGCCTTTGCCTCTGCTGCGGTAGCCATTTTGCATGGGGAGGCCTGTAAGTACTCAAAACGCAGCGCCACATCGCACAGCACGCACAGAGAGCGAGAGGTGAGTGAGAGCGTAGAGCGGTGAGCAGAGAGCTTTGGCAAACCGCGCTGATGTGCAAACAATAAAGTTCAAGGATTCAGCTTCAAACACATACAAACAAACAAACAAACGCACACAGAGTCGCACATAAGTGTGGCAGGCGGCAGGCGGCATGTGGATGTGGCATGTAATAGAGTTTGTTGCATACTTTGCGGCTCTGCCTGCTGCCATAGGTCAAGTTGCGCCTCACATGTTGACTTTTAGACCTGCCGGCAGTGACTAGTTGATAATAAGTAATAATGGCAGCGTGTTTGCTGTCAGCTGTTTGTTGGGTTTTAATTATGCTAATGCAAGATGTATGTGTGGCACAAACAGACACATAAACATAGAGATACACACATACACACATAAAGACACCAGGGTTGCCACGTATTGCCAATTTGATGTGGAATCAAAAAAATTGTAGTTAATTATTATGCGTTATAACTCGAAGATAATTTTTAATGGGTTCTAAAAGAGCAGGAATTACGGATATCCCAAATTCGAGAGTTGCCATACTCAATTGAAGAAAATTCTATTGAAGCCGAAAAATCTTAATCTTCAACTTGCCAACAACACTAAGTGTTGAGGTGGTCATTATGTCATAAATGGATCATTCTCTGTCAAACCAGCCACCCCCTAGTCACACTTCAGTTTTTAGGATAAATCAACATTTTTGGGCTTTTTGTCTTCTCATCTACTTTTTAAAGCCGTAGGTGGATTTTTAGTATTTCAAAATGGCGGAGCTACAATGGCCGCCAAACTAAAGTAACTCCATAATTTAATAACTATTTTTAATCTTATTCTCAGAAAAACATTATTGCAATCCCTTTTATATGATATTCAGACACTTTTGTGGTAGCTGATTCTAAGTACCTTATTTGTTTTTAAAAATTTCAAATGGCGGAACTGATTTCATTTTTGAGTTTAAAGTTCGAGTTGGGTATGCAAATATGGGTTTTCGCGGTAGCTTATCACGAATCTGGGGTTAGAATTTCAAAATTACAAAATCCAACTCGAACTTTAAAAACAAAAATAAATGTTTTTCTTTTAAAAAGTATGAAGATAATCGAAATATATAATTTGAAATTGTCTTATTGAAATGTCGAAAAAATTATATCAAAATTTTGTAATGTTGTTTGAAGAGAAATCGATGTGAATTGGCAAAATAAACTAAAATAATTTTTAAATATTCTTTGATATTCTTAAATTCTATTTATGCCAGTTTCAAGTTAGTTCAATAAATATTGTTGCTAAAGCTAATATTATTTTATAAATTATAAAGTACATACTAGAAAAATTTTAGTTAAACTAGTGTAAACTAGTGCTGGAAGTATCGAAGCATAGATGCATCGATGTATCGAAGTTAAAAATAGCGAAAACATCGACTACATACATGTTTCTCCAGCACTACTGCACTCATAAAATGGGTGTTTAGTAGTGCTGGAGAAACATCGATGTTGGTCAACATACATATATATAGATATTTTTAGCTTCGATACGTCGATGCATCGATATAACATCGATGTTTCTCCAGCTCTAATGTAAACGATATGAAGTAGACGAAAAGTGCAGAGCTGCAGCAACAATATTAATATTTTTTTAACCTAATAGTTAAGGTCTCCCAACAGCAACCCTTAGTTAATTATATCTAAATATCGTTTCGGGTCGGAAATAGTAATTAGTACAATAAGTTACAACTTATTGAAAACGTTAAAGCTTATAATAGGTAAAGAAGAAAAAATACTTCAAAAAAACTTTTACTAATCTAAGATTTTTTTTTTATTAAAAGACTATATAAGCGTTTATGCAGAAAACAGTTCAACGTTAAAAAAAAAGACACTCTTTAAAAGTCACCCTATACTGCAAAAAGAGGGAAAACAAAAAAAACAAAATTTCCAAAGAAGAGTAAAATGTACCGCCTATTACGAAAAGCTATATGCAGCAATATAGAAAAATTATGAAATCCACAATAAAATTTATGTTTAATACTATAAATTGTAAATTTTGCAACAGAATCTAGTTTTTAAAATCCGTAGAACCGTTTACCAAAAAAAAAAAGTATTCTGACTTACACTTGATTTTAGCCATGCCGCCGTCAAAACAAAAACAAGACAGTTGGCAACCCTAACACAAACAGTGTAATAAAATGCATTCTGTTTGGCAAAAGCATAGTTGTTTGACTTTTGTATGTTGGTGCGAAGAGGGAGGGGGGTTCTTTGAGTAAGCTCAAAGTAAAAGAAGTAGAGCCCTTTGGCCAAGTCTTTTGCTCTTGAGTAGGTCAAGTTTGGCGGTATTTAGCAGCCCTGTTTAATTGTTTAGTAAATTAATTAGTGACCTTTAAGGGTAGTTTTTTAAATTTTTTAATCCTCCCTTACACATAAAAGTACTCTTGAGTTCTAAGCTTACTTAAAAAAATTTGCTTACATGTTGCTTTTGCTTTTAATTAAAAATTCAAACTGTAAGTTGCTGCATGCCACCATATTAAATAAGCATGTACATATGTACAGCTCTATGTACAACTGTATATAAGATTGTATGTTATGTCTGTGTAGTTCTATTTGCTTTCCTCCGGCTGTTGTTCTTGTTGTTGGTTGTACTGGGAAGCGGGCATGCAACTTTTCTTTGACTTTTCGCTGGCTTGGCGCTTGAATTTAATTGCTTTTATTTGGAAAATGAGTGGGACTAGTCGAAAGAGTGAAACGAATGTAAATTACAAGGAAAAACTAAGCAAACTGTTGACTGATAATTGAAGAGCACACTCAAACACACAGATACAGATACAATTCTAATTAGTAGTGTACATATAAGTAGGTTTTTGTATGTGGGTTGATTGTTAAATGAGCTTAAGGGAACAGCTGACTGCAAGCAGCAACTGCCCTAAGAAAGTATCTTTTACTGCAGCAGCTTTCATGGCTTGGGTGGTAGTCGGCACACCTTGTAATAAAAAAGTGTAAAAGCTGCATAACTAATGAATTTAAGCCCCGGCAATTTCCTATAAATATGCCCAACCAATTGTATTTCGAATTTATTCAGAAAGACACGCAGACGTGAAAGCGGATTCCCTTAAGCTCATTTAACAATCAACCCACAAACAAAAATCTACTTATATGTACACTACTAATTAGAATTGTATCTGTGTGTCTGAGTGTGCTCTTCAATTATCAGTCAACAGTTTGCTTATACAAATTATTTGGCATAACAATGAGTACCTTTAGGCTTACTCGAACGATTGTAGCATCGAAAATATTTAAATTTGGTTACCAGTACAGAGTTCTCATATTTTTTGAAGCACAATCATTGAAAGGAAGGTCGTCAAAAGCTAGGTCGGGGCCCTTATATAGGGCGCCTCCTTTGAAAAGAATTTAGCTACAATATCTTGAAGAAAATCCTGCATGCCTGGGTCGGGACTTCAGCCACGGCTTATCACACCCGTAGCCAAAAAACACACCCTTTCACCCTTTAGCCTCCTCACAATTTTTTTTCTGTGTATTTTTGTTATAAATATTTAATTAGCTACTGCTTGCATTTTTATTAATTAGTATAAAGTTTTATATAAACATTTACCAACAAATAATTGTAGGCAAAAAATTTAAATACTTTGAAATTGTGGATTATTTATGTATGATAAAAAAATTGAAAATGCTAAAAAATAATCCAAACGAAAGGCTTATGCTTACATAGTTGCTACAAAAGAAATACATACTACAATATTTGTTAATTTTTTTAAGTCTTTATTAAAGTATAAAAAATGTTTTTTATATCATTTTTTGCAAGTGCAGGTTTATATAAAAGAATTTGATTTTTGTAAATAATTAAAAACAACAGAACTAAATAATTTAAATAAAAAATAATAATATGCCAAATATACAAAAATATGGCGAATAATGAAAATATTTAACACAAACAAAGTCTGATTTTGATTTGATATGAGTTTGTGGCACTTTTAGAACACCAGCTTCAAAAAGGGTTTTTTTTACAAAAAATTGGGTAAGCTAGTATTGGGTTAGACATTATTTTTCATACATAAATGCGTAGTTTCAAACTTGCATTTGGTAAATGCAATATGAATAAAACGCAATTAACAAACAAACCAACAGATGGCCCACCCTATATAAGGAAATTAGTTGGGATATATTTTGTCTACCAACTAATCTGAGCTTGATGATCTGTTCAACCTCTAGAACTCAGAAATAATCAGTGCATGTGGGACGAGGTGTAACCAGCCACTTGGCAAAGTATGGCTCCAAGGAAACTTGCTTAGGCAGTGCATCTGGGTATTAAATTGTCTCCGACAATTTTCTGGGTTGGAGCAGCCCACAATTCCTACGACATATCCGGTTATAGTTAAGTCAACAGTTTATGCTTGATACTTTAGGACTCCAAGTATTGGATGAATGGATGAAAGGCTTGTAAGTTGTCACACCTGCAAAAATCGCTGAAAATTTGAGAAAACTGAAATAAAAACGCATGATTGCTAAAATTTATGAAAATTTATTGATTTTGAATTTAACTGAGCATTAAATTGATTTTAAAAAACAAGAAAAATTTAACTTTCCAGAGAAGTCAAAATTGTGGTTTTTTGTGATCGGTTTTTCTTGGTCGCCATACTATAAATGAATTGTTATGCAAAATATTGAAAAAACATATCCGAAGATGGCAGAAAAATGGACTTAAAACAATTCAAATTAGTTTCAATGACAATTCCACACAATAAAAAAGTCATGTAAATAACATAGCAATGCAAAAAAATGAAAATAGATGTATGACAACTTACAAGCCAAAAGGTATGACAACTTACATTTTTGAAGCCATTTTGGAATGCATTGAAAAAAATTTGTCTGTTCACTGTATGTCCGAAAACCTTTTTTGATTATGAAAGTTCATTGAATTTCAGTTCTAGTGATAGATGATCACTTTTTCAGCGCAATCAAAAATAATATTTTTTATTTTCCGATTTCTTTAAAAACAATTTTTATATTTTGTCACACACACACACTGCGTTTTTGAGTCTGTTCGCATCAAAAACACATTAAAATTGTTTACGGCGTATTTGCAATTGAAGACATGTGGAATTTTGGTGTTTTCATTGCTGGAACATCAAAATCGACCAGGTGTGCCAACTTACAAACTGTGTCAACTTACAAGCCTTTCCACTGCTAGTTTTTTTTTTAAGAATTTTCGTCAATTTTTTTTTTATGTCAAATAAACATTTTGCTGGTAATGTATTCCTTCCATGTAAATGTACCTGCTTATTCTTGGGATTTATTTTAGGACAAAATTGTACATTTTAAATCAACGTAACTCCAAAAGAGGTAGAAGGTAAGCAGCATATTGTAACATTTATGTATTTAAGTTAACCATATTCACTATTTATTATGAAATAGAAGGTTTTTGATTGTTCAAGAAACATTTGTCTTGTCATTTGTTGTTGTTGGAAAAAATATTTAAGTTGTCTTTAGGCTTCTGTTAAGATTATGTGCGCTTTATTAAATGCAATTTTTACTTAGGCATAGATCAAAAGGAACTGCTAGTATGTAAATACTGGTGAAGGTTTAATCTGATGGTTTGTGGTTTTAGTAAAGGACATAATACTTTGCTCCTTGAAGTTGCTTTGTCACCAAAAGTCAAATTCGATTCAAAATTTGTGGCCAGAATAGGTTTATCTACATTGCTTATTGGGCTAAATTTGCATATTTTTGTTAAAAAGTCTAACTTTTCATGAGCGAATATCTTCACTTTTCCTATTCCCCTAATTTTTCCTGTCTATTCTATATCCTTATCACTTACACCCATTATCGGAACCACATCGGGCCTATTCTTGGCCTAAGTGAGTTGGAACGCTAAGTCCCAACTGCCGCCCTAACCTACCTACCTACATAGCTCACACTTAAAAACTATATATGAACAAGCTTTCAATAATAAGCTATGGCTGTCAGGTCCTTCAGCTATTATTTTGAATTAAAGTTTTAGGAATTTGAAATTTAAGGAAATATGTATAGAAAAAAAAGTTGATGGTATTAGTAACAAAAATGTTTCAAAGTAAGCGCTATATATTCGTATATATATAAATGTGCTTTGAAGTGTATAGTACTAGGTATTTCCAAAATGTCTATAGTTCCCTTCATCGGTCAGTTCTCGGCCAGCGTTACCTTTGGCATTACAAAAGGCCTCCTTATGCCTAAGTGCTTCTGGGCTTTTCCAAGACAAGCAACCACTTTAACCTAACCTAACCTTGCATCGTAACTAACTTTTATTTAAATTAATATAAACTCCTACGTCAGCTGTATTATAATATTATCAATGACTGTTGTTCGGCTATACTTCAGTTTTGTTTACATATAAAAACATTTTTTCAGAGTTTGCAATCAAGAATTATGACCTAAAGAAAAAGTTACGTATACGCAAGGCAGCCTTTTATGGACGATAAGAGTAGACCACATCGATCAAAACTCTTGTACAAATATTATGCATGCTACTATTTTCAAATGCATCAAATTTCGGCTCTGTACAAACTTTTCTTGAATTTTTTACATAAATTTTGGCAACTCAGGCCATTGTGCAAATAATGGAAACATGAAAATTTTTCTGCTGCCAACTGTCAAAACTCATTCTCAATATTGTTTTGTCTATGTTTTGTAGATTTTCATTATTTGCTTTGTCATCACATTATGGGTTTTAATAATAGTTTGCAAATAACTATTCACAAGTCCTAGAACTATGTTAATATTACATACCCACTTAGAACAAGTGCTCTCCAAAGCTACTCGAGCCATGTGGGCTTGTAGGAAATTCTTTGGCTTCACCCCAAATATTATAGATTGGATATACCGTATGATGGTACGGCCTATCGTCACATATGCAGCCCTTGTGTGGCCATTAAGAAGTGCAGCAAGCTTCAAAGATTAGTATGCCTATCTCTCTCGGGAGCTATGCGTACCTGTCCTACAGCTGTCATGGAGTCTGTCCTTGGACTTACACCACTGCACATTTTCATCCAAAAGTCAGCCATGCTGGTCATGCCGCACTTATATATTCCCTTCCTGACGTATCCATCTGCTCTAGATCAGATCTTATGATCACGGAATTATTTCATAACAAAAAATTTAGAACTCTTCTCCCAAGTCGGGAGACTTGGGCTGATGGCAGCCCCTGTGGAAACCTCCGGTGGCAACAATGGTTCACGGATGGGTCCAAAACTGAGCAGGGTGTAGGTGTTGGAGTCTTTGGGCCCAACACCAGAATCTCTAGTGCAATGGGCATCTGGCCCAGCATCTTTCAAGCAGAGATTCATGCCATAGAGATCTGCGCCCATAGTACCCTTAGTAAGGAAACTAGGGGAGCAAACATCTGTATCTACTTAGATAGCCAAGCTGCTATTAGGGCACTATCATCATGGAGCATCTCCTCCAGGATGGTTAAAGAATGCCATAATTACCTCCAAAACCTGTCCTCCCGGAACAAAGTCGTGCTATGTTGGGTACCTGGACACTCAGGTGTGGATGGTAACACGATCGCTGACGATCTAGCACGACAGGGTGCCCCACCCTGACCACTGCTCCTGCGCCCTTCTGTGGTATTGGTTGGTCCACAATCAAAACTATGGTAAACAAATGGGCTGCAGGAGAACATAGGAGATACTGGTTCTCCTTACCGGGGCTGCGTCAAGCAAAAGCGCTTATCAAACCCCTGGATATGATCAAGACAAAGGGTCTTGGCAGAGCGGGCTTTAAACTCCTGGTAGCTTATCTATCTGGCCACCACACTGTTAGATACCATCTACAGAAAATTGGCCTATCGGACTCTTCAGAGTGCAGACTCTGTCTCGAGGACGATGAAACCACCAGACATATTCTCTGTGACTGCCCAGCGCTGGTATGGGACAGAGCCTGTCACTTGGGAAAGGAACGGATTAGTCCCTTCCATCTTAGATCAATACCAACAAAAGACCTACTGCTATTCATGCGGAAAGCGGAAAGTCTTTTGCTGTAATTTATGGGTATGGTACAAAAGATCTCCTGGTCGCAGTACCCCACCTCTTTGTGAGGAACCCATAAGAGGAAAAAAAAAAAAAAAAAAATTTTAATATTTGTCATACGCAATGTTGTACACAAACTCTGTCTTTTTAGTTAAATATAGTCATCTTTTAATTTCACAAAACGCTTTCTTTGGATTAAACTATTTTTGTATATAACATAAAATATTACATTAAAAATATAAAAGTGTAAATCGCGTTTTTTTTTTTTTTATTACAACCAAGTTTAATTGCACGCTTTTTGGAAATATATAATTAATTGGCTATTACTGCAAAGTTATAACTAGTTGTACATATACCATATTGTACGTTTTTGTTCATATTTTGCCATCTAACATTATTTAAGACCTCAGTTCAATTTATTTTTTTCACAAAACTATGTTGGAAAGGCTAGACACCTAAGCTCTTCATTTTAAAACAATACAATATGCTTCTCACAATTTTATTATTTTCAATTTCTACGAATAAATGAAATGAAAAGCATACTAATTGTCTCAAAATCATTTCAAAATTTTATTTATAATTAAGTATAAGTAGATTAAGCGATTTATATTCAATTAGTAAAATAAAATACTTTCTTTTATGTTGGAATTCGTTGAACTTATTTTGCGCTACTTTGTAAACAATAGTAAATTTTAATATACTTGAATATTTTATCTCTCATTTGTATTTTATGCATAAATTTTGTAAAAGCCTTGAAAAATAAATACTTTACTATTTATGACCGTAGTTCATGAAAACTATAAATCTGACAAATTCAAATAAAGTTTGGTGCATGAAAAGTCAACAAAAGCAACAAATTGAAATACGAATACTTCGTTAGGGATTTTTTCAACTTTAAGCTTACTTTGTTGGTCAAGGCACAAATCGGCTTAAAATTTGCCCGCAAGTGACTATTTAATATTTATAAAGTTAACTTTTTTCCAATTTACAAACAAAATATATCAATTTTAAAATGCCGCTGTCTGCCTTTTGGACATCGATGTGACAGATTGAAAGTCATTGTTGGGCAAAACACACACTGGGTATATCCTTCAGACACATGCATACATAAGTCTGCGCACAGTGTTTAAAAATATTTAAATATTTCATTTAGAACGTAGTACTTTAAATTATTGGTTAGGTTATCTCTATGCTTTCATTGCATTTTTACCCTTCTCCTATATGGTATGCTTAAAAAGGGCTTGCAAACTTTCTCGGACAAATGAGCTCCAGCCCTGCTAGGTTCTGAAGGAAATAGTAACCCAGGTGCTTTTTCCTGCGTCTGCTAAGAGCTTCGCAGGAGCAGAAGAAGTGCTCTACTGTTTCTAGCTCTTCCTCGTCTCTGCAGCTTCTGCAAAAGTCATTTATAGGAGCATTAAGTCTAGCAGCGTGTGCTCCAACGAGCCAGTGCCCAGTAATCGCTCTAACGACTGCCGAACACTGTGAACGGTTAAGACTGCAAAGTTTTCTGAAGCGTTTTGCGTCAATAGTTGGCCATATTTGGCGGGTGATCCTACAGTAAGGTGTGTTGTTCCACATACTTTGAGCAAGAAGGTTAAACTTTTCCCTAGTATGTATTATTATATATTATATATTATTGGTTATATACAGCAACAAATTTTTCCTATATTATTATTTTTTTAATTTTATTGATATGTATGATACTTATTGCAACTCCTTATAAAAAAAATATACATTAGCAAAAATGTGCGTACAGAATGATTTTCAATTAAATAAATTAGTCTTTTTTAAGCCAGTTTTTTTCATTTTAATTAATTGCTAATTGTATATTTAAAATGCAATAAACTTAATTTAGTTTGTTTATTCAATTTTATGAGCTATATTGTGAACTATAATAACTACTAGTTCACAAATTGTAATTAAGTTTGTATTAACGATCTTTAGATGAACTCTTAAATACTTTATATATAGGCATAAACTTTGTTAAATAAATCCCTTTTCTCTATTCAAAGTGTTCTCATTTCCAATACTCCAACTACTTCCGGAATATATTGAGAAGCACTAATAAAATAAAAATAATAAGAGTACCAGGGCATGTTCTTATACAAAAATCTCGATTTTAATAGCTTCTCTTAACCCATTTTCGCGGTTTTCAGTAACAAAATTTTTGTTTTAATGAAATCAACGTAGGGGCGTGACATTCGCCTTAATTAACTTGTTTGCAAAAATTTAATAATTTTCCAGCACAACAGCGTGTCATCATGTTGCGTATACACAATGCTGGAGCATTGCTCGACAATTGGAATAGTCTCGGATGAGTAAAACATAATTAAATTAAATTACAATTTTATCATTCATGATGATTTATTTAAGAAGGAATAGGAAGGACAAAGAATTTGCATTTATAAATTTTTAGTTTAGAGTTCAAAATTTGTCAAAAATTAGGTGAGTCCACAGACAGTGTGTTTGTCATGGTGTGTTTTGTAGTAGGTCGGAATAAGGAGATAACATATACCTTTTAAACTAAAAAAATGTTGCCGATACCTCACACACAAGTCACATAAGAATTTTTTAAGCTGTTATTGCTTATACGCTACTGCGGAAGAAAATGGGTTAAGCACAGATGCGTCTAAAAATATAGTTAAACACCTAAAAGAATGTAATATTAAAAAAAATTGCCCTAACTTTAAGTAAGAATTGCAATCCTCTCCAGCTTTACATTTTTTAACTTTTTAAATTTAAGTAAAGTTTCAAATTAGTTAAGCCGAAAGCTTAAAACGCCACTGCTATCATGGCTTAAAAAAATGCATCCAAATAAAAAACCTCTCTATTATCTAGCTTTACGTTTTTTAGCTTTTTAAATTTAAGTATAGTTTCAACTTAATTAAGCTGAACTTAGAACTCAACTGCTTTCATGGCTTAAAAAAATTCATCCAAATAAAAAATCTCTCTATTATTGTTCTCTGTTTATGATTTATTTAAAATTTAATCTTCTAAATAAATTATTAATAAATTACTATCCTAAAGTTAGCTCTAATGATATGCTTTCCAAAAGTCTGCGAGCAGAACGCTTTAAAAACTATTAAAATAATGTTTAGAATATTTTTAAACTCTACAGGATTTTTTGTTAGTTTTTATAATTATATATCACTATTATTTATTTATAAATTTATAATATAGAAATCAATTCTGAGATATAGAGAATAGGTATTACGGTCTATAGCCAGAGCAAAAGAGTCCATCAGGCTAATATTTCACTATCTTTTTTTTGCTTATTATTCCTGTATGCTGATTATTTATTTCACTATCTAATACTTGTTTTGGATTTTTTGATAAGACTTACAAAATTTGTAATCTAAAAAATAACAAAACGACAGTCAGTTTTATAAATTAAATCAAGTCAAAAGTAGTCCATCATTTTGTATTGCTTACTTAAGACGCGTAGGCATCGAGTTTAGAAGCTTTACCTCATTTCTTAAAAATTCCTGATCTTTAACAAATCTGCGTTTTTAGTAATGTTTAATACAGTTTTTACCTTTCTAAGATTTTGCAGGCAAGGATTTGAGCATTTCCAAACGCAGACAAATTAAAAAATTAACCAAATAATGTACTTAATTATATTTTTAAGATAAATAATTCAAAAGTTAATCATTAAAGAGTTCAAAGCTTTAATGCTATGAAGTTTTTCAGATGACGAGAAATCTTGCAAAATGGTTTTTTTTTCTGTTTCCATGATCAATTTGACCTTATCATACTTTATAATTGCATTATAATAAGTCAAAGATAAATTGCACTTTTATTATTTGTAACGTCACGCCAAGTGTAATTTTGCTTATATCTTTTAATCGTTAAGAAAATTTTTTGTTTCTCTTTACTAACAAGCAAAAAACAACAGTTTATAAGCATAACATTTTTTTTTTGTCATATTTTCTAGAACAAATGTCACATCACGCCAATATCGAAGTGCACTTATACAGCGAAAAAAACAATAAATTAAACAAATATCACGCTTAACCACAAAAACACTGTGCTATACCATAATTATCTACGTCACTGTGACGATTTGGTTTGTAATATTTTATTACACTAATAAGATACGAAGTCTAGAAGAGTACTGCAGCAAAACTTCGTTTTTACAGTACGTTTTTATTTTTGCTTGAAATTGCTTACCAAAAATCAAAGTGGTATTAAAAAATTTCAAATTTGCACTGTACGCAAACTTATGCGAGCAAGTGTATAAATGTCAGCGGCAATGATAAACCACCGCAGCCTAATTTAAGTTAACGAGACGTACAAAAACAACACTACCGCAAAAGACTACTCGGAATGCAAATTTTTGTTGTTGTTTTTTTTTGTTTGTGGCAACAATGTGCAAATTAATGTGGCAAAAAAACAGATTACAGAACCTACCAAGATCAAATTGTAGGCCAGATTTAATAAACGTTGCACGTCGCAAAGCCGGCAAAGAACGCGCTTGAGTTAGGTCAAAGGTTCTGGCGCTGACGATTTTTCCACAGAGATAAGATTTAAGACCAGCACTGAGCACTTTTTGGAGTTGTCAAATTGCGTAAAACTATTTTGCATATGTAATTTTATTTTTATCGGCTGCCTACAAATTATGCAGCTCACACACTAGCTGTGGGTAGGGGTGCAGGGGTATGTGATTACACTTGAAGCTTTGTTAATTGGAAAAAACTCGTTTGCGACGCGACGCGACTTGTCGCAACATGTAACGACTTGCACACACAAAAAATACGTCAACTTTGTGCGTGAATAACGTAAGCAACGATTTCGACGCGTAGGAGAAGCGAACCGAACCGCACACGCTGGCAGACACGAACGAACTGACAGCACCTAAAAGTCGGCAACGGCGCCTGGACCAAAAAGCAAGAGGCGCAACAGACGGCAGCAGCAGCTCAAAGACAGGGCTGTTATGCTTCGGCTGCAAGCCGAATGCTTGCCGGCTGCAGTCGTGTCTGCGCTCGGCTTGTGGATGCTGTGTGTTCGCTGACGTGCTCTTAAATATGCGCTCTCTTTATAATTTGTGTTTTGCTGTTACTCTTATGCGGATACAGCGCGCAGCAAAGTGCGCTACAAGTTGAGATACATTCCACACACACACACACGGATACTCGTTTGTATCTTTGTGTGTCTATTATTTGCCAAGTTTTTTTTATATGCTTTGTGCGCGTTTTATTCGTTCACTAGGTCAATATCCACTTTGTTTGCCTTGTACATCCGTGTATGGGCATGCGTGTGTGTATCTGTGTGCGTGTGTGTATCTGTGTATATGCGTTTCTGCTTTACTTTGTCTATGCCGCATATGCCATACCGGTTTTGTGGATTACTTTTTGATTCGATTTTTTAAACATTTCCGCTTTGACTTCAATTTATTTGCTACATTTTGGTTTTTGTTTTTTATTTTTTTCCTGTATTGCACATACTTTACGGCTGCATTCTTGTATTTGTGGTTTTTACTTCGACTTCATTTTAATTGTTAATTCAGCACAGTGCCGGACTTTGTATGAGAAGGAGCCCAAGGGCCGAGTTTCGTGTGGAAGCGGTAAGATTATTAAAATCGCAGGCGATTACATGAATATTACGCATACGTAGTGTAAGGTCTGTAGCGATAGACGTCCAAAAAAAAATTATGTTGCAAAATAAATTGACTTTATTTTAAAGAAAGCTGCACTGAGAAAAATATTTAAGAATTGGGCGCTGGAAAGCGTACGCTTAAAACAAGATTATTTCAAAATTATGTGATTCTCTTATAATTGAGATTAAAATGCTTATTTCTAGATTTTTCTGGTAGACAAAATTTCGAATTTGAGAATTTTTTTCAATAATTTTAATTATAATTGTGCATTACTAAGCCTCGAAAAAAGTTATTCTCAATTTTAAAATGTTAGAGTGTCTTTAAGATGAGTTGCTCTCCAAAAGCAATTTGTACACATTGAAAGAATGTTTAGTCTCAATGCTGAAATGGAAAATATTAGAATTTAGTGAAATTGAACAAGTTCTTTTTTCAGTGAAAGTAAATTTTTTACAAAACACTTTAAAAAAAATTTTAAATGTTATGCATTTGCAACGAAGATGCCCATATGTCGATAAAAAATTTTTTTTATTTTTAGTACATAGTTTAAAAACCCAAAAAGCAATGCATATAATTCCAAACAATTCCGGAGAGCTTAAAAATGTGAAAATTTATTATCTTATTAATTTATCCGCGCAGCAGAGCACTTAATTTTAGTACGACAAGTATGAATATAGATCAAATTCTGTTATTTTTAACCATATATCAAATTGATATTTAAAAATAACACAACTGCACTGTGGGCCCAGACTTTCATATTTTGGCCAAAACCCTGTCATATCCATAATAATTTTTTTAGGGTGATGAAATTTTACACACGTGTTCCTTAAGCATTGAACTATTTTTTTGGGAAGTTTGAGCCTCCTCAGAGCCTCCTTTTTTAAGATATAGATAATCTAGACCAAAATTCAAATTAAAAAAAAAAACAAAAAAAATGTTTAACTTAATTAAAAAAAAAAACTGTTAATTGGAATTGGACCACATTTTACACAGAGGTAGATATGAGCTCCACATACATTGAAAAAATAGCCTTTACCCAAAATATTGAATGGCTTTGGAGTTATAGCCCCAAACAGTTTCAGCTTTCTAAGCCAATTACATAAAGACGGCATCATCAATCAATCTGGTTTTTAAAAGTAATAATTTTTTGGCATGCTCTTTTAATTTTCGAAAAAAAAATAGTTTCAAAAATCTATATTTAAATTATAAATAAATTATAATTTTTACATTTTTTGAGTTGCATCTTTGTAAGTATGCCAAAAATTTTCAAATTGTACATTTTTTTTTTACATACTTTTAGGCAGCTAAGAAATTCAAAAAATCGTAAAATTTCCTGGGGGCAATTTTTAAAATTCAACTTTTAGATACAAAATTTTGTTATAAAACATGTGAAAAAATTTATAAAATTTGGTTCGATCAAATATCGAGTGGTAGTCGGAGGTACCCTTAAAGCAAAGTAGCCAAATGATAAAAAAAACCAACAAAATCTTTATGACTTCTCGAATATATTTAAATCCAAAAAGTTTTTAAGCTCAATTTTATTTTTTTCCAGAAGTAATATTTAAAAATAATAAAGTGAATGAAGATTTCGTAGCTACATGTATCATGGTAAATGCAGATTTTTTTTTCTGTCAATTATCGCGAAAGCTCATAAAATACAAAATATAATAATAACTTAAAAACCACTAATCATAATTTAAAATCATATTAAATAATCATTTTATCCAAATTTTGACTTTCTTCTGGGGGACTTTTGGCCAAAATCTGGCTACGCGGGCCCATTGTGCACTGTACCAAAGCTACAGTTAAAGCAAAACTATATACATACTTATAAAAAAAATTAAACTACCAAAAAAAAAGAACAAACTGCTAAAGAAAAATAAAATCAAATTGCCATTAAATATATTTTTTTCAAAAAGAGTTTAAATTATTTTTTAATTTTAAAATTAAAGAATATTTAATAGAAAAATGAGACAAGTCCCCAATTATTTATAAATATATTTTTTTTTAATTTGAATGAAACAATGTTTCTTCAAAAAGGATTCGATATCATTTTGACTTCTCGAATTTTTTTATAGTTTTTGAATAAAAAGTGAACGTATTGGGGAATAAAATTTTTCATATCAATTTTCTTTATAAAAAAGTGTAAAAAATCAATAAAAATTAATTTATTTGAAATTTGATCAAATTTTAATTTTAGAATCCTAAGGGCACTCAGATATTTAGATTTTTGTACTTTTTATGCTCATTATATTTGTAGGCTCTTGCTGCGGGGCCACTTGACTTGTTCCCGCCAACATATGCCTTAATCCAACCCTGATACAACCAAACCTAAACCAATCCGTATTGCATTACACACACACACACACACATACCATACTCATATAACAAAAGCCACTTCAATTTCCGTATGTCGGGCCAAAACCAAATAATATAAAATTAAATCAAATAACACATCAATACTCAGTGTACTCATATCGTATACGTAATGTATGAATGCTCAAGTGAACACCAGCAAGGCAGAAAAATGAAGGAAATCATTCGACCAATAAAATTCTGCCTTTTATGCCAATGTCAACGCCCGGATTCTTCGGATGTGGGCCAGGTGTGAAGAAATCTGCTGCGTAGGCATTCCCATATGAGCATTCTCACTGTCTTCTGTTCGTCGGCAAAAAGTCTTTGTTTGATTATAATGCGCACAATGATAATGATGATGTGGTACTTTCGGATGCTTTCGGATGCTTTCATCTTGAATTTGATTGGGATGTAGTGGGCTGGTGCCATACCAAAGGCAGTTCCTAAATTGCGTATTATGCAATGACTGCAAACTCTGACAATGTAACCTATGTATGATGAACTCCTACAACACTGAGCTGATTTAAAGTGGATGAGCAAAGATGATAAGTGGTAAATTTTAAATGAATTTACTGATTTTGGGGTAAGAGTAAATCAAAGACTAGAGTACATTGCTGGATTCTAAGGAATTCTATACTTTTGATTTGTAGCAGAGCATGTAATTTTCATTGGCATAAGTATAATTTTTTATTAATAGATATGAAGGAGTCATTAATTTCAAGAGGCTGCTAGGTAGAGAAAATGAAAGATGAACTTAGTGAGTTAAACTACGCCGGAGTCATATGATAAAACTAGGTTAATCCAAAAAATCTTTAGTGTGCTTAACCGTAGACCTATACTTGGGGCACTGACTGCCCCAGTTGAATTTCAAATTTAATTATTTTTTATTTGCTTTTTCATACAAAATGCACTACAGGGCACTGAGTGCCCCAAGGACGAGTAAGATGAAGGACAGCTCTACGCAGGCGCGTCGTGAGGGGGGCTCGAAGGGACCGGGGATGTCCCCGGGCCCTGAGAAATCTCTGGGGCCCGGTGTAATTACTGTCGTACTTACAGAACACTAAAGGTGTAATAGAAGGGCCGGTACTTTTTCCCCCGAGGCCCGGATTTTCTCTCTACGGCCCTGGCTGTACGATTAATAAGTTACAAAAAATTAACACTATTTTTGTTTATTACCCGAAATATTTCTCATTTTAAAAGAAAGTCGAACTGAACAATTGTATTTATTATATTTTTATATTTTTTAACTATATATTGTATTATTTTTAAAAAATGAAAATAGTATTAAAGCAATTTTAAGAACTGCACGGCCAAAAAAAACATTTTAAAGCACATAAAGCAGAAAAAAAATGTATTTTTGTTAACATTATTTTATAAGATCTTTAGTATATTCATGCAAAATTTAATAAAAGTAAAGGAAAAAGAAAAATTATAAAAAAAAAATTCGAAATACAAGAATTTTAAAAGTCAAGTAAACTCCGAAAAAATTGAGCAATTTTTGTAGAATTAAGTTTTAGTTACAGTCGAACTTCTGTAAAAAATTCGTTATTTAGAAATTTGTTTTAGGCAGATCATAAGAGTAGGGTCTATGAAAAAAAAAATTAGGAAAATTTGTTTTAGGAAGTAGGGTCTTTGAAAAAAAACTTCGCTTTATGGAATTTCGACCGTAGTATTATAGTTAATTTATGAAGCAGTTTTTTTTTACAAATATTTTTTTTTACTATTACTAATAATTAATTTAATTTCGTTTTTATAAAACATATTAAAAAAAAAACAAATCAAAGCATTGCTGAAAACCCAAAAAAAAAACATCGTGAAGTTTTTTGAAAATTTATGTAAATATTGTTGGAATAACATAAAATCTAAGCTTCATATGATCTGCAAAAGCATAATTAGAGTGTAAAACAACAGAGTTAAGAGCTATCGCTGTTAATTACTCTCTAACGCTGCTGTTAAAATATTGCCAATTGCCATCTGCAGTTGTTAATTTATGTATATCAGTCATGATCCAACAATAAGAATGTCACGCAACGCGTAGGTCCCTTATTCGTGTCTCTCAAAAAAGAGAGCGGGCTCACTTTTTGTATGGTAGCTATGTGAAATAGTGCACCAATATTGATCAAACTTCACACAAATGTAAAGACTGACACTAAATTAAACTGACATAAATTTGGTTGCGATATTCAAAAACATTAACATTTATGTGAAGTTTGGTCAAAATTGGTCCACTATTTCATATAGCTACCATACAAAAAGTGAACCCGGAGCCGCCATTTTTTCTGCGCAGCCAAATTCGCGCACTTGTTTGCGTCACCTTGTAAAATTCTTTGCATAATGTATATCAGTTTAGTTCTTAAAAAACCATCAACCGAACAACTAAAGCGGGGCTATTATTCTTAACAAATATCAATAGCTTTGTTAATAGAGAATACATAATTTAATTAAAATATATTAAGTATACGCTTCTGCAGGCATGGCTCCGTAACTTTGCAAAAGTAAGAAAAAGCGGGAAACGGAGAGTGGTCTTAAAAAAATTACTAAACCTTAAAGAAGAACAAAAAGAACCAAAGTGCTGATAAATAAAAAAATTAAAAAATAGGTATTAGTAATAATTTATATTCGCTCTAAGCGAGCATTAAACAAGTAATAAAAATGTGGTACAGTCGAGGCGGTGCCCGACAGTGGAATACCCTGTACCTTTTGTGTCAAAAAAATTTTTCCTGCATATTCCATCTAAGAACTTTCCAATTGGAATTTATTTTTTTTTGGTGAAAATCGATATTTATACCTATAAGTTCCCTAAATTTTTACCCATTTTGATGAAACTCGAATGTTACAACAAAGAATTTATTAAAAGTATACGGGGTGAGTTTGTATGTTGAGGGGTGTGGGAGAAAACACGGTAAATGGATTGCGGGGGGTGGGGGGACCGCATCGATAAAATTTGGATGTGGATTTGTTCATTAGAGCCACATGAATGAGCTTACCAAAAATTGTGATTCTAGGTCAGTTGTAGCCATAATTGCGTAGAGTCAAATATTGACGCAGTTTATTGGCAAGGGGAGGTGAAATTTGCACATTTTTGACTATAACTTCTGTTGTATTTGTCCGATTTTGTTCATTTTTTACACATAGATGCATGTAGCTACAACGCATCGCTCTGTTAAATTTCAGGTGAAAATACTTAACGGTGTGGCTAAAAACCGCGAAACTCTACTGCGGGGGAACGGGGAAAGATATTGACATGATTCAACAAACTTCATCTGCTTAGGAAATATGCGCACCAGCTGGTAAAGTTTCGTGTCTCTAGCTCTTATAGTCTCTGAGATCTATGCGTTCATACGGACGGACGGACGGACGGACATGGCTCAATCGCTACCCGAGGTTATGATAAGCATTTTGGTATAAAGGACTTGGGGTCTGCCACGCCTCCTTCTGTCCGTTACATACATTGCACAAACCTAGTATACCCTTTGTACCTATAGGTACAGGGTATAAAAATTATGTGACCTACAGTTTGTATTTATACAGTTTAGACAGTGTTGCATTATGTTGAAATGCAGCTCTCAAAAGCTTAGTGGTAGGTAACGTTTCAAAATTCCTTGTGGAATTTTATGTAGTGTTGTATTTCGTTGAAATGCAGCTCTCAAAAGCTTAGTGCTAGATAACGTTTTGAAATTTCTTTTTGATTTTTTATTTAGAACAACACAATCAAAAACGGAAAAAGTGAAAATTATGACCTTTGACCTATTTCCGCGCCCATTAAATACTTTGGATCGTCTTTAAATTTTAAAGTCGCCATTGCAGTTTAAATGGCGTTTTGGTACTGTTCCCTGGATACCTACATATTAGACTATTTACAATCATGAGGGAATTCATAAGATAAAATCGGGCAGAAAGGACAGTCGCAATTTTAAGTTCTTTGACATTTTGAAAGTTGCAGGGGACACTATAGTGTAAAAAGGTTGACGTGTAAAGCTCAGTTTTAGTTGAACTTGGCGTTCTTGCTTTTATTAGTTCTCAGTATTCATAATTTTCCAAAAAATTTTTTCTTATCATCCATTTCAAATCAAATGAAAAATTCACTATATTCCCATATGGCTCTAATTTTTCAGGAGGTCAATGACTGAAAAGGCTAACCATATAGAAGGACGAATGAGACAGCCCATGAGATAGTAAAATTAAAAAAAAAAAAAATTTTTTTTTGATATTTTTGCCCTGAATCGTTACTAAAGCTTAAAAAAAATTAAGTTCCACCCTAAAATGTATTTCAATATTTTTAATTCATTTTATGACACATTTGCTTACCATAAAACTTCATTTAACTCATTCAGAAATAATAAAAATGATAAAAATAAAAATGATATAATATAGAAATATGCTGATATCAGCTAAACAATGACTTGCAGCTTACAGATTTGGCGCCACAAGCAAACTAATGATGATAATGATTTTCCGCAGAACATTCCTTGCATACTTCCGGGCAGCATAAATTCTACAAAAACCATTTTGAAAAACTCTTGTAATAGACCACTAAATGACTCGGCAATAAAATTTGCTTATAAACTTTCAGCACTATAAAGCCCCCATGCAACATCATGAATAGAATTTTCATAGCAAATCTTTTTTAACTCACTTATCAAAAAGATTCTTTGAGTCAAACTTTTGCCACTCCAACGTCTTTTTATTACATAAACAAAACTCGTAAAAAAACATTAAATAAAAAACCAGAACATAGCAAAATACGGAAATGTGCAGACATGTTGGACACAAAAAAAAAAAAAAAAAAAAAAAAAAGGAGCAACCAAAAAGCGTTACTCAAATGCATTGAATTGTAAAATTTCAATGGAAAAATATATAATATGATTAGCCAACTTGGCGTGGGTGTTAAGGATAACCTGACGGACTTACTGACTGAGTGAAAGACTGGCTTCTTGCTTTCTTGGCTAGTGCTGTTCCAGACATTTACGAGCGTTTGAATTTGACAGATTTCTTTTATTAGAACATGGTGCGTCTGAGGGAAGGGTAAGATAGACAGATAAGCAGACAGGCGGACTTCTAAAGCGCTCAACCGTATGAAATGTAACTGCGAAATATGTCTGTGTCTGTGTGTGTGTGTGTGTGTGTGTGTGTATCTATGTGTATGTGTGTATGTAACTGTGTGTGCTTTGTCAGTTGTTGGCTTAAATTTAATAAAAACAAACCACAAAAGATACAAAGCAATATAAAAATCATGCACATAAAGACGTCATAAAACCGCCACGCGCTTCAGTGCATTCAACAACACTGGCAAAAAGTGTTCACAAATGCTTTGCCGAGCCATCAAATCAAGCGCAATGCACACAAACAAACAAACACAGAGTCGTAGCAACAGTGCTCGACAAAAGTATTTGAAAAGAAATCAGTCTCTGAAATCAGAACAAATCGAATAGTCAATAAGTTTTCACCTTTTTTCTTTGAGAGATTTTTCAGCTTTTCAGTAAAGTAAAAAAAATACCATGAAAAAGTCAAAAATCGGTTAGGGGAATATAGTCCTAATTCGAAACCTGCTGCACCGAATTGATAAATCCTCATCGATTTCCCAAAAAAAATAAATTAAATTAATTTGATCTAATTCGAAAAAGAAAAACTTTTGACAACCTACGCACAGTACGAATTTTTCCTAATTTTTAGATATACAGTGCGCGAAAAAAGGTTAAAGCCACTTGCTTATTTCAATAAAACTCGAAATATTTCAAATATTTTTGGATGACTTTTTATACATTGATTTCGTAACTATTTTAACATATATAAAAAATACATTTTTTTTAAATATACATATGTAAACAATTTGTTTTAGGTTTTTTTGATATTTTGCGACTTTTTGGTGCGAAATAAGGTTAAAGCCACTTGACTTTTACTACATGAAAACCAGTGTTATTTACATTTTTGTTTTTTGTGTTTCTCATATTTCGCCGTTATGCACCTTCTCGAGTATGTAAGTCCAATTTCACAATATATATTACGCAGTTGTTATCCAAAAATTGTTCAATTTACAATGGGTGCCCCTTAACAATTAACAGAGGCCGAAAAAGCCAAAATTTCCACACTAAAAGATTTCGAAACATTTTTTTTTTGTTTATACGTTAAAACAGTTACTAAATATACATATTTAGTCATCCAAAAATATTTTAAATTTTTCGAGTTTTATTGAAAAAAGCAAGTGGCTTTAACCTTTTTTCGCGCACTGTATATAATTCAGGAATTTGCCTAAAAAAGTAGGTCGCAATCACAGAATTACCGAACCATATTTTTCTGTCAGTAAATGTACTTTTTGTGCCGAGATGCCCAATTGAATTGGACAGCACTCCTACAGTCAATATTTGTCCTTTTTTTCACGTTTTTAATACAGAAGAAATAGCATAAAAAAAGTCCAAAAAGGATCAACTTAATTCCGTTCAGAGAAATATATTGGTAATTTTGGACTCTCCGAACCCTTTAGAAAATACCATACCAAAGTCAGAAATTGTTGAGAGTATTACATTTGTAATTCCAAACATGCTGAACTGAATTAAGTGTTATCAATTGTTCAAAAAAAATATATATGATCGGCCGTGCTCCGGAAAACGAAAAAAGAACAATTTTATTCTCTCAATTCCACATTTTTTGATCTCGTCATGTGCTCATATTTCCCTTGCTCTTTGTTAGCATGCTCTACACCTTTCTAGGGAAATTATCCATGACTATGCTATTCCTATTAGAAGGGAAATTTTTTTTATGCAAGGCATAAACTATTTATGTCATGGACCAAATAAAAATTTTATTTGAGTTGTGCATGCTATTTTTTGTTCAGAATCAAAATTTTAATAATTTATCAATAAATATTTATCTTGATAGTCAAATATCAAAGAATATTTAAAAATGTATATGTTTAAGTGTTCTGAATCGTTTTCCGAATAATAATTTTCCCTGACCAAATTGTCGTATTAATAAAAAGATACAATTTTTTACGATGTTTTATTTTTTTTTTTAATAAATATTACCCAGAAATGGTTAAACATAATTTCTATGAGAAAACCCAAAACTTTAAGCATATGCAGAATTCATACTTTGTGTAAACATTTAGTTTGTTTTTGATATTTTTACTACTTTTGCCGAGAAGCTCTATTTAAAGTAGTCTTTTTTGATCATAGATTTTATAGACTTTTTTTATAAATGTTATTTAAAAAAAATATATTGCTTTAAGGCCTTTACGCAGTATGAAAAATTTGGCACGGAATGACAAAACTATAAAATATAAAACATATAAAAAAAATATATGTCATAAAAATAAAATTTCGCATCACCTATCCTACCTATCCTACCTATCCTACCTATCCTTCCTATCCTACCTATCCTACCTATCCTACCTATCCTACCTATCCTACCTATCCTACCTATCCTACCTATCCTACCTATCCTACCTATCCTACCTATCCTACCTGTCCTACCTGTCCTACCTATCCTACCCATCCTACCTATCCTACCTATCCTACCTATCCTACCTATCCTACATATCCTACCTGAAATGATAAAATTAAAGGCCCCATGCATATATTTAAAAAAAAATACACCAAAAATATAACAAATATGATTTTTTTTCTGCATAATTTAAAACTTAAATATTGCAGTAAAAGACACAAACGCTCAGTATAAATAATTAAATTTAAAAAAATTAAAAAGAGCACCTTAACCAAATAAATTAAAATAAAATTTGCAATCTAATAGAAATATTAAACTTAAATTAAACTTAGAACAAAACCTTTAAAAAAGCGAAATATATGATATCTATGAAAACAAAATATTAGTAGACTTTTGTTCTTGGTCAAAGTACTTTTATCGCCTATTGTACGAACTTATATGAGTGGCGCACAAAAAAACCCCAGCACATTTTCAGTTTGATGTCAATGAGGCACAATTTTCGAATAAAAAAAAACAAAAGAGAAGGCTACGCCTCTTCCTTGCTCTTTGAAGTTACTGTACTATGAGCACAAGGCAAACGTTGCCTTCTGCATTGTCCTTATAAGCATATGAGTGCTCAAGTCAAAGGCAAAAACTAAGAGCAACAAAAAAATACTTGTGAAAAAAGTTGCAACAAAAAAAACAAAAAACTTGCTTTCAACAGTTCGTATCAATCAACTTCATCAGAGACGTTCCATTCAGGCTGCTCTCTTTTTTTTGTTTGCCCCTCTCTATACTTAACTCACTCTTTTGGCTCTTGTTCTTGTCTAGGCGCTTAATTAATGAAATAATTAACTTGCAACTTTTATTTTTGCTTAAGTGCTTTCCTAGCACTTTCACTTATACACACACACACACACACAGATACACACGAGTCCTTCTAAAGCGAGCACGCACACTCTTTTCCATATGTTATTCAAGCATGCGAGCACGCAAACAATTAATTTCATCTAAAACAACAATAACAACAAAACCAAAAACAAAAACAACTAACATCTGGAAGCAAAAAAGGAATGCTGCCGAAATAAACAGGCTTAACAAGTACAACATAAGTCTAGGCGCGAACGTTCTATAAACAATGAAGGCAAAAGTCCTTCACATATATTTATAAGAAAATTAAGTCAAAATAACAAAGGAAGAATAACACACATAATAATTAAGCAAAGACTTGGGTAAAAATCTTGCCAAAGTGTTACAAAAGCAGCAAGCTGATTAGCACACTAAGTAAAGAATTAAAGTCATGGAAATATAAGAACTAACTTTTATAACTTTAATACGAGAAATATACTGACAAATAGTTTCAGTTCAGGCCTGAATCACGCCTGAAATCATAGCTGAATTTTCGATGCCAGCCTGAATTTAAATCATGCATGTCCTGTAACTTGGTTCTAACAATTACCTATGAATTCAATGCTGATTTACTTCAAAAGTCAGCTCTTAAATCATAAGTCATTAATAATTATTAGTTGATAGAGATGTCCTTTTTTGTTTAGTTCGGCTTGGACCTGAATCAGACATGAAATCATAGCTGGATGTTTGGTTTCAGCCATGAATCTCTAGTCACACGCATATCCTGAGTATTCAGGCCTGAAACTTGATAGTAAGAATCAGCCATAAATGCAATGCTGATTTACTTTGAAAAGTCAGGCCTTAAACGAATCAAATGGAACTCACTTCTGCTTTGAATTCATGCCTGAATTCAGCACTGAGCAAACGACCTGGCTCGACTCAAAGATTTTGAAAAAATTTGTTTCCTTAAATTAAAGTTTTCCATCTGATTGCTCCAATCTACCTGCTTAGTTCGTGTTATTTGGATCAACTGTATTTGATGTAGAACTATTGATAAAAAAACATTTAATTAGCGAATAGTATAGGATCGATCATTCAAATGAGGTAACTTAAGTATTTCTAAACCAACTTGAACAATAATTATTAATTATGATTATTTATAAAATTTTTTAATTTCTTCGAACATAAAATAATTAAGACACATTTTACTATTTTCGTACTCCACTAAAATAGCTTCATAACTTCCTTATATACCCATGGATTTGCCTTAATATCAAAATAAATTTTTTTAAAAATAAATCCGTGATTTTACCTTACTGGAATAATTTCTAGAGAATCTTTCAAAAAACTACAAATCAAGATGTACAAGCGAACTCTCATATATCCAAATCCTCTGCAATGAACTCATCTACGATATCAATTTTTTTTTGTGCAAATTTTTTTTTTAGTAAATTTCTATTAAGCCAATATTTTCTTAACATTTAAAATTATTTTGTTGCTGTAGATGTAATTAAATTTAATTTTAGAATTATCAATTTGAATTATCTTTCATACCAGAAAAGGGGAAAAAAATATATTTTAAGGACTGCTTAAAACTGTAGGAAGTCCCTACTGACTATTTTCGAAGGTTCCAAGCAAAAAGGTATTATGTGTAATGTGCTTTGAAACGTTTTAGAAATAACTTGAAACTGGAATCCAAAAAAAAATTATTGATTTTTTTAAAATGCACTTTACTTAAATGCATATAATTTCTATATTATGCTATTTTTATAAATCGAACTTTCAAACCATAGTTAAGTATTGTGGGAACTTTTTTATAAAAGTTATATTCAGCCGTGCTCCGGAAAACGAAAAAACCAAATCGAACAATTTTATTCGGATTCGGTTTTGTGTGCTCCGGAAACAAATTTTTAATTTCCTTTCTTCTTTTCGATAGATCCGTATATTTCCCTTATTTTTCCGAATCCGAAAAAAATTTTCGGATTAGTTTTCCGGAGCACGGCCGATTATTCCAAAATTCAAAAAAAAAAATGTTCATATATGATAAAAGCAAACATACTCTTAATGTTTTCTCAACGGTTTTACTAATCCAAAAAATTAAAATAAAATATTTAATCTATATAAAAAAAGTTGTAAAAATTAATCTTAAAATTTTTTGCAAAATCGAAACAATTTTTTATAAAATTTTTTTGTTACCATATGTATTTATATATTGTTTCCGTAAATATGATTTTTTTAAATACCTCAAAATAAAAAATCTCCCATAAATAAAGTTCTTTGGTAAGATTTTCATATATTATATTACAACAAAATTTCGAAAGGGGTTTTTCTTCTACAAAGTGATTTCTTTGAAAAAGTTGAAAATACCACTCTTGGTCAAAATGGTCCAAATTTTTACACTACGGTTGGTCACGCTGGGGGGGGGGGGGGGGGGGGTCAAAAAGTGCAAAATTTGGGTCACGTAGTTTGGGTATGGCCCCTTATTTGCTTTATTTAAAATAACTTAACAATTATTTCATACTCCCACCGAATCAACCCCTTTTTTTATTACAAAAAAATAAAAACAAAATTAAACAAAATCCTCTAACAACTATCTAAACAAAAAAAATGTCTTTCTAAAATGTGTTGCATTTGCATATTACAACTAAATACAGAAAATCAGTCTCCCAAAGTTAATCAGCTGATTTCTTTATGAACTCTGGCTACTCTACTGAACTGGTATTAAACTCTGGTAAACTTTTTAATTGACAACAGACTGCTTTATAAATTCTCAATTTTTGATTTACGCTTAAAAGTATGCTACAAAATAAATTTATTCCCATAAGCATTGAGTATATATTATATTTTCTTGGGAAATTCCTTTCACTAAACTTTGCTACTTACAACGCGTTCACATTAACAGCTTGATAAATACTTTTGACTAATTGCCAAAAACGCCCAAATCACAGCCCAGGCCCAAAAATTTCCAGGCTAGACGATGTCAGTCCCAGGCTGTCAGGCAGCTAACCAACCTGCCATCTCCCATAGACGTTAATCCTTATAATAAGCAGCGGCTTCAACGTAGTCCTTACGGTCATTAGCGTTGCCAATGTTGTTGATCACTCATGTTGCTGTCATGTCGTATATAAGCACGAGTATATGGATACCGTATCTAAGTATGTATCTGTGTGTGCGTGTGTGCGTGTATGTGAGAGTAAATAAATGTTTGTTTCTGGTTTGATAGAATACACATGTTGACGTACTTGTAGATACATATGCCGGATTCGTCCATAGATTGCCTAATTCACTTCGTTTCGCTCGACGCGTTTATTTCTCGGTTATGTTCTTTGATTTCTTGATTTATTTTGTTTGCTTTGCTGTGCTTTGTTTTGTTTTGTTTTGTTTTACCTTCATTTTGATTTTCGTTTCTTTTTGGCGCAAATTCTAATGAGTACATGCACAGTGAGTAAAAAAAGTCTCGGCACAATGGTTTTAAAAATTTTTTTTTTTTTTCTAATCATTTTTTTTTTAAATTTAGTAACATCCAGTAAACCCTGCCTACAACTGGATACACTTGTCATTAATGCATGTATTTCCCTAAAATAAAATGTTTTAATTTATTTGAAAATTATTATTTAATATTAAACAATTTTTGGTTAACTTGTGTCTTGCAAGATTTACTTATCTTCATTAAATATTAAATAAATAATAAACAAAAATTTTCAAAACATTTATTTATTATTAAATTCAAAAAGTTATTAATTAATTTATAGTTAAGCATTTTTTTCTTAATTGTTAAACCTATTAATCAATTATTAAGTTAAGATGCATAATTTTGACTAAAATTTGTAAAATAAAACTTTTAATTTTTTTTAATCCTAAGTAATAGTCTGATTTCTATGCCTTGTGCTTATTATTATATTTTCTATTAATATATTTATATTTAATTTTATAATTATTGTAAAAATAATAATAATTAGTGTAAAAAAATCTTTAATAAATTTAAATTAAATTTAAAAAGAGTTGTGGCTAAGAAAAAACTTTTGTATTGACGTTCTTTGAAAGTCATCTTAAAATCATAACATGCAACTAATTAAAAATCTCGCGAATCTCGCAGGATTGGTACTTTTGGGGCTAACCTAAAGTTAGTACTCTTAAGTATCAATCTATAGTTAGAGTTTTAGTTTTAAGAAGTAGTTTAAGAAAATTATCAGCTTTAGGTTTTTTCCAATTTTCCTAACAAATTAATATTGTTATTGTAAACTTAATATAATATTTTAAAGATTAACCATTCAGTTGAAAAGCTAAGTCAGCTAAACTCTGTATGTATTTATTTTGATCTGTTAAAACTTAATATTAATGCCATGGAATAAAATTAAATAAAATTAAATTAAATTAAAAAATCATAACATATAGATATTTTTTTTAAATATATAATTTTGAGTATAAAATTTTCGAATTTTAAGTTCGATAAATAGTCAAATATGTGAAAAAATATTATTCGAAAATAAACAATGTTCAAAAAGAGATCTGGCAAAGAATTGGTCACTTTGCTTGAAAAATATTATAGCCAAGTTTACTAAATATAATGTTCCCTTAAAAAACGAATTTCGCAATACTAACTTAAGTTAGGTTATGTTAAACCGGTTGACCCCTGGGGGGGAGTCACACATAGACTACATAGTCCTTAGTGGAACTAACTTAAGTTATTAGGACAAAAAATTTACAGAAACACTTTAAGTGCGTATCGTATGTTAAAACTTTTTTGACTCACTGTACGCACATATATCAAGCTAAGCTTTTGTTTACGTTTAACGTGAACAAATTTTTTTATTGCCGGCACAAGGTTAAATTTTTTTATCTTTAAGGAAGTCATTAGTGGATGTGTTTCTTATTAATTTGTTAAGTTTTAAGCAGACGTAAGCTTTATTTGCATTTAGAAGGACTATTGAAACATGCTTCGGCATAAAGGATTTCATAGGAAAATATTATATGTGCGATCGAACTATTTTATATGCATTATATTGCTCGCTCAAAACTCTTGTCTCTTCCAAAGTGTTTCACTTTGATTTGTGTTTCTGATTTCGCTAAATAATTTTGATTTCAAAAATACTCACTTCAGTTTTTTCACTCAGAAAAAATTACAGCTTTTAATTTAAGCTTGACTTTGCTCAAAACAAGATTGTTGCAGTCTAGAATTTATAAGAATTTCTCGCTCTCTTTTTTCATTAAATTAAGAATAATATATTATTGAGATAAGAGCTTTACTCTCTATAATACAAGAAATCACTTTTTGCGTACTTTTGACAACAAAAATTCTTGTCTGCCTCTCGCTTTCGAGCGGGAAATTCGTGAACTGAATATTTATACTAAATAAAAATAATCCCTATATTGTCAAATCCTCTTTTTAATCAAGTACAAAAGGCATAATTTATAACTATAGTTTGTTCAACTTAAGCCTTAGTAATCTTGATTAGATTAATATCCAACATGGACTGTTTAAAGAATAGATGACTTTAAATTAGTTAATTTTTAATCCGAATTTAATTCCTAAATTATTATTATTATTAACATATTGATAACAATATCTTTAAGACGTTCATATAAAATATATGCAATAAATCAAAATGTTTATCACTTGCAGTTCTGCAGTTCAGTCAATCCTCGCGTTTCATATTTCCCTTGAATCTAAACTTTTTTTTATAAAAATTACTTATTTTTATTTAT
Organism: Chymomyza fuscimana; assembly: GCA_949987675.1. Lineage (NCBI taxonomy): Eukaryota > Metazoa > Arthropoda > Insecta > Diptera > Drosophilidae > Chymomyza > Chymomyza fuscimana. Next base: position 34,819,991 of record OX465088.1, on the reverse strand, counting down.
TTATTAATTTAAGTATATTATACAATAATATACATAAGAAACTAGAGTACTAGCAACAATGACTTACGACCCAGATTTTTATTTTCTAAATATAATCCATAAATTGCAACGGACGTGCATTTTTGAGAGCAAAAAAATGAATTCGGAATAAAAAAAAATTAGAAATAACTTTTTGAACTTTTATTTTAGAAATTTTCGCCTGCGGTGGGGTCAACGATGCTAACTCTTCAAAAAGTCGGGCCTAGGTCAACCCACAGTTGAGAGGTCAGCTGGCACAGCGATCATGAGAGATGGGTCTGAAAATCATCGATTGAAATGAGCTCAAAATATGCAATGAAGGATAAGGAATAATTTTGACCTTTACTTACCCTTGGCTTTAAGTGGCTTTTGGGGCATATGCAATCTGCCCATCATAGATATGATCCAACAGGCACTGAAACCCAGAGGTGTACGGTGTAGAATTCTTCAATATGGAAATAACATCAATTGAGAATAGGATTTTATGCTAGTTGCTAGATCAAGCACTTCTAATTTAAGAGTTTTACGTGTTCATACACGCGACAAATGGACTTGATATGAATTTGATATATTCATACCCATAACCGATTCGATGCTGATCAATATCGTCTGTCAGGCAGTCTTCTGCCTCTAATACGCCTTATACAAATCGGCTATTATAATCGTCACTACAAAAACCCTTTTAATTGGCAATTATAAAATTTTACACTTTTGAATCTCGAAAATAAAAGCTGCCTTTTAAATAAATAATTATTAAATCTATGCATAAAAATTTTATTTTCACATAAGCCTGCTCAATTAAAAAAGAAAAAAAGAATATGAATACCAAGCATGGAACTTTAGTTTACTCAACCATCTTTCTGTCATAGCCACGCAGACCAAATCTGTACTAAAGTTACAGAGTGCTTTTAACCAATTACTATTGATTGCCACTGCTGCGTATTAAATTGCATACGATTTAAATAAGCTTTTCTCATATTTTATAATTAAATCGTTTTATAAACTAGTTGGACGCCTACAGTAGCAACATGCCGACTATAATATACTCTATCTAGAGATACCCATTATTGTGGCAGCAGCACCTTTACAAACAAAAAAAAAAAAAAAAACTTTTGAAAAAATACTTATTTTTTGTTTATATGATGAAAAAAATTGCTTTATTTTTTAGGTAAATGTAAAAATACTAAGATTGCTGAACAAACGCAAAACTCCATCCGCAAAAATAAATATTGCCCTTACAGCCTGGGACACCCTAATGACCATGTCTCATGATATTTCAACTCAAAGGTCATAAAATCGTTTTTTTGCGAATTACATTTTTTCGATTTTTTCATTTACCGCATTTTACACATAGAACCTAAGCCTGTAGCTTTGAACTAGACGTGGGCGCGACGAAAGAAAAAAAAATAATCCTATCCTGCCTACACATATAAGAAGTCCAAATCTCAACTTTGTTTATCCTAGCTCTTATAATATTCAACATCTAGGCGTTCAGACAAACCAAAGAAAGTACATGTCTATCGGTGAAAATAAGTGAAGCGGGTCACTTTTCCCCAAACTTCTCCGAATTTAATGATTTTTACATATTTGGTAGAGCTAATAGCCAATAGTAACCACGTCAAATTTTATTGCAAAATTCTGATTATTTATCGAGTTATCGATAACTGAAAATTGGGTTTTTCATTTTTAGACTTTTATTGACAAGCCATATCTGCTAAACTTATAAAGATCGATTTTTTTTCCATGATAGATAAAATATTAAATTTAAAAAAAAAGAATTTTATTTATTTTTAAGTTTTTTTTTTAAAAAGTTTTATAATAGTTAGTTAGTAATTAGTTTTTAATTTTAAAATTCAAAAGTGGGGGAAAAGTGGCCCGCTAGACTTATTTTCGCCGCTTTATTAATTTCTTTTGTTTTTGTGATCATATCGAAGTTAACTTTGATCTCCGACGTTTCTTTCTCTTTGTTAACTAAATATACCCCTTACCCTTAGGTTACAGTGTTCAAAAAATAGCACCATCTTGAGCTACCCCATTGACTTGCAAAAATTTTGTAGCGCATTCAGTGCATATCGGCAAAACGCCTTTTTGCTTCTTGCATATCAATTAAGCCCCCATTTGGGCCAAACCAATTTACAAACACGTTCCAAGCACTAGACCCACTTATGAAATCAAAAAAAAAATGAAAAAAAACTCCAAAAGCCATTGCACGCTCATTGCCAATTAAGTTTAATTGGCCTACAGTTGGCAGCTGGCTTTTGGATACTGCATATTTCTACCCCAGAGAAGTACTTGAAATATGCATACAAAGTAAGCTTACAAAATTGTAAAAATGCAGTAACTCCGGCCTTGGACCTCGAACCCTTCAGTGACTACTATGCCTCCTCAATTTAACAATCAATTTATTTTAGCCATAAATCTGTTGCCTTTTATGCAACACAATCGGCCAAAACCGAACGAATTTTCAGGTGAAATGCTATTCGGATGCATAAATTTATAAACATCGATGTTATTGCTTGCATATTCATGCAATTATTATTGGAGTAGCTGGATGCAGCTGCTTTTGGTAGGCTCCCCCCCACAAATTGAACAACTTCTAATTGGCTATATTTATGTGCTCGAATTTTTCACAATACACTGCAACATAAAGCGTGCTACAATTTAGCAATTCATATTTAGAGGCTTTGTGTATGAAATATGAAAATTTGAATAGTTCAAGCTGCTTTTATGAAAAATTTCAATGGAATTTATGAGCCTCTTTTTTGGGTCATATCAAATTAAACATAAAAATTGGTTCAGTCTGAGCGACAGAAGCCGACAGTGGGTTACACTGTACTCAGTCAAAAAATACAAAAAATTTGAAGTGCTTGAGGCAGGAAATGGAAATGTGTGAGTTATTGTTTCAACAAACTATTTTTACTTATTAGGCTCACATTAAATTTTTTACCAATAGCTGATGTAGGCTGCTGTTTCCGAAGCTGTCATAGTTGCCAATGATATGGCGCTATAATAAAGTTTCAAGACAGTTGGACATTATGCCACCGATCAGACAGAGATTGGTACAAAATATAGAAGTGAGCAGTATTAAAGAAGAACCAGAAATTTCGATTCGGCGTCGATCGGATGAGGTTAGAAAAAAAAATTCAACAAAATTTTTGCTTAATTGGCTCATAAATTGGCTCTTATAACAAAATTTGCTAACTCCAACTAATAAATAGGTACTTCGGTTTTGACGATTTTTCAAATATTCACATCGTCAAATTTGTATGTAACTATAAAGGCAGCAACAACCATATATGTATTCACTTTCTAAATTTTTTCGCATATGGCCATTATCTATTGAATTATAGATATATTAATATTTTATAAGGACGCAGCTTGCACAACAGTTTTCCTATTTTGCCAATAGGTCAATAGAAAAACTGCTTGGACTGCTTGTACTGCTTGGTAAGAGCAGCGGTGAAAACGCTCCCACTCTCACCAATACTAGTTAAAGTATAGCGGCCTTTAGTTTGGCGCGTTAATTATTGTTTAGTATTAGTGTGTAGCTTGAGTGTATTAGTGTATAGGTATAAATAGAGAATAGGTGATAGGGATAGTGTAGGGTACGGCGAACTCTGTCTAATCAAGCAGAGTGCCGTTTAGGATTTATTAGTGTTAATTTGGGTGGGAATTCTAGGATTTGGCGACGATCGAGGCCAATATAAGGCGGATCGGCAGCCAAAACTGGAAGAGTCTTGGTCAGTTAGTTGAAACGAGAAGTGTCTCGATCAATGAGTGAAAGTGAAGAGTATCAGCGTCAGTGCCTCAAATTTCAAGATGTTACGCGTAAAGTAAAACATAAAACATTTGTAAAGAAGGATACAAATCAGGATACTTTTAATTAGTAGCGCACCGGGTGCGACCTCACGTTTCCATGAACGAGCCGTGCCAAGTTTTGCCACCAAATATCAAACGGAAAAATGCTGTCCTTCAACATTTTACATATTATCTATCAACAAAAGCGTGCGATCACGTCCGTTTAGATCGAAGGCAAAAATTAGACTTTATGTGTTCCTTACACCTTGGTACTATTTAATCTCCCATTCGCTCGAAATTATGCTAGCTAAATGCACTTGCATCCTCAAACTTTCACAAAATAAATAACAATACAGGAGTTACCGTCTTAATCTTTATTGTCCACAATGCTTGCCTTTTGTAGCTCCCATCATAACTTCAAAAGTTGTCTAGCGCCTCTTGCCAAATGGCACTAAGGATTTGGCCACATCGGAGAGTTGCGTTATTGCTTACTGTTTACGATAGATAATTCGCTTCACCGATTTTTAATTAATTTTGATCCTATTAATTATAGCTTTAGCTCTCATTAGAAACTACAAAATATGCATATGCCTAAACAATAGCCCAGTACAAGATACAGTGAGCTCTAAGCAGGACCAGTGCAATGTGTCCAGCATGATACGGTTAAGCTGCTTTGACGCAAGCGCGCATTGTCTTTAGTTATTTAGTTATTACCGTACACGATTACATACAAAATATGTATATGCCTAAATAATAACCCAGTACAAGCTACAGTGAACTCGTAGAAGGGCCAGTGCAATGTTTTCATTACGATAAGGTTAAGCTTTTTTGATGCAAGCGCGCATTGTCTCTCCTAGATGTTTGTGAGAGAGTTGCGTTATTGCTTACCGGATATGTGCATATGCAGAAACACTAAAAAAAAAATTAGTTTTGACTGTGCATGCTATTTTTGGGTTGAGTCACACAAAAAATAATTAAAAATAATTGTCAATAAATATATAACTTTACGAATATTAAAGAAAATTTTTTAAACCTATTTTGCCGATTCGTTTTAATTCCTCTTGCAACACAACATTCGGTTTCAAACCACATGAAAAATTCGGTTTGTTAAAATTGGAAGCACCAAACATTCGGTTTCAAAACGTATCCGAATAAAATGTTCGAAAAAAAACGAAAGTATCTACTTCTTTATAAAGACAAAACTTTTCATCATGTGGGGGCTTCTTACTGTGGAGCCGTTCCTGCTGACGAAACTGTTCAATCTAAAAATTCCATTCTTTCCTATTCTAAAATTGATCTGTCAAGTCAATTAGCCAACCAAGTAGGCGAAGAGCTCTATAATGTCTGGATTTTAAACAGATATACAAAAAAATTCTTCTCCTTCTTGTGTTTTGGGTTTGGGTGTTTCGACCCACCAAGACCCAGCAACTTGAAGACTCTACTTTACTACACTGTACTAACTTATATTAATTTATTAACATTCACAGAATTTTTCATTGGAAAAATATTATTTTATTTAATTAGCACTAGTTCACAAATTTAAGGGTCATCGAGTGAACCTTTTTAGGGTAATTTTGGTTCGAGAAACACGAAAATGACAACCATTATTTTTCTTAAGCACCGTTTTCGAGATTTTTCGAAAAACATGTTTTTGGGCACATTTTTCTGTTATTCGTTCATGTCTCCTGAATAAAATAATTTTTAAAAAAAATTTTCGTTAATAAAAAGAAAACCGAAAATTTGTAATTTTGAAAAATGGTCGAAAATCACACTTTTTTCGACTTTGGGTGTTTGTAACTTCAATAATTTTTACTTGTTTAGAACAAATAACTGAAAAATATGACCAAAAACATGTTTTTGTTGTTGTAATGGTTGTCATTACTCTAAAAAAAACACTTTTTTACGAAGGTGCATTTTTCGTGTAATCGAAGCAAACGTTTCAGGCTATTTTAATAAATCAATAAGACTTCGAAAATTGAAAACAATTTGTTCATTTATTTCGATTCCATGCTATTAATTTCTAACATTTTTTCAATAATTTTAAGTAATTTTTTTTTTATGCAATTTTTAAGAAAAAACATTTAAAAATATTTTCATTCAGCCATTATCTGCCAGTATCTGCCAAATCGTCGGTGGCATCTTTTGGCTAAAGAAGAAAAGCCAAAAACTTTGTTTATGGTGCTATTTTGACTTACCTGTCAGTCATAAAGAACTGTACTTGCTGGCAAAGAAAGTCGTTGCATTTCCAGGTGCCCTTCAAAAGGACACAAATGCGTTGCATGTTGCACAATTTTTTACCAGCTTTTTGCTACTGCAACGAAAAACAGACCAATGTTAGATACTAGATGCGAATGCTACCAAGTTCACTACATACGTATACCTACATATGTCTAATATAAAAAATCCAGCACCAACAACGTCTAGAAGATTTTCTCATAAATCATATAGCTGATAGATCAGCTGCAACGTGAGTATACTATACTTACACATATATAGAAGGCTACAACATGACGTATACGCAATAGCAGCCGGTCACGTAACTCATACGCACTGGTATACACGTGCCAAGCACACAGCTGTCATTGCTGTTGTGGCTGCATTTATCAAGCAAGATTTTCATGCTTTACACAAAAATAACAACTTAAATGCATTTTTTTTAAAGAATATTTATTTTTTTAATAAAAATTTTCAAATTACAATATACGAAAATCACATTTTACACACTTTTGGACACAAGTATTACGTATGTGTGGTTGTGCCTTTACTTAAAGCAAGACGTAAATATATTTATATAAAAAACTAACGCCACAGTTGGCAGTGCCCCTTGAAAATGCAAGACGGACTTGAATCGAAAAATTAAAAATTTATTAAATTCAAATACTTTGTGATTTAAACCAAAATATCTGACTTGTCCAATTTGTGGCAACTAGGCAACGTCACACATGAATCTTACCTACTATTTATATAACATACAGAAGACCTTTGCTTATTATTTACCAAAACCTCAGTTTAAATGGGTTTCTCAAGACCACAACTAAAACCCAAACCAAATGTCAAAGATCTAAGCGACAAAGTTCAACTTTGTCTTGAAATTCATTCCAATTTGATTTTCATACAGCTAACCCAAAAATATAAAATTGAGCTAAATAAGTCAATCTTTAAAGAATAGTTTTCAAGAACCCAGCAAAAACGAACAAAGAACAAAAATAAAAAATAAATCAATTTTTTACTTTGAAAAAACTAAATTATTTAAAAAAAAAGTTAAAGGCAACCGATTTTTGGAAATTTGAAAATTATCAAAGCCATATCTTGAAAAATAGGAGTTCCTTTTGTTTTTATTTCAATTCCTAAAATAGAAAATACCGAAATAATACCTAAAATAATGTACTGTACCGAATAAAAAATCAGCTATGTTCAAAAATGGCCATAAATTATTAAAATGACGCAATTTTTTCTGAAGCAAAGTTTTAGGAAATACTAATACTGAATAACCTTAAAAGGAGATTTGGTAACTAGTTTGAAATTTCGCAAAGTAAAAAGAAAACTCAATATACGCTTCGACATTCGCTTTAAACTTTTTTTACACTAAAGTCTCAATAGTGGCCTATGTTTGGCGCCCAACGTAGGGCCACGCTGAATGAAGTCAGCTTTAAAGGAGTAAAATACAGAAGGGTATGACTCTAGGTACTAATTGAGCAACTTATTATGTAAATTTGGAGAGTTCTTCCTTATCCCTTTCGAAAAGGTTTTTGGAAATTTTGAAAAACAATAACAACACCAAGGGATATAAATAAAATCAATAGAGTTCAACTTTTTCTTGGAATCCTAACACAAAGAAGAGTTTCGTTTTAAAACCTCTGCTAAGAGCAAGAATGAGATACAATCTAAAAAAAACAATTTAGCCAGACAAGTGAAACCAAAAACAGCTATTTATTATTTTAAGACTTTAATTTGGAGCGGCTTCTGAGGAGATGTTAATATTAAACAACATCATCAGCAATTATTAAGTGGATTTCTGGTTTGGTTTAGGGCAGGACACTAACTCAATAAACGCAAAGGCGCTTGGAGCTACAATTTTGTTAAGCTGCTGAGCGCTCATTAATTGCAATTATTTGGCGCCTAACAAGGGGCCACGCCATTAAAGTGAAAATTCTGAAATGCAAAAGTTGGCAAGGAACAAATTGAGGACGATTTATGAAATTTAATCTTCTTTGAGTACAAAAAATAATGAAAGCTTTTTGAAAATTACTTAGTAAGGGTATTTGTCAATTGTTTTGTGAAAAAAGGCAAAATTATGATAATAACACAGGCACATATGGTTTATGCCGTCGAGGGATATACTTTGTAACTTTGAATAGCCATAACTTTGCGAAAAAAAATCGTCAATGAACGCTTAACTTTTAAATTAAAGGCTAAGAGTCGTACTAAATGATGTAATTGGAGTGGCAGACCACAAAAAATTTTTGCACTCTATACATAACCTCAAAAGTATGAAAAAAAAAACCCCCGTTTTACGGGTACATAACCTCAAATATCTCAAAATCCTGACGTGATGGGACAATTCTGACCCCGTTTTCGGATTCTACGCAGCAAATTACTTCGGAAATGATCCTTAGCTTTTCAACAACTGACATGACCCTGGTATTTGTAGGCCTGTGTAATCAATGAAAAAAGAAGATTACTTTAAGGAATAAAAACAAAATTACTTCGTATGATTATAGCCGATAAAGAACTGTTGGTTGGCGGCTTTCATACAAAAAAAAAACAAAATAAATATAAAAGAAAAATTAATCTATGTCAGAGAAATTTTTAAGTGATTTATGAAAACATCTAAAACGATTTTGTAAATCACACATAATTTCGTTGATGTGGAAAATTTTAATTCTCGAAAAATAAAAACAAGCCAACTTAATCTTGATCCTATACTCAAATCTAACATCTTTTCAAAGAACACTGCCATAGTTTCTACTTGACTTAACAAACAAATCCCCAAGGATTTACTTTTGTTTTTTTTTTTTTTTGGTTAAAAAGCTATTAAAATATAAAAAATGCTTAAAAAAACACTAAATTACATTATGGCACATTTAAGCTAGCTACAAGGACACTCAAATCTATGTGTAAAGTACATCAAATATGAATTGTATATGAACAAACACAACTTGGCTACTACCTAAGGCCTAAGGCCCACAGCTGGCAAGCCCAACTCATCCCCAGCGGCTGTGTGCAGCAGTCTATAGAAAATGGAGCTTGTCTGTTCTTGCAACTGCCTTGGATTGCCATCCTCCACAATCTGACCCTGGTCGAGCACAATAATACGCTCGTAATCCAGTATGGTGCTCAGGCGATGCTGTAAAAGAAAAACATTGCAACAAAAGTCAATGATCGGGCAAGGGCAACAACTTACGGCTATGGCTATAATGGTGCGACCCTTAAATGCCGTATCCGCTGCTCTTAGCAACGCACGCTCCGTGCTGCTGTCCAGTGTACTTGTTGCTTCATCCAGCACCAGGCAGACAGAGCCCCGCAAGATGGCACGTGCCAGGCAAAGTAATTGTCGATGGCCAGCGCTCAGGTTGATGCCACCATCGGTGATTTCAGTGTCTGCATTCAGGTGAAAAAAAACCAAAAACACAGGTAAAGCTTTTATATATATATACATGTTATACGGTATGAGTATAAGTGTAATAAAAAGACATTTTAGTGCGTAATTAAAGTTGTATTTAATAAGTATGACATTATGGTCGCTTCACAGAAGTTATAAACGTTCCTGTTCCTTGATGCGCTCTTGCTTGGGTAAGCACGCATTTAAAACCTAACGAGGGGAATTAAGCCACCCTTACGTTAGGGTACGTGTGGGTATCAAATCTCAAGCACTTGTCTGCACTTAAAGCAAAAAAATGTGTAATTGTCTGGGGGGAAGTTTAAACGTAAAGGTCAGCCAAACGGAAAAGTGTATATAATACTTAGTAGGGTCAACATTTTTTTAAATTGCGTCCAAGAAACTAATATGCCAAAAAAAAACAAATTATGACATAATAATAAATAAAATTAAAATTGTGCGAGGTAACAACAAGCAGTTCTTATCTTAGAGAGCTGCAACGAGTATACAAATTTTTGAGTGCACTCAGTCATGACTTAAACTTTTGAGCAATGTAAGTCAATTGAGCAAAACATCTATGTGTATCTCTTGAGCTATCAAAAGTGACTCACGAGCTTTTTGTGTTTTGAGTACAAACGAGCTGTGTATTTTCTGAGCTGTTGATTTGCAAAAGTCTGATTTTTTTATTTGCAGCATTAGCACGCATAGCGAGTAGCGACGAAGAATGAATTGTGAGCCTTTTTTTGGGTGAATGCAAATGCGTAGCATTGTGGGTGAGTGCCTAATTCATCTTATTAGTTCACCCTATAATTTTGTATTGCATTAGAAACATAGGTAGTCAGTCACTTTGTGCGCATCAATTCAACAAGCTCTCGCACACTCACATTTTACTTGTTATGCTCATACAGGCTCGAGTTAACTCAACACAGCTCTCCGTTGACTTTGAGCGCGACACACAAACAAGCTCATTTCGGTTTGCAACTCACACTCACATTTTACTTGTTATACTCGTACAGGCTTGAGCGCACTCAATGCAGCTCTCTGGTTCTTATACGATAAACATTCACTACAAGTTTATAGAAAGCTCTATCCTATGAACCTTAGACGCTAAAGTTGAGATATTTTTAAGCATTAAATGGAACGATTCGAGATTTTTTTGGGATTCGAAATCAGTTTCGGGCTGCGGCGCACCAAAACACATATGAAAAGACCAAAAAGACTCAATTACCAAAATCTTTAAGATACACAAAAAAGATACCACTTAAAATACATTCAAGATTTTTTTTGATCACACACATGTACATATGCATATTAGTACAGTAACCCGAAGAGTTTCATCTGTAAAAAAGTACTTAACGGCACGGTTTTTCGATGACACCTTCTTTATTATCAAACTAAGAGTCTCAATTTACATACACAAATTGTTGGCAATAAAATTATCTATCAAACAAGACTTAAATCAAGTTTGTAGGATTATTGGTTCAAGCACAATGACTGTTTAAAGTTAAAAGTTGGAAATCGTGTTTTGTGTTTTTCGAATAATCGGCAAATATCTCTAAACCGGTAGGCTTTTTCGGAAATTTTACCCATATATTTTGTTAAAGTAATTGAAATTATCTACAAAATGAGACCTCCATCGCTTTTCTACGATTAATAGTTTTCCAGCATAGCTTTCGAACATAATCGGCGGTATCTCGCGAATAACATGGGTAATGTTGGCCTCTAAGGCTTTAATCGTAGCTGGATTATCCACAAACACTTTAGACTACACGTAGCCCCAAAGGAAAAAGTCTACGGTGTGATATCACACGATCTTGGTGGCCAATTCACCGGTCCGAAGCGTGAAATTAATTTTTCACCGAATTGGTTTCTCAATATGTGAATTGTTTCACGGGCTGTGTGGCAAGTAGCGCCGTCTTGTTGAAACCAAATGTCGTCGAGATCACGGACTTCAATTTCAGGTAGCAAGTAATTCGTTATCATGGTGCGATAACGGTCGCCATTGACGGTTACGGTCTGACGAGTGTCATTTTTGAAAAAATATGGACCGATGATTCCACCGGCACAGAAACTACGCGCTGGACGAGTGTCATCTAATAATGAATATTCTCAAATATGTTGATGGTTTGGCGAATAGTGGTCTCAGTAGGTCGATGGCCTTAGCGCGCGAAAAACATTCTTTACAGAACGCGAATTTTCGTAATATAATTGTACGATTTTTAAACGTTGTTCGGGTGTAAGTTTTTCCATGATGAAATGGCAATGAAAACTGAATAAAAAACACATGGCAACTTGACAGTACACACGCGTGGCTTATCAAAAAAACATTATTGAAAAAAAAACCTCAAGATTGATGACCCTTTATAAACAAAAAAAAAAAACTTTGAAAACCATTTGCATTTAACCACTTAACTCTTTGTGTCTAGACTAGTTAATCCCAATCTATGCCCTGCTGCTATCTGCTGCTGATACCTTTGCTTCAACTACGGTATGCAACCTTATTTCAATCCCATTTGGTATAATTTTTTGCAACAAACGTTTGGCAACAAAATTGAGCCTTCAATGCAAATGCAAAACTGATTGGCTTTCGCTTTAGTACTTAAATTGAACCCGCAATTTGACACTTTTTTAAAAGTGCCTAATCAACAAGGTTTCAGGCAAATATCTACACACAGCGACTCACAGCTATATTTCTGTGTCCATGTATGAGTTTGTGTGGAAACATGTGTATGGCCGTCACATTCAGCCAATCAACACAAGAAATCAAACATGCATGAACTTATGGCAAACATCAAATAGCGAGACAGAGGTTACCAGACCGCCATGTTTTCAGCCAAAAATAAACATGATTTTTCATAAAGTAAACCGTGGAGCTCGCTCGCAAACACACTCTCTCTCTCTCTCTCTCTCTCTCTCTCTCTCTCTCTCTCTGCCGCTCTCTTATTCGTATTGCTTACTGACAAACTGACAAATTGACAGTCTGCAGTTGCTTGTTTGCTCAACGACAACGTGAAAAGTAAAAAAAAATAGTACTAGAAATAGGAGTAAGAAAAAAAAACACACACACATGCTCCGTGTGGTAACTTGGCAGTTAGGACTACAGCATACACGTCCTGCAACACTGGCACATGGTAGTACTTACCCAGAGCCTGGGGCAGCTGCACTTTGACAAACTCCTTAAGCTGCGCCAATTCAAGGCAATTCCACAATTGCAAATCCGAATAATAACCATGCGGATCGAGATTTTCACGTATTGTTGCATTGAACAGATGCACATCCTGTGGTATTATTGATAATCGTGTGCGCAGTTCATCTGGCAGGATTGTCTCTATATCCACATCATCGATACGTATCTGGCCACTTGTCGTTTGTAATACACCGAATAGGGATAGGGCTAGTGAGGATTTGCCGCTGCCAGTTCGGCCGCAAATGCCAATCTGCAAGAGATGCCACAGCAACAAGACAGACAGTTCGAATGAGTTAACGAAAGAGATGGAAAGTAATAGTAATAGTAATAGGATGTTGTAGAGTAGGTTAGCATGTTTCATTGGATTGTTTGCATGATTGAGTGTGCTGCTGTAGCAGCTATCCATATGTAAGCAAACATATAGATACAGGATACAGCAGATAGAGCTACATATATGCATGTACAATGTACTATGTGCTCAACATTGTCCTCAGCGTCAGCGCCATTTGCAATTGAAATACCGACAGACACATACACACACTCGCACACATACATATGTATATGTATGGCATGGATGCCATGTCTGTTGACTGTAAAATCAAATTCAAATAAAATCTGCTGTGCTTGCTGACTGACCCCCGGAATATCTATCCACTAGCCATTGACAATCCCAACAGTATAACTGTGGAAATATGCAAGCGGCTCAGCTTAACATGGCCATGCACTATGGCACAAATTGTAACTTTCATAATTAAAAATTAAAAATATAAAAAAAAATACACTAGCTTACAAAATTAAGAAAAATATTTCTTGAGACTACTAAAAGAAATAATCGCATGGAAAAAATTTTATTTTTATATTATTTTTTTTGTATATTTTTTTTTTTTTCTTTTTTTAAATAAAATATTTTTGTTTTACTTTACGGCATAGTTAGAAATTTTGTGACAATTTATTGATTTGCATTTAAAAATAAAGTTCATTTAAAAAATAATTATTTGCTATATTAAAATCTTTTTTATGTATATATAAAAAACTTTTTTTTATAATTCGTTTTGTGCAAAAAGTAAGCACAGAAAAATTTTTTTTTTTTTTTTTTTTTGCATTTTATTTACAATCTGTCTTTATTAGACAATAAGTTAATTTACTAAAATAATTAATACAGTATAAATATAATCGAAACCTACTATTATGTTTAGAAAATAATAAAATAAATTTTTTAAATAAAATGCTTTTTTTTACTTTACAGCATAGTTAGAAATTTTAATGACAATTTGTTAATTTGCATTTAAAATTAAAGATCATTCAAAAAATAGTTATTTGCTATATTAATATCTTTTCATTTTATAAGCTACATAAAAAGCTTTTTTAAATAAAATGCTTTTTTTTACTTTACAGCATAGTTAGAAATTTTAATGACAATTTGTTAATTTGCATTTAAAATTAAAGATCATTCAAAAAATAGTTATTTGCTATATTAATATCTTTTCATTTTATAAGCTACATAAAAAGTTTTTTTTTTATTTTTACAATTCGTTTTGTGAAACGAGTAAAAAAATTAAGTGGTATTCAAATCTTTTAATTGGACTCAGTTAAGTTTTATATTTTTTTTAATTCTTTTTTTTCCAATAAAATATTTAGTTTTTTACTTTTCGGCATAGTCAGAAATTTTTATGACAATTTGTTTATTTGCATTTAAAATTAAAGTTCATTTAAAAAATTATTATTTGCTATATTAAAATCTTTTTACTTTTTAAGCTACATTAAAACCTTTTTTTTTATTATTTGTTTTATGCATAAAGTAAGTACAGAAAAAAATTAAGTGGTATTCAATTCGGTTAATTGGACTAAGTTAAGTTAAATTTTTTTTAATTTTTTTTTTTTTAATTTTTTTTTTTTTTTAATTTTTTTTTTTCAAATAAAATATTTATATTTTTACTTTACGGCATAGTTAGATATTTTATGATAATTTGTTTATTTGCATTTAAAATTAAAGTTCATTTAAAAAAAAATTATTTGCTATGTTAAAATCTTTTTACTTTATAAGCTACATTAAAACCTTTTTTTTATAATTTGTGTTGTGTAAAAAGTAAACACGGAAAAAAATTAATTGGTATTCAAGTCGGTTAATTGGACTAAGTGTCTTAAACAAATTTATTTTTATCAAGATGAATAGTCGGTCAATAATTTATATTTTTGATTATAAAAATTAAAATTAAGAGTTATTTCCCAATTTATTAATAAAAATTTATATTTAAATATTATTTCATGATTTTTATTTTTATGTCAAAAATTAGATTTATTTTAATTTTAATAAAAGAAATCAAAGAATAATAATTATTTGATGATTTTTATTTTAAATATTCCAACAGTCACGTTCCCTGACATAAATACAAATTACTTAATATAAAATCAGAATAATTATAAAAACATTACACAAACTCAACTATCGGAGAGAACTGAACTATATCAACTCTTCTATTAATATGAGTTGCAAATATTCTAGTAAGAACCAGCAGTGGCGTATAGAATCAAATATGCAATAAATTTAAAAAATTAAGGCACAAAGAAAATAAAATCCGAGGAATCTTCAAAAAAAAAATAAAATTTGTTAACAAAGAAAAGGCAATTTAAATTAAATCAGAAATAGTTTCATAAATAAAAATATTCTATATTTTGCTCTTGAATAATGGGCTCAGAAATATATTTGAAATTTTAAGTTTTGGTTTTTTGTATGTTTATTTTTAACAAACAAGTTTGGTATACATAAAAACTAATCACAGTCTCTAGTCGAGCGCTCGTGCCAAAAATTCTTATATATAATTCTAACTTTTAAATATATATAACAATGGTAATTAAATGATTAAAATATGTACATTAGTGTTTAAGTGTGGTTGCATTGAAAATTTAAGTTTTTGTTTATCTCTAAATAAATTTGAGACAAAAATTTTGTATTCATTTAATAATATAAAAACATAAGGTAGAACTTTGCCGGGCAGAAAGGCAGAATATCCTTGAGAAAAAAAGTAGTGCACTTCTGCCCAGAAACGCAAAAAGCACCAAAATCTATTAGTCTGTACAAAACATTTGGTAGTTTTTTTTTCTTTTTGATAATTTAAATAACTATTTCATTGCCGTATAAAATCATATCATGTAAATATATACTGGACTACAACCTAATGTTTTATGCTTTATTTATTTATAATATTTTAATTATAATACAATAATATTATAAAGTGTAAGGCAACGAGTAACTAGAACCTTGGACCGTATTTTATACTGATTCTGATATCTGATTTTTGTTGCTCAACTTGTTGGTCTGGCACTTATGCCTATCTTCCTGACAAAATGACTACACCAAATAATTTTAAACTTTGTTTTCAACTTCACCTGTTCAACTATATAGACAACAAAATTTTAGTTAAAAAAATTATTATAGAAACGATCTTGGCCTCTGAATTTATATCAAATTTCAAATTAAAAGCTTTTAGAAAGCAAGCTTTGGTGCAACTATTATGACTACAAAATGTTACATTTACTCCATAGTGCAACGTTGTAATGGTTATATGTACATTTATGACTTAGTGCATGTATATGCGTGTGTGTGTTTGTGTTTTTGCATGTGTATGTTTGGAGCTATGCTCTTGTGGCCTTTTATGTTGACAGCAAATCATGTTTGCTTTAGTTTGTCTACGCCTTTGCCTCTGCTCGCAGCCATTTGCACAGATTTTTATAGCCGCGTTTTTGGGCGCCATATTGAATGTCAATGGGCTCTTATTGAATGCTGTGATTGTAATTAGTTTCAAGAGGAATCAGAATTTGAGACTGTAACGTTATCATGGCTTAAAAATTATGTCAATATTTGGGAATGAATTTTTTTGGGGATTGCTCAGCTTAATCTGGTTTAATCTGCAATTTGCTGTGAGTCAACTTTATGGCTTTACTGCTCTATGAGTAAGGGTTTCTCAGGGGTCTTTTATTTGATAGAAAATCTCTTGAAAATTCGTTGCTCAGGTAAAAAATATTAGAGGTATACGGTCCATGTTATTTAAAAAAAATTTAAGAAACACTAGATTATTGAAAAAATTGGCAAGGGCTGCAAGGGTAGACAAGAGCACGAAAAACGAATACAACTGTTACTCAATTTACTAAAAAAAAATTTATTGGTCTATTTTATAATGAGATGGTATATCATGACAACGTTAATAAAGGGTCTAGCTGGATTAGGTACTGGAAACTGCCCCCAGCGCTTTTTGAAAAGTAATGATGCAGTTCGATGCATAATGGAAAAAAAAATTGTTGGCCCAAATTTCAGTTTTTAAACTTAACGCGTTGCCGATTAATTTAAAAAAACGTGTTTTTCGTTTTTATTAAATTGTGACTACACTACTGAATATTTTTGAACCAATTTTTTTTTTAATCTAATTTGGCAACAGGGCTATTTAAAAAAAAATATATAAAGTTTTGTTTTTTAACATATTTTCTTAAAAAAACTCTCTTATTTTTTTTTAAGTATGTTTCTTAAATAACTCAATCACCATTTTTTTTTAAAACACGTGTTTTTATACGATCTTTATTTGCTGTGAAAATGAATCAAATCGATTTGGAGGAACAATGTTAAAAAAAAATAAAACAAAAAATTTTGTTTTTTTTACCACTAAAAAAATTATATTTTTTTTTGTAATTCATAAAAAAATACTGCAAATTTTTTGCGATATTAAAAAAATTATTTTTTTTCAATGTAACTGTTATAAAAAATTATAATTATTTTAGTATAGAATAATAAAAATTATAATTTTTTTTTTTTTTGTGTCATATTTTTTTACAATAAAATTAATGAAAAAAAAAATTTTTTTATAACAAGAGTAAATATTATTAACTTACGTTTATATCACTTTTTTAGTTAATCTTCGTCACTATCTTCATTTACTACTGCATTAACTTTTAAGCAGGCCTGAATAATTTAGCCATGAATTCAGGCATGAAAAGGAAGCGAACGCTTATGGCTTTGTAAGAGAAACAAGGAAACTTACAAAAATTTGTATTTCTCTTCTGTTTTTTTTTTTAAATTATGAAAGCTCAGAATGTTTAAAAAAAAATGGTTAATTTGCAAGGATTTTGTATAAAAAGTTTATTTTTAGAATTACATTTATTTGAAGTTTTTGAAAAGTGAAAAGTTAAGGGAACGGCTTGTAGTTGCCACACCATAGCTTCTATAGATATATCTCGACATTGAATACACATAGGCATCAATTTAAATATATCGTTGGAAAGAGAAAAGAAAGAGATACAATCCAAAATAAGCAAATCATTTGAAATTTATAAAAGTAAGCACTTTAAAGACAATTTTCAAAAGAGCTTGAAAACGACCACCCAAAAAAAAGGCTTGTAAGTTGTCAAACCTGCAAAAATCGCTGAAAATTTGAGAAAACTGAAATAAAAACGCATGATTGCTAAAATTTATGACATAACATATATTGACAACACCTACAATTCTTAACCGATTTTTAAGATCTTAGACTCAAAATGTTCGTAAAAGAATTCTCTTTCAGCTTAAAGCTTAACATCATTTTTAGACATTTTTTTTCAAAGCAATTCCTAAGTCGATTTTTAAATATTTCGAAAAAAAAACCTATTTTGAAAAAGTGTGCGACTCGAAATTAATTTTAGACCCATAGTTTCAAGGGCAAAGTTGCTTAGAATGACCCAAAGAATCAAAATCGCTATGAGCCTTTATACCGAAAAAATTATATATATATTTACATTTTCAAGAATGAATGTGAAAGTTTCGAAAAATTAGCCAAAATAATAAAAGTTCATTTATATATCTAAAATACAATATCTATATTATGTTTTATATTTTTTGATATAAAATTTGTTTTTTTAAAGTTGTAAGAAAATACAGTTTTTGAAAAATGAATGCAAAATTATGAAAATTCAAATATATAAAAACATAAAATACAATATTTTTAAAAATTAAGCGATTCCATCATACAAATTTTTTTTTTCTTTTGGATGAAACGCGTTTTTTTTTAGACTAATTTGAAGTTTTCGAAAAATCAGCAATTTTAGCAAATAAATTTTGTAAACAGTATTCAAACGACCTTTGTTTTTAATTAAAAAAATATTAAAAAATAACATGCACTTGAAATTTTATTATCTAACTTAATTCATACAATTTGAATACAAAAATTGAAAAAGAGAAATTTTTCACCCAATTCTATTCGATTTGTCACGGCACTTAATGTTTACGTATGCATATAAAAAAAAATTGTGTTGATGTCGGGGCCCCCCTTTGCCCTTTGTCAAGCTTGTAAACAGATTTGAATCCATAGCCAAGCAACCTTGAAAAATAACTAAACTCAACCAAATTGAAATCGAATGCATATTTTTTATGCCAAATCATGTGACGTATTTGATTTATTTATTTACGTTTCCAGTCAACCATTTTGAATACATTTATTCTATATATATGTATATACTATGCATGAACACATACTAGTCCACATGCTTGATCTAATGCGAAGTGCGAACAAAATGGCGAATTTATGGGGCCGAATAAAAAAATGTTGTCAAAACAACAAACAAAAATGCTTCATCAAAGAGAGATATATCAATATTTACTGCCATGCCACAATGGATAAATAATGTTAAAAAAGTGCTAAAAATACTTTTTTAAAAATATTCAAAATTTACATTATTATTATTCAAAACAAATAAAGTATTTTTGAACATCTCCCATATCTTAAGTTTTTTTCATATAAACACAAAAGTCGAAATCGATCTCTTCGATATTGATGATTTTTACATATGCTATAGACGTACTAGCCAATATTTAACTCTTTAATATTTATTTTCAAATTCCAATTAGTTATCGAGTGATCGATAGCAGGATATTAAGTTTGAGTTTTCTGAGACGATTTATCTCGTAAACGAATAGATATATGTATATCGGTGAAAATAAGTGAAGCGGGCCACTTTTCCCCCAAACTTCTCCGATATTGACGCGTTTTTTTTTTCCATGATAACTAAAATATTAAATTTAAAAAAAAAATAATTTTATTTATTTTTAACATTTTTTTTTTTAAATTTTTTATAATTTTTAGTTTTTAATTTTCAAAGTCAAAAGTGATCTCTCAATATCTTTATACGTTTAGAAGATATGGCTTGTCAAAGAATAGTCTAAATAATCGGAATTTATTTCGATGAAAAATTAAACTTTGAAAAAAAAAAAAAATATAAATATAAAAATAAATAAAATTTGTTAAAAAAAAAATTAATTTTTTTTAAATATTTATTTAATTTATCTTAAATTTTTGTTTTCTCTAATTATTATTTTTTTTTTAGTTTTAAAATATAAAAATGATTTAAAAAGAAAATGAACTAGATATGCCCGTCCGTCTGTGGTTGCGTCTGTATGAACGAGAAGAGAGCTAAGATAAGCAAACTTTGCATTTTAACTCCATAAATTTCGAGTCGGATTAGTTTATTATTTTCAAATTCCAATTTTGTCTACAATTCTAAAGTTACACACCGAGAAGAAGCCAAATTCGACTCTAGAAGCTTCCCTTGTGGGCACCTGCTCTACTACCCTAACCTATAATACACTAAGAAATAATAACTAAATAACTAGTTTTCATTGTACCTAAATGTTTGAGTGACGTCATCAGAATGCACAATGAACTATGTAAATGTTTTAAATTGTTACTATGACCACGGTTAGAGTATTTACCAATTATTATTTTTTTTGTATTTCTACGAAATAGAAAAAAAATATTTGAAATTTTTTTTACCAAACAATTTTTTTAATATCTTTTTAAATTTCTAATACAACAAAAATAGTATGCATAAAATATGGATTTGTGGTTTTCATTTATACTTTGCTGCATATTGTTATTTTTTTAAATATTTTTCTTTTTGTGATTTTTTTGATTAAATTTATTTTAAGCCAAATGACCTTGCTTGAGTTTTTGATGATATGTGAAATGAATTTTTTTTGAAAATTTAATTTTTAAAGCAAACTTAAATGCTTAAATTTAAAGCTGAAAATGGTTTTAAGTGGGGTTTTCATAAATATATGTATGAAATGAATTAAATATGTATTTAAGTCAATGTGCACTGATGACCCAAGAATACTAGCATATTGGGAGCATTTCATACTTCGATTAAGCCTCAAATTCGAAGCAAATACTAAAGTAGGATTTTTCAATATTGTATGCTTTTGAATATGTAAGGTCTTAAGGTCTCCAAAATATATGGAGTTTTTTTTTCTTTTCTGAATCGCCATTTTAAGGGTTTTTTTAAATCTTGTCATTTTTCAAAAAAATTAAGATAAATCAAAATTGCTCAAGAAATTAAAGTTTTAAATCTAAACTCTATAAATATAATATATTGGCAAATACCAAGGACAATAAAATTAAATTAACTACACTAGTTTACAAATTTAAGGGTCATCGAGTGAACCTGCCTAAAAAAGTGTTTTTTAGGGTAATTTGGGGTCGAGAAACACGAAAATGGTACCCTTTTTTTTTTTCTTAAGCACCATTTTCGATATATTTTCAAGAAACTTGTTTATGGGCACAAAAGAGAGAGAGAGTTCCCAATCACTGTACCAAATTTGATCGAAATCAGTTAATTCTATCATATAGCTCCCATAGGACAGATCGGTCAAAAAAATGTTTTTCCCACAAAATTCGTTGTGTTTCGTTTGCTTGTGAAAATATCGTAACTGAAGAAGTTATTTACAGCTCCCAACCACTGTACCAAATTTGATCCAAATTGGTTGCCGATACGATATAGCTCCCATAAGACTGATCCGTCAAAAAATGTTTTTTTTTGCACATAATTCATTGTGTTTCGTTTGTTTGTGAAGATATCGTAACCAAATTTGGCAAATAAAATATCTTTTGGAGTTATTAAGCAATATATCGGATTTAATTGCAATATGGTGGTACAGGGTTTCCCAAAGTCGTCCGTGCCCGACTTAAACGAACACCATCTTTTTTTTTTTGCTTATGAAAATATCGTAACCAAATTTGGCAAATAAAATATCTTTTGGAGTTATTAAGCAATATATCGGATTTGATTGCAATGTGATGGTACAGGGTATCCCAAAGTCGTCTGCGCCCGACTTTAACGTACGCCATCTTTTAACTCTGGCAATTTGCAGTTTCTCAAACTCTTGACTTCCATCCAGCCTGGTCTTTAACCAAATAGTCCTTTTTACCTACTGGCGCTGCCATTAAAACTTCAAGAACCTATCAATTTTGTTTACAACTACTTTAAAAAATTTACAATATTTGTACGGAAATGAAAAGCGAAAAAAAAAAATACACAAGTTGTTCTTTTAACTTTCTCATATCTGGCCGCAGACTTTTGAGTCCTGCATACATATTTGTACATAAATGTATAACTTTACGTTGCTCCAGTAATGATATATATACAAGATATACTATATATAAGGACAGACAGTCAGTCATCCATGTTTATATGTCGCATGTTACTGACGTAATCATGTGGTTCTAGATTTGCAGACTTTCAATTTTGTAATTGACTTTTAGTATTTGGTTTTTGTTCCTTTTTATATTTTTTTTGCCCAACGTGTCTACCAAGTCTTTGACTGGCTTTGGTTAGTTTGCGGCCAAAGTGCACAGTCATCCATTGGTTACACTTTGTTGAGGTTAGGTTTGGATTTGGTTTAGGGTCTGGGTTTGTTTGGCTAGCTGCATATCCAAAGTAATGCTATTTATTTGTATTTGCTGTCTTTTTTGCCAGATGATGCAAAATGCAATCAGCGCAACTGAGTTTTTCAATGTGCATCATTGGATCTGGTTAGTTTCTAATATTAAGCATACAAACTAGAAACAATTGCATTACATGCTTACCCTTTGACCCGCTGGTATTACTAGCGTCAGGTCCTTGATAACATTCTGACTTTGTCCTTCATAGCGTAGACTGACATTTTCAAAGCTAATGTCACCGCGTTGTGGCCAGGATATGGGTACGCTTTGGTCTGCAAAAAGAAACATTGTAAAAGTTAATCTGTGCCGATAACAGACAAAGCTCATGCGAAATTGTAGAAATGAGAAACTAGTTAAGGCAAAAAAAAAACTATTCAAAAGAAGAATTTAATATATTTTTTTTATATATATATATTAGGGCGGGTCAATTTGTATGGGGCCGAAAAAACCTTATGGGGCTCACTCGGATTTTGATTCTTTGGATAATTCTAAGCAAATTTGCTCAAGAAACTATGGGTCTAAAATGAATTTCGAGTCGCCCACTTTTTCAAAATAGGTTTTTTTCGACATATTCAAAAATCGACTTAGAAATTCATTGAAAAGGCCTAAAATCGATATTTTTTCTCTAGCCAAATGTGAATTTGGGGGTTTTCGGTGTCGAGGAATTCATTATTGACATCTATTTTTAATTTTGGGTGCCGCCAGAGGGCGCTTTAGTGTTGGTTTTTGATTTTTTTCGGTTTTTTTTCTTGAAAATTTTGAAAAAGTGGGCGACTCGAAATTCATTTTAGACCCATAGTTTCTTGGGCAAATTTGCTTAGAATTACCCAAAGAATCAAAATCCGAGTGAGCCCTTATACCGAAAAAAATTGACCCACCCTAATATATATATTTTTTTTTAAGCCTGAATAGGAATCATAAAGATTATAATTTTGAAAATTAAAAACATGAAAAAACAACTACTTATCGATTTATTTATTGACAGCTCTTATTCTTTGAGCTAAAAATCAAAATTATGAAATAATATTTCAATTTTTGTAAATTATGTATTATGAAAAAAAAATGTGTCAATATCTTGGCTTGTCAAAAAAAAGTCTAAAAATAAAAATTCCAATTTTCAGTTAATGATAATTCAATAAATAATCGGAATTATGCAATAAAGTTATTTCTACTACATATGCACAATGGACCCCGAATGAATTTTGGCCAAAAGTCCCCCAGAAGAAAGTAAAAATTTGGACAAAATGACAATTTAATATGATTTTACACATATTTAGGTATTCTGTGAAAAAAAAATTATTTAATTATAATTAGTGGTTTATAAGTTATTGGCAATCAAAGTTGACATTTTGTATTTTTTATGAGCTTTCTCGATAATTTACAGAAAAAAAAAACCTGCATTTACCATGATACATAAAGCTACGAAATCTTCATTCATTTTATTATTAATAAATAGTACTTCAGGAAAAAAAATAAAATTGAGTTTAAAAACTTTTTGGTTCTAAATATATTCCAGTAGTCATAAAGATTTTTTTGGTTTTTTTATCATTTGGCTAATTTGCTTTAAGGGTACCTCCGACTACCACTCGATATTTGATCGAACAAAATTTTATAAATTTCTTCACATGTAATTCCTCCCGATTTTCGGAAATTGAATTTTGTATCTAAAAGTTGAATTTTAAAAATTGACTTCCAGGAAATTTTACTATTTTTTGAATTCCTTAGCTGCCTAAAAGTATGCTTTAATAACCACTTTTTCAAAAGTTGTACTAAAATGTAAAAAAAATTTACAATTTGAAAATTTTATAGCATACTTACAAAGATGCAAATCAAAAAATGGAAAAATTATCAATTTTGACAAACTAAAGTAAAAGTTTAAATATGGATTTTTGAAATTTGTTTTCGGAAATTAAAAGAGCATGCCAAAAAAATTATAGCTATTAAAAACCATATTGATTGGTGGTGTCGTCTTTTTGTAATTGGCTTGGAAAGCATAATCTGTTTGGGGCTATAACTCCAAAACCATTCAATATTTTGGGTATAGGCTAATTTTTCAATGTATGTGGAGCTCATATCTACCTCTGTATGAAATATGGTCCAATTCCAACCAATCATATTTTTTTTTTTTTATTAAATTAAAATTTTTTCCAAAATTGGTATAGATTATCTATATCTTAAAAAAATCTGAGGAGGTCCAAACTTCCCAGAAAAATAGTTCAAAGCTTTACGAACACGTGTGTAAAATTTCATCACACTAAAAAAATTATAATGGAAATGCCAGATTTTTGGCCAAAATATGACAATCTGGGCCCACAGTGATATGTAAAGATCATCAAAATCGAAGAGATCGCGGAAAAAAGTTGCCCACTTCACTTATTTTAGCCAATTGGTTTTTTTCATTCTCAATTTTTCATATTTGTTAGGCCGATTACTTTATTAGACCGCCCTCGTATTCGTAATTTTTACTTCAAAAGAAATTTTTGTTAAGCTCTTATTTACAATAAACAAAGCTTGTTTTATTAGAATTCAATTTGCTTAAAAAAAGGCCAAAAAATATTTTTCATAAGATTTCTTGGGAAACCTGTTTGATTATAAAAAGCTTTGCATGCTTAAGTGTTAAAGAGCATTAAAAAAAAAAATAAACTACTACCAATATTTATCAAATAAATTCAAGAAATTTAATTATTTTGACGACTAAGTTTTCTAGTGAAATCCATTTTATTTAACTTTGCGTAAAAGTCACAAAAATGCAAAAATTTACTACAAACTAGATTTTTCAGCAAACCTACCTAAGCTTACTTTAGCTAAAAAAAACATTGTTTTAATAAAATCAAAAAACTTTTACCAACTTTTCTCTAATACAATGTAATTTTCTCTATAAAATTTATATCGTTACAAAAAGCTCGCACCCTTTTTCATCAAATTTAGTTATTTGCCCAACTTTGCTTTCTTGAGAAATGCATTTTAGTCTGGCGTAAATGTCGCAATATTTGTAAACTTTAAATAAAATTTAAAGATTTTAAAGAAAATCGTATTTTGAGTAAAATCAAGAATCTAGTAGGAGAAAGGCTTACAAGTTGGCACAGCATAGCTTTTTTAGCTATATCTCGACATTGAATACACATAGGCATCGATGTAAATATACCGTTGAAAAGAGAAAAGAAAGAGATACAATCCAAAATAAGCAAATAATTTGAAATTTATAAAAATAAACATTTTACAGACAATTTTCAAATGAGCTTAAAAACGAACACCAAAAAAAAAAGGCTTGTAAGTTGTCATACCTGCAAAAATCGCTGAAAATTTGAGAAAACTGAAATAAAAAATTTATTGATTTTAAATTTAACTGAGCATTATATTGAATTTAAAAAAACATGTAAAATTTAACTTTCTAGAGAAGTCAAGATTGTGTTTTTTTGAGATCGGTTTTTCATGGTCGCCATACTAAAAATGAATTGTTATGGAAAATATTGGAAAAATATATTCAAAAACGGCAAAAAAATGCACTAAAAACAATTCAAATTAGTTTCAATGACAATTCCACACAATAAAAAAGTCATATAAATAACATAGCAATGTTAAAAAATGAAAATAGATGTGTGACAACTTACAAGCCAAAAGGTGTGACAACTTACATTTTTGAAGCCATTTTGGAATACATTGAAAAAAATTTGTCTATTCTCTGTATGTCCGAAAACCTTTTTTGATTATGAAAGTTCATTGAATTTCAGTTCCAGCATATGTATATAGTTTACTTGATTTTTTTATTTTCAAAAATCGACCAGGATACGCAACTTACACGCTTAGACAACTTACAAGCCTTTCCCCTAACATTTTCTTAAAATAAAATTCACTTTTGCTTTCAAATTTAACATCAACCCAAAAAGCTGCACACTTTTTTGTTACAACTTTTACTAGTTACCGGTTAGCAGCTCATCTATCGAATATTGAATTAGCTATCAACCCCTAGACAATATGATATCGCTTAGTCACACTATTTATAACTTTCCAGCTGAGTAGAACCAAAAGCTTTGGCTATAACCAACTATTTGCCAAGTGTCATAAATCAATTGACATTCAATGAGCCATAAAATATCTTAAAGCTAATTGAAGAGTACAGTCACGCATAAACATCCCCACACACACACACATACACAGATACTTACAGCGCTTTACGGGCATACGCAGACGTCGACGCCTTGCAGGCTCATTAGGCAGGTTAACCTTGTCGCCAAGTGCTGCCACTTTCTTATCTTTAAGCGCCGTCAACGAGCTGGCAACGCTGTCTGCCTGCAACTTGTCAACAACTGTCGAGGCGCATGGCGTCGTCATTGCCGTGTGCAAGTTTGGCTGATTGGTTGCGCCCGGCAGCGTCTCCGTCACCGTCGTTTTCGTTGTCTGCAGCGTCTCCAACTCCTTTGCATTGGTTGCATTTAATTTATCAGAGTCTACGTCTGCGTCGACGTCGACATCTCCATCAACATCAACAGCAGCTGGCGTTGCGCCTGGACAAACTTTGTCAAAGACAGGCGGCGACAACAACAACAACGACAACGAAGATGAAGACGAGGACGACGTCGTCGAGGAGCTATCAACTTCATTGCTGTTTTCCGTAGCCAACTTCGCCGTATGCTCATCAAGCTGTGCATAGTGTGCAATGCGTTCAACCGAGCCCGCATACATCTCCATATCGGCCAAAAGTCTTACAACCCAATTAAGGTAAATCGGCACCAACAACGTGTAGTTTATGGCCAGACCCACAAGTGAGGGTGTCGGTGTCAGTGCTGTTGTTGCCTCCTTGGAGCCGTTTTTATTGATGGCAAAACTTGCCACCTCCTTGGCATAGCGAGTGCAACTGACGCTTGCCGTAACCAGTGCGGTCACAATGGCAGCAAAAACTATGCAGCCACCTAGGTAATCCTGCAAAGAGTTGGTAGAAAGGAAACATCAGTTTGTGGCTTGCTGTTTGGCCAAAATATTTTCTCTATATGAGTTTTTAATTAGTAGGAAGTGAGAGACAGTGTTAGTCCAAATCTTTGGCACTGTTTGCACATCTTAAATGTTTTGTTAGTTGTTTCAACAAAAAGTTGCAGCAGCTTCATCGTTCATCTTAATGAAACTTTTCTAAGCCGACGCATTGGTCAGAGTTGGCCCTCTCAATTGAAAAGTTTGGTTTAGTTGAATTTTTTTTTTTTCTAACTATCAAAAACAAAGGTAAAAGGGCATGGAAAGCTTATGGGATATCTAGAACATAAGACATGCACCAACCAAGTTGGCGCATATGTTTGGTGTGCTTTTAAGTTCTTAAACTTGATTCTTAAAAAATATAGTAAACGTATGAACAAGGAGTTGGAATATGAAAACTTAAAATATATCTTTAGAGCTCCACAGTCATTTAGTAGAAGGGTCAACTGAGATTTTTCCACGTGCAAGTATAATTTTATTTTGTCTTACAATAAGCTTAGATAACTTTTTCACGACATTTTACTACTTTTTGTACTTTTGGTGATTTTTTCACTCAAATATTTTTAGTACAGTCATTCAAGTGAAATAGATTTTAAAAAAAATTACGTTTTTCTTATAAACGGATATAACCCACTTATTAGTCACGACTCAAAAGGTTGGGCAACTCTAACATTTGCTGATTTTTGAAATAAATCTATTTTCCTACTAGCCACTAAAGGGTGTTTTTTTTTTTTGCTGCAGACAAAGTAAAACGCGTGGCCAACCTTTAGAATATTCGCCTATTTTTTGAACAGTCTTGTCAACTTACCCCTAAAGGGTGATTTTTTTGCTGTTTGGCTATCAACACGTATGCATACAACAACTCTAGTCCTTCTGAAGTCAAACATGCCAATCTTACATAAAAATTTCATCACATAACAAACGAACAACATTTATGCAGCATTACATATTTTTTATCTCAACTATGAAAATGGTAATGATTCGCTTTTTATCGCCAGATTATGCTTAGTTATGCAACAATAAACAATCCTGCCGCACTTGGTCCGACGTGGTCCAGCGAGCAGCATTTGGCATTCCATGAGCAATCAATGCAGCTCTAAAAATGTGCTGTTCTTAATGCAAATTAAACAAATTTAGTACATTTTGATGAGTATCCCATTTTTAAGATTTTTTTTCTTTGCCATCAATAAAGGCAAAAATTAACTGTCTAGCAGAGCTAATAGGATAACGTTGGTGTTGTCGTATGATAGCCTGGTCAGGGCAGCTCTATTTTTTGCAGCTTGAACTTAATCTGGCGGAATCACAAGCCCAAAATTTATCCACATATGACGATGAGAACTACATTAACGACCACCTTTATATTTTAATAGTGTATGCTTTTTTTTATGAACGTGTTCAAATATTACGAATATGGTTTCCGTAAAACGGCACTGGTGTTCTGTGATAAATTAATCCCAATTTTCTACATAGTACTCTTTAACACCTTTGGGATATTTGCTCAATTTTCTCCAAGTCATGGTCGCGATCATCCAAAAATCTCTAAAATTTAAATGACATTCACTGATAGTTTATTTTTTTAAATTTTCAAAACCCAAAAAAATCACCCTGTATGTCGTACAAAATTTCGTGTTTTTTTTTTTAATTATAAAGAAACACAAAAAATTACCTTAGGTGTCGTAGCTTTATTTTTTTAGATAAAAAAACCCATACCTATATGAAAATTGTATTTAATTATTTAGAGTTTTGAGAACCAAAACCGGAACCCCCTCAAAAAAAAAACCTCGTAAAAAAGTTGATGACAATTATTTATTGTATAAAATAAAGAAACCCATATTCTTTTTAAATTTTATTTTTCTTTATAAAAAGCCTAACGCATAAAAAAGTACCCTATGTATCGTAGTTTTATTATTAATTGCTTCCAATAAAGAAATGCATACCTCTTGCAAATTTAATTTAAAGTTTCAAACTATTGTTTTGCAGTAAAGAAACTCATGTCACTTAAAAATTTTGTAATTTTTGAATAATTTTGTAATAAATCAGTTCAAAATAGAAAAGGGATAAAAAATCACCTTATATAAAATACAGCATTGTTTTGAAATAAATACAAATACCTCTAAAATTTTTTAAAGTTTTTTTTCTTTATTATAAGTTTCTAATATTTTAATTTCAAATAATAAAAAATAGCCCTATATATTGTAATTTTATTTTTAATCAAAATAAAGAAAACAGTACCTCGTTGCAAATCTTTATTTTTTTAATTTCTGAAACAAAATTGGATCGCTAAGAAAAAAATGGACGTTGTTGTGGTCAACAACAATATACAATAATCTTAAAAAAGTAAATGCCAAGCATTTATTTATTAAGAAAACTTTACCATTTTGCAAAATATTGTTTTTTTTCCATTTCAAAAAGCAGACGCATTAAAAATTAGGTCATTTTTTGTAGTTTTAATTTTAATCCAATTACACTAGTGTTTCAAGTATTCAAACCCATAAAAAATAGCCCTCTATAATGCATCTTTATTGTTAAACTTTTTTTTTTTTTTTGCATAATTATAAGCTAGAAATTAATTTAAAAAATTAAGATTACGTGCAGCCAGAGGCAAAGTTCTTGTACTGTGCAACAAGTATTCATTCGCTTAAAAAATCACCCTATACTAGTAGCTTTATTTTTAATCTAGTTCTACAATTATACTTTTAGTATTCAAACGCATTAGAAATCATTCATCTTTATTATAAATCTATTTTTCTATAGAACTAAAATTTGTCAAGATCTTTAAAAACCAGCCTTTATAATGTATGTACCTTTATTGTTAATCTAGTTCCTTTGTTACATTCAGAGTGTTTAAATGCATTAAAAATCACCCTATAAATGTACCGTCATCGTTTATATCATATTTTTAAGGAACTACAACTGCATTGAAAATCACCCTATATAATATAACTTTAATGTTCATCTAGTTCTTCTATTTCACTACAAGTAAAATCACCCTTTAATTGCACATTTATTGCTTATATCAAATTTCTCTTGTACTAACAATCATTCAAACGCATTAAAAATCAGCCTATACAATAAACCCTTAAGGTTAATCTAATTCAAATATTGTACTACAAGCTACTACTATTTACCTTAAACATTATATAAAACATTCATTGAGCTAATTAATCTAAAAGTCAACACGAAGCCTACCTGGCCACACTTCTACAATTGTTTGGTTATATTATAGAACCGCATTGTCAATATATTGAATAACATCATCAATTTTGCGAGCCAATGGAGCCACAATTGCACACGTCATCACAATGTTTATCAATTTGTTAGCCATCAATGGACACTCAGCATCCATAAAAGGCACTTGAACAATGTAAACTATACCCAAAGTTCCACTCCCAGACGCAAACCCACACCCCTACCTCATTCATTCATTCTCTTCATCATCAAACATATGCAAGTCTTTTTGCATGCCAACACATATCAGACCATTTGGACTGTTCGGACAGACTTACCTTTACCAACTTTGACCACCAAAGCTTATACATACCATGTTGAACCTCACCAATCCATAGCCCCTGAACCCAAAACAACCAAAGCCATCCACGATGCGTCTGTCTTAGTAACATGCCAATTGAATGCACAAACAAACTCACAGATACAAACAAAATTTACAGATATCAAACGTACATAACTGGCATACATGTTCCTATAGATACACACACGCACTCACGCACATGCACACTCACAGCTGCCCAGAGGACTCAAAGGACTTACCAATGATATGCCCAGCCAACGACTGCTCGTATTCAATATGGTAAATGCAATTGTATTCGCCTCGAGACGTTTGAAGAGTATCTCGGTGAAACGTGCCTCCTGATTGTATGCACGTATTGTGGTCACACCTTGTATTGTCTCCGAAAGATGCGATATCACCGGAGAGTTTGTTGAGTTTTCAATGCGTTGCAGTTCACTGGAAGAGACAATGAGAATGTTAAGTGGTGAAATGAGAGAGATGCCTAGACGTGTACGTTGGGACCACAATTAAATGAGTGTGTGACAAGGTGCAAAGGTCATAGATTAAGGATAAAAACGAATGGGGGAAATTAAGTAAGACGGATAATGTTTAAAGTTGATCGCTTGGATTTTTATGATTTTTACTTATGTGATGACAATATTCGTGACAATAGTCACGAAGTACTTTTTTTATCGATAACTGCATATTTGGAGAACTTTGTCTGGAAATATTCATTGGAATTATTTACATACTGACGTCATTTTTTCTCATATCATATATTGTATCTTAGTAGATTTCTCATAAAATATCGAATTAAGCATTCAGAGCTCTTTTCAATTTTAAAATTAAAAATAAATAAAATAAAAAAAAATGTTAAACCTTTTTTTTTATGAAAGACAAAAATTAAACCTTTAAAAATTTTTCGAACCTTTAAAAAAAATTTTAGAATATAAAAAAAAAAAAATACAATTTAAAAAAAAAAATTTTATTTAAAAAAAAATAAATTTATTTTTAAAAAAAAATTGGTAGTAACAAAAATAAATTGTAATTTTTGCACAAATTTTTTTTTATAAAAGATAAAAATTTAAACTTAAAAAAAATCGTAATTTTTTTTATATTTCATTTTTTTTATTCTTTCAATTGTAAACTCAAAATTAACCATAAGAATCTTAAAAAAAAAAATTATAAAAAAAAAATTAATTTTTAAAAAAAATTGGTATCAACAAAAAAAAATTGTAATTTGTGCACAAATTTTTTTATAATAAAAATTTAAACTTAAAAAAAATTCGTAAAATTTTTTTTATTGCATTTTTTATTTATTTATTTTCTTTTGTAAACTTACAAAAAATTGTTCACTTGTAATTTTTGTCTCATTAAAAAAATATAAATTTTTATATTTTTTCATTCTATATTTTTTTTAAATTTTATTTACATTTTATTTTTTTTAATTTACAAAAATAGAGTATATATCATGAAAGCAAATGATTTCGGTTTTTTTTTTTTATATCATGATATTAAGGACAAAGATTATTATTATAAGATCGATTACCGATGCGATTCGATATAAAAAAAATGTATGTATTTAACAACACTGGTTAATACAAGATCTTAATTGTATCAAGCAAAAAAATGTTGGCTTTTTTTTTTTTTTTTTTACGATTAATGGAAGCTTTTAAGGCTTAAAATTTTAGATTACAAAAGCATTGGGCTTACTATATTGGCTTTGAATATCTATTTAAAGTTTGTTTATGAATCTTTAAATCGCGGCCAAAAAAAAAGTTACCGAGTCCTGATCTAGAGTGTTTGATCTGGGAACTGAACTGAACCATTTAGTAGAACTGGCTTATGAACTGAACTTGAATGAGCGCGTAGTACAAAAAAAGGTAAAAAATCATCGTAGAAAAACTAATGAATATTAAAATTAAAATATATATTCACTTACATAGAGTATCCAGTTTTTGATAAAGAAGCAATAATGTTCGTTCTTCAGCACTTAAGGCAAAAACGTATAATCTTATGAGTTTAATAATAGTTCTATTTAAAACCAGATATTTTAGTGTATAAGAAAATCTTGAACTGCTCTCATTTTAGAGCATTTTAAATGAACTTAAGCGTTAAAAATAAACTTTAAAAATAGTTATACATTTTTTTTTTAAATACGTTTTTTAAGAATATATCGTGCTACGTCAAAAATTCATAAAAAATGATTATCATAAGTTTAAATTTTTTCATCTCTAAGCTCTGTTTAAGTCAACTTGTCTTTGAAGACTCAGCTCACTTAAAGCTTCTGCTACAAGAATCTACCACAATAGCATCGAGCTGTGCCCGCATACAAGGAATTATAAAGTTTCTCTTCTGCTGAGAATTTCCACAAAATATGCTTAAAAGACAATTAGAAGCCACAAATAGATAGAAATCTACTAATAGTGCCACTCATTCTATTTGTATCTAAACAAGTCGCACACACACACACACACACACTCACCAACACACAAAGACAACGACAAAGCCAAACAAAATGGCTGAAAAACAAAACATAATGCTGCAAAAATAACAGCTCAGCTCAAAATGATACTGGAAAATGCAAAAATCTTTTGCTTTTGTTATTGTTTTTGTTTCGGACTGTTGCTTGACTGGTTATAAGCAAGTTTAACTGCTTATGGCCAAAAACTTTGAAAATGTTACTTAAAACTTGCATCTGCCTGGACGCCATTCTGCCAGAGCGTTAACGTGACAACAACGATAGCCTGTGGCTAAGTCCAACCAAAATGGTAAGAGATGATGATGACGACGATGGTTGCTTGTTGTTTAGTAAACTTTTACCAAACAAACTTACAAAATGAAAGCCACAAAAATTATTAAACCTTTTAAATGATAGATAGCAAAATAAAGGGCTCAGACAATGGGCGTGGCAAGAAGTATCAGACAACAAAAAACAAAACCGAAACTTTATTGGTAAGAATAAGAAAAAGTTGTGGACTCGCAATCTAATCGTTATCCAATAAAATAAATATACATAAAGATAGAGTGTGTACAATGTACAAAACATACAGTTGGGAACTAAAAATTATATGCTATGATCAGTTCTTTATTATGAAGAAGAAGAAGATGCTTAGAATTGTTTAAAGCTATTTATGGAATACAAAAATAAAATTATAAATAAATTATAAAAATTACATAACAATTGCCTAGATAAAGCCTTTCGTGACGCTGGTCACCCTATACCCTGTAGAAACTTTAGTAATTTCGCCTGACTACACTGTTGAACAAGTTTGAAATATTTTTTTGGTGGCAGGTTGATTCTAATTGTAAGTTATAGCTTTTGGTTGGTGCAGTAAATCCGAAAAAAAATATTTCTTTTTATGTCTTTTTTTTAGCTTTTTCTCAGTGATTCATTTTCACTCATCTGTAAGTTTTTTTATAGTTTAATAATGATAAACTTGACATTGTTGGAAAGAGTATAAGCCTCAGAGTGAAAAATCCTTCTACGGTTGGCTATATTCTCTGAGCAGATCCAACAATGGTATCCGATTGTAGATTTAAAAAATATTTTTTATATATAAAAAGAAATGCTCTCAATGTATGATTGATAAGATTGCATTCCTTGGTCGAAGAAAATTGTATCCTTGAAGACAATTTTTTTTTTTTGTTTTGTTGTATTTTATGGGGAATAATTTTTGATGATACCCTAAGGAGTAGAGCAATAAACGGAATAAATCGGTTATAGGGTTGGAAGACTATTTCTTCCTAATGTCGAAATAGTTTTATTTATTAGGCTAACATGCGGCTTCAGAATAACTTATTTATTAAATATTTTGTTTAAAAAAAAATAAGCTTAACAAATGTTTGACAATAACTCAAGACTTAAGGAATAAGTTAAGCACATTTTTGATTGTAATTTAAGGATTAGCAAATTATTAAAAATAGCTTTTTTTTATACGAATATGTCCACTTTTGTAATCATGTCTATAAATTATCTATCTAAGTATTTAGTATTATATTGAAAGTTTTAAGAGGTTGGCGAGAAATTTTCCGTGAAGGAAAAACTCAATTCAAAAGGCTTTATTTAGAATTATGCGTCTTTTTTTGGTGATCCTGGTTCCTGTGGTCTCCAATGACATAGGATTTATTTATACATTTAGACAACTGACCGTGACGAAATTGCCAAAGATCATCCAAGATAATTGGTTTTGCCTGGATCCATCTGAGAAGATCGTCTTGATAAATCGTGAGAAAGATATTTCCACCAATATCTGACTGTGAAGAAGATTTGGTCTCGTTTCCTAAATAATTTTAAATTAAATTACGCAAAAGAAAGCTCGTGTGGATTGGAGCGAAAAAAATTTTAAGATATGAAGCAGAGTAACTTTTTATGTAATTTTAATGATCGAGATAGGAGCTAAATAATAGGTTTAAGTGTAAAAGTCCGAAACTACATAGTTCCTCTTCTTCTTCTTCTGTATTAAGCTTTGAAGGCCTGCCAAATCCCACAAATGGAGTTCGCAGATGAACCATTGGGCTGGAACTATTTTTCCACGTGAGAAACGTGAGCCGATACATTTCGCATAGTACACAACAATTTGTTTGCCAAAAGTGTTCGATGAATTGAGGAATTCAACAATGCTGATCATATATATATTTTCGAGGAACCAAATCGTCGAAATGATTACTAATTCGCAATGTAATCCTGAGATCTTGATGACTTTTTTTATTAACATAACAAAAGCTTCTTGAATTTTTTCTGCGTTCCCCAAATATAAAAATCCAAGACCGAAAGTTAAGAGGTGTCACATCAGGCCCTTTTCGAGAACCCAAATCTTTGAATTGATTGATAATCTGTAATGTAATCCTGAGTTGAGGACTTTTTTTATTCCCATAAAATCTAAGCAACTGTTAATCTATTTGATCATCTATCGATGGCTGCAGAAGCAATGGATGGCACTAAAAGTCTTATTTTGGAGCTACCTCGTTCGGAAAGGCAACGGTTTTTAGAATTTAGGTCTAGCGAATCCAAAAACTTCTTAAATTTTTTTCTGCGTTTCCCAAATATAAAAATCCAAGACCGAATGTTCAGAAATGTCCACCTTTTAAGTCGATCTCATCGATTTTGATGATTTATACAGACGTGAGGGGTACTTGCCCATATTATTTTTCGAGCTGTCGATAAATTAATATTTATTTAGGTCGCTTTTTTTTTTTACACAAAAAATTTTGTAATTTTTAATTTCAAAGAATGATAAAACTTTGAACAAAAAAAAAATAATTCGAGATTGATCCGCTTCACATATTCCCGCCCAAAAAGTTTATTTTTGGTACAGTTTATGCCTAGTAAAGCAAAATCTTTAAAACTATAAAATATTTGGCTTTCAGTAACAAAAGCTTTTTATTACGCTCCCAACTATTCTTATGACATCCTGTCACTGTGTTATCTCTTCCGAGCAACCTAACTAACCTAATACAAGCTTTCCAACTTTAAAGGCTTTCATCCACTCTACCAAACTGCCAACTTTCATCTGGCATTAATAGTTTGACTCTTAAATACAAACCCATTCACCATAGGGTGACCTTTCTCTACCTGCACTCTATATAAACACCAGCCCATAAACAAAATTTTCCCAAATCTATATCATTAAAAATTCTCGCGATATGCTGAAAAGTATGCTATGAAAAATGTTTGTAACAAATTACGACATACTTACCGGGCGGAACACCTGTAGAATTTTTGTATGACATAATAGGCTCCACAAATTGGCAACGTTAGTGCCAAAAACCAGGGAGTCACACTCACATTTATCAAAATGGCGCACAAACAGAGCAAGGTAAATTGCAACAAGCGTTGACTTGTTGCAGCGATTTTCTGTAAATGAAAATATATGTTCGGAAATAAAATGTTAGGGTTTGTGTGTAAAAGTGACGGGGTGTGTTTTTTGGCTGACATTTTCAAATGACTTTGGCTCGTTTGCGGGCACTTTTCGGCCAACAAAATTGACAAATGACTAAATTTTGTATAGCATGTTTGTTGCACAGAGTGTGTTGTTGTTATTGTTGTTGTTGTTGTGGAATTTCTCTTTGCTAAAATTTATACGATATACTTTGCGCAAGTGTGTGTAATCCTATGCATATATGTAAGTACACAACTCGTCACTTGAATAGCATACTTTGTTTTTAGTGGCAGCAAGCTTATAATTTCATAGAATTTTTTTAATTTTTTTTAATGCAGCATAAATTTAATAAAAAACTATAATAACAAACATTTACTTAAATTCTACAAAAGTTTAAGTTTTTGTTAAAGACAAAGCGATATCTTTTTGTTGAAATTAAATTATTTTATTAAAAATGCACCTAATTAATTAATTTTTCAATATTCAATATTGATTGCATTCTTTATTTTACTTGGCGATCATTTTTGGTATATACAAAAAAATACAAAAATATTTTTCGGTATGTAAACACTGATTATGTGTAAACACTAATTAAAAAAAGTTAGAGTATTCGTTGATTCAAACTGATGTTCATATTAAAACCGTAAAGGTCCAATGGACTTAAAAACAAAATAGTGAAAAACAAATATAAGAAACATAAATAAAAAAATAAAAATTAGTACATATTTGGTATACAATTTTATCTTGTTTTTAATATTAAAAAAAAAAAAAAATATATTGGTATACAATTTTTTCTTGTTTTTAATATTAAAAAAATAATAAATAAAAATGTTTATTTTATTTATTTATAATGAAAAATTTTATTTTATTTAAAAAAAAAACAATTATTTTTGAGCATTAACAAATAAAAAAAAATTTTATTTTTAATATTAAAAAAAAAAATTATATGTATTTTTAATATTAAAAAAAATTATATTTTTAATATTAAAAAAAAATTATATTTTTAATATTAAAAAAACAATTATATTTTTAATTTTTTTAATCAATAATAAATATAAACCCTTGATAAAAAGGAAACTTTCTTTTTTTGCCTTTTTGATAATTATTGAAAATAAAAAAAATTGTATTAAAATTGTATTTTTAAATTATGAATCGATCTGCATCGTGTGTTTTTTTTAAATATTTGAGAGAAACGTTTGCAGCCAATTTTTTCTATCTCGTACAATTGTTTTTGTTACTCATAATCTGATTATACGAATTAAAATGTTTGAATTATTTTTTTCCAATTTCTAACATTTTCTAATTTATTATTAATTTTTTACTTTTTTTTTAATATTCTATTTATAAATTAATCAGCAGACCAGAAGGCTATCAATCAAAAATAAGCCCCTTTACTTTTTAAACTACAGCTTTGTAATTTTTTTAATGCAGCATAGAACTTAAAATTATTTTTTTTCGTTTGAGACTTTCACCACTACAACAAAAAAATATATGTGGGTCATTCTCTGTCAAACCAGCCACCCCCTCCTCACACTTTAATTTTTAAGATAAATCAACGTTTTAAGGTTTGAAATTTTCGTCTGCTCGTCTACTTTTCAAAGCCGTATGGTGATTTTTGATATTTCAAAATGGCGGAGCTACAATGCCCGCCATTGTAAAGTAACTTCATAATTTAATCACTATTTTTAATCGTATGCTCAGAAAAACATTATTGCAATCACTTTTATATGCTATTCAGACTCTTTTGTGGCAGCTTACTTTATCAGTTTTTAAAAATTTTAAAATGGCGGACCTAACATAAGATTTTAATATGGGTTTTTGGGGTCGCTAATCACGAATCTGGGGTTAGATTTTTAAAATTACGTAATGGCTGGCATGACAGAGAATGGCCCATATATATCATATATGTACAGCGATAGCCCCATACATTTTTGGAGTTATTGAAAAATTTGGGTAGACTTTTAGTATTTTATCAAGCCATATACAATAGTATATATATTATTTTCATCAGTTTATCAAGAAATTTTAATACTTAATTTAATTTATAAAAAAAATTATTATTATTTTAAATTAAATATATTCCATTCCTTAGAGAAATTGTGAGTACCTAAAAGATCTGTTTCAGTAAAGGGCACTGGTAACTCACACACGCAGGAAAAAAGTCACAATCAACAAGGTACACCTGCTTAAGGTAAATGCTCTTCATTTGTCATAATACTAATTTCGTGTTTCTATTCAAGTGGCTTGGAGTGTACAAATGCGTGAGCGTGTGTGTGTGAGTTGGAAGCTTACATTTGACAAATGTGTGTCACAAGCGCTGCATCAGCCATGTTTCATAATCAAATTTTATTTTACAGCCAAGCTTATTTTGCAGTGTTGTGCAATTTGCTTTTGCGAGTGTTTTGTAATTGATGATAGTGTTCTTGTTGTTTATTTTTTTTAGTTTTTGTGTGTAAAATGCTGATAAGAAAAAAGTACAAGCACAATGGAAATCCAATTTAAAACATATGTTTGCATTTTAATAAATTTCAAAGCAGTTTTGAATGGTAAAGATTTGTCAATTTTCAAAATTTATTTTTACTAAATTAAAATATTGTTTCATTATTGAACTTTTATTGTATTGTTACCAAAGCAAGTCATTAAATTTGAAAATAAACTGTCGAATTGTAATATATATATGTTATATAAACTAAAAACACAGACACACAATTGATATATTGATTTTCGAGTTAGGGGTCAGACCATGTTTGCTACGTGTTTTTGGGCTTGTTGAATTTAGATCTAAAAAAAACTAACATATCAAAAAATATGCTGAAATAATCTCTTTAAACTCAATAAAACGTGGTAAATATTTTTAAGATTATGCTGAAATTTTTGGAACCTTGGATTCGGATTCAGCGACATGGTATTAAATTGATTTTCTATCTATTTTTATTCAACACATCACAATTAAAACTGATATAAGAAAAAATTATAGGGTGATTTTTTAGAAACTTTACTGGGGATAACACTTTAATTATAATTTTTCAAGCATAAAATAATTTTTAGAACTACTCTTATTTTAAAAAAATAAAGATTTATGATTAAAAAAACAAAATGGATTTTTTTTTTGCCATTGAGAGCGGAAAAAAAATTATTATATTTCTTCAAAATAAAAAAAATATATAATTCCTATCTAATTTTATGTAAATGTAGGTTATAAATTATCATTATTATAAGTGCATCCCTCGTAAATGGGTAAATTTAAAAAAAAAAATAAAATTATCTAAAATATTGATCTAATATATTTCGGTTCATAAGCCCGTTTCTAGGAACGATTGATTTTATAATTATCATCGCATCAAAATTAAAGAATAAAATAATTTATTATTATTTAATTTTAATTGTTAAGTTCATTAGTTCATATGACTATTAAGTAGCATTTATTGTAGTTTTGAGCTATATTAAATTTGAAAAACAATTTTATAATTTTAAATATGTTCAATAAACATAATAAAAAAGAATAGAATTAAAGAATAAAAATCAAAAAATATTTTTTCTGTCTAATTTGTATGCAAACCTTAATTATTCTCTAGAAAATTCATAGGATTAAAAAATAACTATATCTCTAAGTAATTAGTCAAGTTAAAAAAAAAAAAAAATATTATCTACAAATATACTTTTTTCTTAATTTTTATCTAGTAGATATTCTTTAGCAGCCAAAAATATTTTTTCAAGATTTCATTAAAATATTTTTAGATGGTTTCAATTTTTTGTATACAAAAAAAAATAAAGAAGTTTTCAGCATTCGCAATTTAAAACCATCCAAATCCCACAATATCTACTAGTTGCTCCTTCCAGATATAATATTCATATGTATAGATAACTTATCAATCAAACGGCACCATGACCCTTCCTCTAATTTTTTAAGAGCTCATCGCTCCTTAGAGTTTGTTCACATTTTTCAGCACAACAAACTCTTGAAAAACTATAAAACCCTCAAAACTCGCAAAATAATGTCAACAAACCCATATATCCTCTAGGAACCACAACCTATGCAAAATGCGTGCCTATCAGCCACATATCTAAACCACATTTACCAACAACAATTACGGAGATGCCAATGTGCTCATATTTCATGGCATCCTAAACAAAAAAAAAACTAAAAAGAGTAAAACGGCATCAAGTTTAAAAATATACGAAAAATTAAAGGTTTCGACTTTTAGATGTACTCTAAATATGTAAAAAAAATTTAGCTAATCGGATATTTCATAATTTCTACAGGACCATGTTTTAATTACTCTTAAATCGGTTGGTAAAAAATAGCAACGCATAATTGCTACAGAATCTAATTTTAAAATCTTTGTGTTAAAACATCTTTTACAATAAAAGAACCAAAAAATATTAAGAACAGTAGAAAGATATTTTTTTGACATTTAAAAAAATCTATAATTTTTTTAAGTTATTCAAATATCTTTAATCGTAAGCAAGCTATGACTGCTTAAAGAAAAAACAACAAAAAAATCTGTTATTGATATCTCGATAAATAATCGGAAATTTGACGAAAAAAAAAAAGAAACTTTATCTATTGGCACATCTTTCTATTAGTAAGGAAAGTTGTCCGCATAGTTAGCCTATGTCAACTTTTGACCAAGATAATATTTTGCAGACATATGCATATCAATGGAAAGCTATAGGCATTAGCTAAATACTGGAAAAAGAGTTCATTTGATTGGGCACCACTGGAAATCCTCTGAAAATCTGAAAATAAGGAGTAAAACTCCACTATATAGGAAAAATGGAAATTTATTTAGGCTTCAGAGGTCCGAAAGAAAAAATTCTATCCTAACCAAAAACTAAACTAGAACTGGATCTTAGGCCGAAGAACCGAAATTTTTTAGATTGGATGTCACTTAAAATGCTTAGGCATTTCTCTTCTAGCACAAAACTTTTCTTAAATATTATCCCGCTAAATTTGTCAGTCCTTTAGAATTCCAAGCATATTTTTAATTGAATCAGTTCCAGTTTCAATTAAATGTATAAAGTCCAGTATTCAACGCGCAAAAATTATAAATTCTGATATCTTGAACTAGATCATAAAAGGAACAACAGAAATTTTTCAGCTTATGGTTAGCCAAGCCTTAGTTTCGGTTCCAGGAAAACAAATCCAAAAAGCAAAAAAAAATAAACATTTTAAATATTCATATTTTGAACTAGATCGTGAGTGGATGGAACAAGATCATAAGTGATTCCAAAATAGTTCAGGTTCCAGAAAACTTAAATATTCAATTCAATTCAATTTTATTCACTAAATCTTAGGCATTGCGAAATAAATGTGGAGTTTCAGGCTAAATTAATTACCTTTTCTACTGAGTTATTAAATTTTAATGAATATACAGTCATAGAGTCATAAGTGGCGGGGAAAAAATTGAAATATTATAGCAAGAAAACAAATTAAATTACTTATATCTTGAACTAGATCATGAGCGAAAGAACAGAAGTTTCTGAGCTTGTGGTTCCAATGGCCTGCTAAAGTAGTTCCAGTAATATTGAGATCTTTTGTGCACACTGCTAGACTTAAAACTTCTCAACAGTTCCAACTCCAACAAAATTAAAAAATATGTATACTTTGAACTAGATCCTGAGCTAATGCTGCTACCTGCTTATATAGTTCCTGTTGCAAAAAATGGAAATATTATAGCAAAAAACGAAAATTTAAAAATACTCATATCTTGAACCAGATCATGAGCAAAAGAATATTTTGTCAGCTGGTGGTTTTAATGGTTCCGGTTCCGTAAACTTGAGCTGTTGTAGTTATTAATTATTTTAATGTTTGGAATCTTTTATGGCCATTCATATTGGAATTTTTCTCAAATTTGTAGATTTTCTTAAAACTTCCAAAGGAGTTGCTTGAGCTACCGTAAGCCAACCCCAAAGATCCGTCTACATTTCGGATGGATCTCTGTTTTTTACTTAGAAGGCGTTTAGAGCTACGTCTGCTGATGCCACAAATGGATTCTGTTTCATCCACCTTCTCTCGTCATGTATATCTAGTTGCTCGAATTTTTTGCCACTTTTTTATATATAATAATATAATATATATAATATAACGTTTTCTCATAAAAGGTATTAAGAATAAGGATCTCTATCCCTATCCACCTTCTCTCGCTAACTGGTTCCAGCTCAGCTCTTTCGTTCTAGTGTTAAAGTGCCACCTAACCATATTTTAGACCATTTCTCTTCAATGTCACCAACAATACCCCAAATTTGATATAACCACAAAAATGCACTTCATAACCCATGCTGGTTATTATAACAAACCCCCTCCCCCACCCCGAAAATTCCACGCAAATTATGTGTAACCACAAATATGCCACACCCATGGTACAGTACTAAATGTGTGTGTGTGTGTGTGTGTGTGTGTGTGTGTGTGCGTGCGTTTTGTGCATTGTATTGTGTTGTGTTGTATTATAACAAATCTCACCTTATCAATGATCGCCATATCGTTGCTGAAACGATTCACAATACGTCCAAGGGGTGTCACTTGGAAAAAATGCAACGTTTTATGCAAAATCGTTTGCAACAGTTTATCGTGCAAATTACGACGAGCATTACAGCCGGCCCATTGTCCGGCCGGTGTTGATATCATGGCCATTATAATGCAAACACACGAAATTGTTGCATACATGTAAAAATAGTACGTGACTTCGTGGTCGGGCATGTTGTCCGACCTGGAGCTGGAATTCAAGCTGGAACTGATGATTTCCATATTGGTAACATGGTCGCTCCAGTTTTGTAGCCAAATGTCCGTGTAGACACGCAAACATTGCCAAATTAGTGCGGTGATAAAAAAGACAATGATTATGGGTAGACCGGAGGCGCGTATATAGAGCAAATATATGTGATGTGATATTTGACCATATTTGCGTTCAGCATCGTTGCAAGCAGCAACTCTTGTATTTGTTGTCCTTGCCCCAGGCGTTTCGTCTTTTGT
This sequence comes from Chymomyza fuscimana, assembly GCA_949987675.1. Lineage (NCBI taxonomy): Eukaryota > Metazoa > Arthropoda > Insecta > Diptera > Drosophilidae > Chymomyza > Chymomyza fuscimana. Next base: position 34,776,324 of record OX465088.1, on the reverse strand, counting down.
TGTTGCTGTTGCTGTTGTTGTTGCACCTGGCTGCAAGTGTGTCACGTTCGGCACGTCAATGTCGTTCTCTTTGTCGTTCCCGCTGTTGTTGCTCTTGTGTGCATCATCATTATTGTTGTTGTTGTTGCAGCCATTTGTTGGCAATGCTTTGTAGTCAATATTGACATCTGTAAAAACAAAAAAGGAATAAAGAAGCGTGCTACAAAAAATACGAAAACAAAAGAAAATGGCGTACTTTAAACCGGTCATAGTCGAATTCGATATACGCTTAACTTGTGGCAATAACCGACAATCGTACACGCTGTAGCCTTTTTACACAAAAATATCGGGTGACTTTTTTAGATTTTTTTTGAATGGAGACGCAGACTCAAGAATAAACCAGCTGCAAGCATAATATCCCCATACTACTTGTAAAAAAAATGTCTATTATTATTCTCATAATGCCACATAAAGAACCTTCTAAGACAAGCCAGACCTATGAAACACAGATCTGAGCTCCGACATCGAAGAGTGCAAGATTTAGGTTAGAGTCTGCTAGACAATAGCTTGCAGGTCAGGCTTAAGCGTCTTCTTTCTCTCATACCAAAATTTAGGCTTCCGGTTTACCTCATCATTATTCATTAGTATTTCTCTGATAGTTTAAGGTGCACTTAGGCGGTGACTAGACTACCTGACATACTTAGAGTATTTGCTGAGCTGAGAAGTTGAAAAATATTATTGTAGCAATTTGTTGGCGCTAGATGGCGCAAACAAGTTGTTGCCTATTTGTGCTCAGAGTAATAGAAGTAATCGGCCGTGCTCCGCATAACGAATCCAAACAACTTCTTTGGATTCGTTTGTTTGGTGCTCCCAATTTCACCAAAAAAACAATTAAAACGAATCGGCAAAATAGGATAAAAAAAGAACGAAATTTATAATGAAATAATTTCTTAAATATTCTTTGATGCTCGTAGATTATATTTATGCCAACTTCAAGTTAGATATTTATTGACAATTATTTGTAATTATTTTTTTTCTGACTTAACCCAAAAAACAGCATGCACAACCCAAAACCATTTTTTTCCATAAATGCGCATACACGAACACATCGCTTTATCGATGACTGATAGGTGATAAATTTTTTGAAACTTTTTTTTATGTCGTTTAGCGCATTGAATTAGCTACATTGTGTCAAAATTTCATATCCCAGCAAAAAATGCCAAATCGTTGAATTTCGATTTTTTTGGAGTGAGCCCGGAAGTGTCCCAAAATGATAAAAACCGCCATAAAATTTCATCGCAAACTTTTATTTCTTTATTTTTGGTAAAAAAAAAAGCTTGAATAATACATTGAAATGAAATGAAGGAATGTGGAAAAAAAATTATTGTTGCCTAGTGAAATGGCATAAAAAAATTTTTTTTTTTAAAAAAAAGGGAAATCGTCTAAAAATACGTCCGATTTTCGCGCTTTTCGACTCTTTCAGCCAACAGTTTTTGAACTTGGTTCGGTACTTTTGAAAATTCGGTTTCGTCCATATTCCAAACATTTTCACGCTTGAAATTGTGTTCAAAGAAATTATTTGGCTCATAAATAGTGCTTTAGCAACGAAAAAATGCTAAATGACGCGTAATTCGTGAATTCGGATTCACCCCAAATCGAGCTTCCGGATTCACCCCAAATTTTTGCGACACAAAAATTAAAATAAAACTTTCAAGGTAGCAATTTTTGTAGAAAAATTATACTAAACAGAAAAACACGTGTAGTCGAGTCGGAGTATTATCAAAAACTAGCGTTGGTCATGACGTTTATTTGACACTTGGATTCATACTCAAATGTCAACTCAGAAATCCGTTAGGGTGCGTTTCCGAATTCACCCCACTTCCGAATTCACCACCCTTGCCTCTACAAGCAATATTGAATAATGAAAATAAAGTGTTCACAACATATAAGATAAAAGGCTGCAGAGCTGCGGCAACCATGTCAGCTGTTTCGTAGCAAACAAAAATAATTTCGCCCCAACACAACAGAAGAATGTATCGGAAAAATATGGAAAATATACGAATTTATCGTTTTCCGGAGCACGCAAAAACGAATCCGAATAAAATTGTGCGTTTTGATTTTTTCGTTTTCCGAAACACGGCTGATCATTTGTTTTTCTCTAAAATGTGACCGCTAGATGGCGCAAGAAAGTTATTGTCGCTAGGTGGCGCAAAACAGTTGTTGCCTATTTGTGCTCACAATAGTATAAATATTATTTTAAAATAATTTAAGTTGCTATTTAAAAAAAAATAATAATAATACGAAAGGATTGAGGTTCGTCAAGCCAATCAGCAGCTAGCCTTTGTCTTCAAAGAAGATTTAAAGAATACTGAAACTTTTGAGGCCTAAGCTCTAACAAGTTTCAACACGCAAGGAAACTTCAGTTTCTTAATAAAAAAATTCGCTTCTTTTGCAAGAATTTGAATTTTCCTAGCTCTTATGGTCTACCTACAATAATAATAATAATAAAGGATTGAGGTTCGTCTAGCCAAGCAAGCAGCTAGCCTTAATCTTCAAAGAAGATTTAAAGAATACTTAAACTTTTGAGGCCTAAGCTCTAAACAGTTTCAGCACGCAAGGAAACTTCAGTTTCTTAATAAAAAAAATTCGCATCTTTTGCAAGAATTTGAATTTTCCTAGCTCTTATGGTCTACCTATAACGACTCGGCATTCAATCCGATCAATTTGGCATGTACCACTTTATTGGCTGTTAAATACTTCCTTCTCTCAATTACATACATTCGGATATACTTAATATACCCTTTTTAAACTATGGTATGAGCATACAAACAAAAAAAAAAAAGATGACCATATATAAAGAGAGCTCCGGGAAACCAACCCAACCAAACAACCGAACCATATGAGTGAGCAGTAAAATATTTGTGTTATTTTTGCATCAATTGCCAATGCAACCTGTACGAGTATCAATGCGCTTCGTTCCTACTGTTTGTTTCAATAAAAATTCAATTTTATATGCATGCAAATACACACATGCATACACACAGATACTCAAACACGCACAGCTACTCCCATACTCACTCAGACCCACACATATCGTAGGGCACAAAGTACGTTTTTTCATTATTCATATACATCGGCTTGCATTTGTATGTGTGCATGTGTGTGTGTGCGTTGCTGTCTGTTTTTTGTGCTTTATTAATATTTATTTCATTTATCAATGTGCAACATGTTGCAAACAACATTTAGCTGGGCGTGGCACGTTTGATAAGTTCAATTTAAAGAAATTAATTATTTCTTGGCCAAGTAAAATTGCATAAATTCGTAAGGCATGCACAGAATTTTGGCAGGCAGTGTAAATGCATTGCACAAAAAGTTTTTACATGCAATTTTTTGCTATTGAATTTTTTACTACGGAATAAATTAAACAAATATAATAAAACTTGTACATGTTGAAATTTATAATAAGACTTCAACTAAGATTAAAAATTGTTGCAGTTAAATGATAATTTTAAACTACAAATTGTAAATATTTTAAGTCTTTTTTTTTTGTAAAATATTTAGGTTCAGTCAGTTATGAGTTTTTAAACAAGGAAATCACTTAGAATCGGTTGTAGATCTTAAATATTAAAATGTCAGTTCAAATGAGTTTCAAAAAAGTTGGGCCATTTTTATTTTCTTAATCCGAAGTCATAAAATGGTAAACAAAAAAAAATTTTGATGGCAATTAAATATTAGTTATTTTGTGGAACTTTGGAGCTAGCTGCTTGCAACTTATCTCTATTTATAGGTTGGTGGCATGTTTTGCCACTCCTGATCATGGCTACTAGGTAAAAAGGGCTGGATCAAGGTGTCATGCTACCCGTGCCGATGATCAACCTGGCTGGGGGCCCCTTTATAAAAATAACCCAGTCGCAAATGGTGCATCCGTATATCTGGAGCCCTCCGGATTAACCAGCCTTACCTGCGTAATGAGGATAACTGCGCAGGTGGACCACCCTTTCTCCGCTAGTCGTGGGACCAGATATGTCTTTCATTAATTCTAAAAACCAAAAACAAAAAGAGGCCGGCACTCTTCCAAAACCGGAAAGGACCGAAGGTCCAACAAAGGGGGCGAAGACAGCGGTCACTGGACCTACCGTCAGCCCTACGTACACAAGCGAGATCGGCACTCTCCCAAAGCCGGAAGGGACCGAATGTCCAATGCAGAGCATTAAGACAGCGGTCACTGGACCCACAGTCAGCTTCACACCGGCTAAGCAGGCAACTGTGGCCATCGCCCCCTGGTGCGATGCAAAATGGGAGGCAGCTCGAAGGCTCCTGTCACCGTGGGTATTCAGCAAGGTGCTACCACAAGCGCAGCTCATACCCAGTCGGGTGCGGTGGAATTAGAGCGGCCCTCCACAAGCAAGGCCAAGATGGACAGGTATGCGGAAAGGAAAAACGGCTGGCGACCAGCAACATTTCATAACCATCGGCCGAATGGCTGGCAAAGGTGGAATGGGCTAAATCCGTGTTGCCAAATTTCGTCCTCGAGATGACAAAAGAGGACTCCAAACAGCCGAAGCGCCAACGCTCCCAAGGAGGAACGCGCGGTGCAGATCCGAATCTATAAATCGGACGCCAGGCAGACTGAATGCCACCAGGAAATGGAGGTAGCTCTGGCCTCTGAGATAGAAGAACCAGAAGAGGACCCCGAGGTCGACGACTTAATTTAATGCATTTTCATTGTTTTAGTATAAACATATTTAAGAATTTTTGAAAAACACCCTTTTTTATATTAAAATTTATTTAAGTTTAAAAACGGAAATTTTTCGAAAAACAATTATTTTGAACTATAAATAGATCTACATCATGAGCTTTTTTATTCCTAATCTAGCTGAACCCCTTTATAGCCCCAGCTTATTTACTCTTCAAGATCTTAGTTTACTCCTAAGCTCAGATCATTTTCGAAATCGCTGAAATAAAAATGGCTATAGGAAAATTGTTTACTTTAAAACCAATGTCTGTAGAATCTACACATTACAATCGACCTAATCATAACTCAGTACACAAAACCGGACCTAATCTAAACTAATATCTGTATATCTTTCAACCAGGTGCGGATCTAGGATTTGGTCTTGGTGGGGTTACTCAGTTCGAAGTGTATATATATCAGAGCTCGCAAAAGGCTTCCAACTCATTTTTCCAACTTTTAGGAGGGGTCCGCACCCGAGAGCCCCACCGTGGATCCGCCACTGCTTTCAACCCATGCTCTTTTATAGTCTAAAAGTGTCTCCAACGTGTTTACTATAAGAATCTTTTATTTTAATTTTATGGCTTAAAAATAAAATAAAACTAGAAAAGAATTTACAAAACCCTCATTCCTATATCATCAAAAACATCCAGTTGAGTACACTTTGTGTAAACATCGTCACCCTTAGGAACGTATTCCATTTTTCATCTTACTTATTTTACGCAACAGCTCATTGCGAATATCATTAAAATATGCAATTGACTGCATTTCCTTTAAATACCCTTTCCTTTAATATCTTATAATATTTTTTTTTAATTACTCCGTCTCTCTTATGTCAAATCTACTGTGAATTATTGCTAGCGCACAAAAGTATGCTTTGAAATTTTTGCATTTCTTCAATGCAAACTAAATCAACGAACTCGAAAATAAACGCAAAATGGCAGTCTACTGTTAACAATTAATTAAGTGGCTCATTTTGCATTTGGGCTAATTAAAAAAAAAAAAAATACAAATAAATAAAAATGTGCAAACCAAGGCCATTGGCAGCCCCATTCCACAGCCCACTCCCTTGTGTCAAGCTATTTTTTTTTAAACATCAATAAATACTACACGCACCGAAATGCATCAAAGTTTACAATAAATGTTGGAAAACTTTTCCAGCAAATTTTCCGACGTTGTCGTCGTTGGTGTTGCCTTTGCCATTTGCAGTTTCTCGTAATGAATATTGATTAGTTGGAATTTATTTCCCGCGCGGCAACAAACTCATCTGAGAGCGGAAGTAACTGCATTATAAATATGCAAAAAGACTATGCTCACAAAATATTGGCATATTTATCTAGATATCAACGGATATTTTTGCGTGTGCACAAAGTAATAGACTAGGATGGATGCTGCCGCCCCAGGTTCTAGACTGCCTAGTTAAGTCTGTCAATCTGTCTAGGCGTATCTGTGTGTGTATCTGAGAGTAACCGTGTGCTGCATCTGTCTGTGTGGTGCAAAACTTAAATCAACTTTGATTTTAAAAGTTTACGCTCCCTGTAGTGCCAAGTTAGAGGAGAGACAACGACAAAGACATCTCGCTGGAGACTGTTCCAGATACTGTGCCAAGTTCGTGGTAAACTTTTACTTACTTAACGCATTGATCTATCTGCTGGTTGTCAATATTTTTACCATGCTGTTTGCTGACAAGTCAAGTTCTATAAAACTTTAAATTTAATCAGGCAAACGAATGTGCCAATCCCAGCTGATGCACATTGGTACAAAATCATCGAAAAATTTCAATTCGATTTCAGAAAATTTTGCATAGGTTATATCAGCTGTATAGAAATTGACTTTTAAAATAATTCTGGTTTTCTTCGATCACACTGATTGAAAAAATAAAATTTTGAATTGCAGTATTCTTAATTTTAGTTCTAAAAATAGTTAATAAAATTATTAAGCGAAGATAAAATTTCTTAAAACAAAAATCTTCAAATAAGATTGTCTTGAATTAAAAAAATTATATTTATATATATATATTAGGGTGGGTCAATTTTTTTCGGTATAAGGGCTCACTCGGATTTTGATTCTTTGGGTAATTCTAAGCAAATTTGCCCAAGAAACTATGGGTCTAAAATGAATTTCGAGTCGCCCACTTTTTCAAAATTTTCAAGAAAAAAAACCGAAAAAAATCAAAAACCAACACTAAAGCGCCCTCTGGCGGCACCCAAAATTAAAAATAGATGTCAATAATGAATTCCTCGACCCCAAAAACCCCCAAATTCACATTTGGCTAGAGAAAAAATATGGATTTTAGGCCTTTTCAATGAATTTCTAAGTCGATTTTTGAATATGTCGAAAAAAATCTTGTAGCAAGAATTTCAAATATTTAAAAAAGAAAGATCTTCAAATAAAATTTATTATTGAAGTTTTAAATTAAGGCCTATACGCAGTTCGAAATATTTCGCACGGAATGACAAAACACCATATAAAAAAAAACCCAAATGGGATATCCCAAACTGCGTATAGGCCTTTCGGAAAAAAAAATCTTTACTTAAAATATTTACCATAATAAAATTTCATTATTAGAACAAGACTAAATATTAAGGCCCTATGCTCCACTAGGAGAGAAGGACGACAGTAGTAATAGTAAATATTAATTGTATAATTAAAACCAAAAATTCACAAATCATAATGAAATATTCTAAAATTAAGATTCAAAGTCTTTAATTAAGCAAACAAATATCAAACTTAAAGCAAGACCAGAAATTCTTAAAAAAATATTAAAAGCATAAAATTTCGAAATTAGATATTTAACGTAAAATAATGTTTCAAATTAAAACAAGACCAGATAATATTAATATAAGAGGAAAAAAAAAAGTTCAAAATAAGTCGAAATATGCTCCAAAAAATATATATTCTTTAATAATGAAAAAAAAAATTAAAATTTTTTTAATTTTGATATCTTAAAGCTAGACCAAATAATTCTAAAATAATATTATATTCTTGAATTAAAAAATAAATTTCCTACTTAAAACAAGACCTACTATTATAAAAACAAAAATTCTTAAAACATGACCAATCGCTCTTAAATTAGGATTACAAGTATTTAATTAAGAACAAAATTATTAAATCACGATTTTCACCATATATAAGAATATATTCTCTTTAAGCAAGATAAAAATTCGTAAAATAATAACGTTAAAAGTTTTGAATTAATTAATTTAAAACAAGAGCAAGTAATATTGAAATAATAAAAAAAAAAAAATAAATAAATATTATCAAAAAAACATGACGAAACAATCTCCATCATTCTCAATTAATCAATCAAGTACTTAATTAAAAACCAAATTCTTAAAATGCGATTCGCAGCATTCTTAAATTTCAATCACTTAAAGCAAAACCAAAAATTCTTATAATAATATTAGGTACAAGTTTTGAACTAAGAAAGAAAATAATATAAAAAGTTTGAAAATTAGAAAAGAAAAAAAATTAACTCAGATTTTTTTCATAATGAAATTTCAGATTTATAACAAAGTAGATTAAGTCTGAAAACATGACCAAACTTTCTTAAATTAATTTAAAAGTCAATTTTGGATTAAAAAATAAATACCTATACATAAATTACGATTTTTAGCATTCATTTAAATTTAATTCAATTAATTTTTAATGGAATACATTTATATTCACTTTCAAAAAACAATAGTTATTACTCATCGGAGTTTAACTATTTCTCCTGTTAATTTCTAATTTCCAAAACATTTACTTATTGCCTAAAGGATAGATTAAATAAATATAATTGCAAAAAAAAAAAAAAAATTCATTTTAATTTTTAGCATTCCTAAATTTAAAGTTTTTTAGTTTTTTAAAAGATTTTATCACCCCAGAAATTCTCTTAATTGTTTCTTAAAATAAGCCACAAAAATTATATTTTAAGTTTGTTATAAGTCCGAAAAAATATTTGTGACGATTTTAGAAGTTTTCCGTCTTATTTTGTTACTGAACCAGGTTTTTTGTCTTAAATGTGGACTACTTTGTTCTTTAGAAAAGATAAAAATTGTATCTACAAATAATCCAGAAAAATATCATTTCCAGATTGTTTAAAATACAAAATTAAGATTTCGGTCACAATTTTTGACTCATTTTTGTTTTAAGGCCCATACGCAGTTCGAAAAATTTCGCACGGATTGACAAATGGGATTTTTTTATACGAAGTTTTGTCTTTCCGTGCAAAACTTTTCGAACTGCCCTTAAGCTTAAAGATTTTTATTTTAAGATATTTTTCGTTGTAAAATATTCATGATTTTTCGGGCTTTTCTAAAAAATCCTGAATTTTATCCCTATTTTTTTATAAATATTTTTTTCTACATTTCAAATGAAATCATATACAGTCTTTAACCGATCCCTCAATTTGAATTATTTATGCACATTACTAAACAAAACTCGAGGTCTCTTTTCAACTTCAAAACCGTAAAGAGATCTGCGCTTTGCTAAAAAAAAAAAAAAAGTAACAATTGGCACGTACATTCACTGAAAAAAATAAAAAAATGTGGTACAGTCGAGGCGGTGCCCGACAGTGGAATACCCTGTACCTTTTGTGTCGCAAACAATTTTTCCTGCATATTCCATCTAAGAACTTTCCATTTGGAATTTATTTTTTTTTTGGTGCAAAACGATATTTATACCTATAAGTTCCGTAAATTTGTACCGATTTTGATGAAAATCGAAAGTTACGTCAAAGAAGCTATTTTAATTATATTGGGTAAGTTTCAAGTTGATATGTTGAGGGGTGTGGGAGAAAACACGGTTAATCGATTGCGGGGGGTGGGGGGACCGCATCGATAAAATTTGGATGTAGATTTGTTCATTAGAGCCACATGAATGAGCTTACCAAAAATTGTGATTCTAGGTCACTTGTAGCCATAATTGCGTAGAGTCAAATATTGACTTAGTTTATTGGCAAGGGGAGGTGAAATTTGCACATTTTTGACTATAACTTCTGTTGTATTTGTCCGATTTTGTTCATTTTTTACACATAGATGCATGTAACTACAACGCGTCGCTCCCTTAAATTTCAGGTGAAAATACTAAACGGTGTGGCTAAAAACCGCGAAACTCTACTGCGGGGGAACGGGGAAAGATATTGACATGATTCAACAAACTTCATCTGCTTAGGAAATATGCGCACCAGCTGGTAAGGTTTCGTGTCTCTAGCTTTTATAGTCTCCGAGATCTAGGCGTTCATACGGACGGACGGACGGACGGACAGACGGACGGACGGACGGACGGATGGACGGACGGACGGACGGACATGGCTCAATCGCTACCCGAGGTTATGATAAGCATTTTGGTATAAAGGACTTGGGGTCTGCCACGCCTCCTTCTGTCCGTTACATACATTGCACAAATCTAGAATACCCTTTGTACCTATAGGTACAGGTACATAAATATTTTAGCTTCTTTAATTGGGGAAGCTCTGCCTTTTCTTAAATAGTTCCAAAGTGCATCATAGTAACCATTACCTTAAATCTGCTACGATTTTTCAACATTTGAATTTATTTAAAATAAATTTATTAATAATTTTAAATTAACACAGTTCTCAATAGCAAAATTGTTCAACCAAAATTCCAAAAATAACATATTTACCTACACGAAAATTCTGGTAAACCAAATTTTATTAGTCGGCATTTTCGCAGAATTTTACTTGCGCTTAAACCACTGTGCATCACCTAAAGCCCAAAGGTGTTTACCTAGATTTTGATCTTTACAATTGATTGCCTTGTAATTGTATATATTGGCAAGAATACAAAGCTTGTGACTGCGTTACCAAGGCCTTAAGCACTTTGTGGAATTAAGCATACGCAACGTGCGCCCTTGATGGAGTGACTAGACGCAGAAAATGTTTAGATACTTAGCAAATGTCTAACAACTTTTTATGAATGTCAAATTGACAAACTGACAAAGTTAAGTAAAGCTTTAGATATATAGTATATTTGAAAATTTCGCATAACTTACGTTTTCTTGGCAATGCTGGAGTTATGGAGGAAGCTGATGAAGCCGTTTCGGTCTCGGTGGCAAGACTGGCCAGCCAATTTGTTGTTGTTTGTGCTTTGGTCAGCTCAATGGCAGGTGTTGGCGTCGGAGGCAGGGAAGACACCGCACTAAGTTCTATGGTGGGCAATAAGGCACTGGCGCTGCTTTCCTCGGAAATGCTTCTGCAGAAAATGAGCGGAAAAAGGCGAAAATTATTAATATTTTTAAGTAATGCTAATAAGCAGCTAAGCACTGGTGTAGATGGATTTTTGGGAAGAGGAATATGTGACTTAAAAATTTTTCTAACTCGAAGTGTTTGCAAAGATATATTTATCATTTATCAAAAATTTCTTATACAGAAATGTATAAAATTTAAAAAAAAATTTTAAAAATACCAGAATAAGGGATTCCTCTGTGAGAGAATAACTCAGTTTTTTTTTTGGTTTATTTAAGTTTCGTAAGTTTTATTTTTTTTTAAATAAATAATAAAATATCCAAAATGTTCTGTCTTAAGTACCTATATGTACACTAATTTTTTGGTTTTTTTTTTTTTAAAAATGTATATTATTTTCGACTACTAATTGCAACAAAAATCTTAAAAAGTTAAAAAAATAAAAAATGCCGTATTTTCTATAATTTAAATAGCCTTTTAATGATGCATTTAATTACTTTTAATGTTTAATTAATAAATTCACATAAACTGTTTGTTACTGTTATTAAAGGTATAAATAAAAAGAACTTTTTCGAAAGTGGTTAAAAAATAAATAAAATGAAAAAAAAAATTGCCAAAAAATTTCCTTTGCTGATAAAAAATTCATTTTTTCGGAAATTTGTCTCGATCTCTTAAGAAGCCGCATCAAGGTTTTAAGGATTTTTTTAGCTTCAAGTCGGGGGATAGGATTTCTTATACAAAATTTAACTTAAAAATGACAAAATGTCAAAACTTCAAACAAAAAAAAAATTCCCTTTTTTTTTGATTTTTTTTTTATATGAAGTTTTGCCATTTCGTGCGAAATTTTGGCATGCTGCGTATGGGCCTTAAAGCAAAAATGTACCTATAGTTTTTGATTAAAAAAAGTATTCTTTTTGAAACTGATATAATATTAAAAATTCACAACAAGGGGATAGGATTTCTTGATACATATTTACCGACAAAAAATTTAGTTTAAAGTAAAAAAGTATAGTTTATGATTAAAAAAAAGTATTCTCTTTTAAACTGATATAATATTCAAAATTCGCAACAGGGATTTTATAATTTCCTTTGGGGTAAAAGTATGCGTTAAATTTCCCTCTAGCTAGACTACTGAAGTCTATTAACAATTATCTTAATATAGAAACACCGAGGTAAAAGCTTCGAGCGTTGCCTGGATGCAATTTTTTATCGCCCAAGGAAATTTTTTAGCTGGCAGCTTAAAAAATTTCACCAGCGTAAATGGGTCATTGTAAAATACTTACAAAATTGAATTGGTCGCACTCAGCGGTCTATGATGAAGCTTCGGCTTGTTGGAACGCCTCATGGACATGCGTCGCAAGAACTGCTGAAAGCCACCGCGATAGGGCACTGAGGATGACTCGAGGTCAGTAATTACATCGGCCGCAATGGCCGGTGGCGAGGACGCATTGCGTGTCAAAGGCTGATGTGACACATTTTGATGTGGCTGCCAGGATTGTACACGCAGCTCGGTAACCTCTGGCGGAGTAGCCGTAGTAGACTGCTCTGCAGCATCTACATGGCTCGATGCGTAGCTGCTGCAACTTGCAGTCAGAACGCTGCGTCGCAGCAAATCGCCGCTGCTGGCGCTGGATGTGGACGTGGCTGTGGCCGTGCTGAGGCCACTCAGGCGATGCCAGGAGTTGCTAGCACGTGAGCTGCTGCTGGGTCGACGTTGTAAGGTTACGCGGCGACGTGGACGCATTATAACATCATCGGTTTGACATTCATCGATGGGTAAAGGCATATCGTAGATTAAATGCCGCGAACCATAGACACTGGAACGTTTACGCCGCAGCTTAAAGCTGGGCACATGTTGCATATTGCCAGCATCTCTGCTGAGTAGGGACTGCGAAGAAGAGCGCAAGTTGTAGTGAGCAAAAAAAAATACAATTATTAAGCTATTGAGTCAGCTGGCATACACTTACCGAAGGCAACTCATCATCATCGTCATCGGCGGACATTCCAGCGCCGGCAGCATCAACCTCCACATGTTGAGCTGTCAATGACACGGCAGCATCCGGCGCATCCAGCTCCGGCATGTTGCCCGTTTCAGACGTCACAGAAATCGAACGTTGTAGTCCCAATTTGCTGACATTCTTAAACAGCTTCCAGCGTTCACGTGCCGTGCAGTCCTGCGAGACACCGGAGCTGTTTTTTGGTGGATAAATGAAAGGGAAAAAGATAATATTGTTGGTTGCCATTTAAGCTGTCAAGATGTCCAAACGTCCTGTTTATTGCTGGCATAATTAAGAGACACACAGGCTGACGCCACATGCTTGCACCTGGGCGGCATGTTGGCGTTCTTGGGTTTATAATAAGTGTTTGTGGCAAGTTGGAGGCGGTGGGAAATAAATTTAATTTGTTTATAGACTGCATGCTTGACCTTTTTGAGTTTGGGCGAAAGTAGGACGGCTTCTTAAGCAATTGTCGAGTTAAGAATTTAAATTGTAAATTTTGGGTGAATGTCTTTGGAATTGTTTGGAAAGTAAGGTAACAAGTTGTAGTCGGATTGTAAGCGCAATTTGGACCATAATATAAAACCACCTTAGCTCAAAATGGGTGAATGGGGGAGAATATCCCAAAAACTTAACATGGTACTTATGACCCTTGATTTTCTGGAATGTATCAAAAATAAAAAGGACAATACAATAATAATATACTGATGGCTGAACTGCTAAATGGTTTTTTTATTATTAAAAATTCTTTCGCAAAAAATTTCTTCAAAAAATGATGACAGATGATTAAACATTATATATATATATATGTCCTTTATGTTGCAAGAAACTACTGGTAATAAATAAATAATAACAATAACTTAAGAAAAAATATTCACAGTGAACATAGGGCAACATTATGTACTCAAAGTAAATTATCTTCGAAATAAAAATCGAAATTAAAATTTTTGAACTAAATACTACTAAAATGTTCAACAAATATGAAAGATTCTGAGATTAAAAAACAAAAATTCCGAATCAAAATTTTAAAGTCAAAATTTAGTGTTCAATTGTCATATTTTTTTTAATTTTATAAAATGAATATGAATTAGCTCTCAAGTGCTTCAGGATATTCGTACAAATCGTACGTACTTAAGGAACATAAAATTTCCCCTTTTTGGGAAATTTTTTTTTTTAATTTTTTTTTATACGACTTCAGAATTTTGAAAAAGTTAACTTTTTTGAAGGTAAAATGTTTTTGAACGTTATGTAATAAAAACAATATATAAAAAGTTTTAAATTTTATTTAATTTAACATACTTTGTTTTGAAGTTGTGTTTCTTGACGAATTAAAAAGAATTATTACCCTAGTGCCTATTTTGTTTATTTTAGTCAAATAACAAACCGCCAATTAAGACTTATTTTCTTAGGAATGAGTAAGAACTATTTTTTTTAAAAAAAAAAAAAAACATTCCGGTGTTTTAAAAATTAAACTAGCTGTAAACCTTTGGGGAATATAATTCAAAAAAAAATTCTATCAGTTGAGGTGATGATCGACATTGATATTGCTTTGATTTAGTATTCAAATGTTGAGGTTTTGGGTGTTCTCAAAGAAAATGCATTTGGAGCAAAAAACATTAGAAATCGTTTGAGAAAAAAAAATTATTTATTTTATTTAATAGGCTCACAGTATCATGTATACCAATATTCCTATCTTCAGCTCATACAATTCAAAAAAAAAAATGTTTCTGCCCTCTATTTTTCTTCAATTAAGCATGTATGCTCTCACTTTTAAACACTTACAACGTTTCCAAACTAAGAGTTTCTATCTACAAAAAATCGATTTTGAAATAAAAATTTTACGCTCAAAATTAATGTCGTAAATTCTTGTTTTAAGGGCGCGAAATAGTTCATTTTTTTTTTGTCAGTGTACAAGTGTGTACATGAAGTGTTATGAACGGAAAAAATTCACAAACTCAAAGTTATATGAACTCAATTTAAAAATCTTACCCAAAGTCATTATCGGAAAAAAGTCAAGCAAATTTATTTCTGAAAAATCCCAAAAATGTGAGAAACATTAACAGGACTGCCGATAAAATTTCTATAATATATAAAATTTTTTTTGTCAATATAGTTGGATTTTCTGAAACTCATATTTTTTTGGTACTTAACATTTTATCTTAAGGCCTATACGCAGCACGAAATATTTCGCACGAAATATCCAATTTGGGATATTTTTTTTATATGAAGTTTTGCGATTCAGTGCGAAATATTTCGTGCTGCGTAGACCCCTTTAGGTAGACTTATATTTTTGCCTGCATCTAGGTAAGACATTTCAAAAAAAGATATTTTTACTCAGATAAAAAAAAAATAATTTCTTAAATAAAAAGTTAGCATTATTAAGTCAAATTTTTAAAGCTAAACCAAAAATAAATGCATTCAATCTTATTTTAATCTTGAACGTTTTTATATTTTAGATTTTATGGCAGTTTTATATTCTATTTTTTTATATGCCTCTTGAAGGCTTTTTTATTTTAAAATATTTTCGGTGTAAAAAATAATCATAAATTTATATTTTGAGAGGTTATTTAAAAAATCTTAATTCAGGAATGACTCACTTGTCCATTTGGTTAAGATTTTATGACCAAAAATCAATTCGGTAAGGATTTTGTGAGCAAAAATTTTAAATTCAGACAGTTTTTTTATTAGTCTAGGGACCTTTAGAAAAATAATTTAATTTTCGCATTTTTTTTAATTTAAAAAAAAAATCTAATTGAATACTAATTTTTAATTTTTACTTGTCATTTTGGTTAAGATTTTATGACCAAAAATTAATTTGGTTAGGATTTTGTGACCAAAAATGTTCAGACTGTTTCAATGTAAAGGATCTTTGAAAATATTATTTAATTTTTAAAATTTTTTTAATTAAAATAAAAAATGTATTTCAATGTTTATTTTTAATTATTTTTTTTTTCAATTTTCTTAAATAAAATAAATTTTCTTATTTTTTTGAGCATGCTCTTAAGGTCAAACGCAATTTTTTAAACTTTTCTTTTTATGTATTGCTTATATAGTAAAAATCTTTAAAAAAAATTATTAAATTTTTGAAATTTTTTAAATTAAAAAAAAATTAATTTGAATTTTTGTTGTTTTAATTTAAAAAAAAAATGTATTTCAACGTTTATTTAAAATTTTTTTTTTTAACCAACAAATTTTCTTAAAAAAAATGAAATTATGTTATTTTCTTGAGTATGGTCTTTATGTCAAAAGCCATTTTTAAACATTTCTTTTTATGTATTGCTTATATGGTATAAATGAAAATCAAACCGATTTAAATTTAATTTTGTAATGTATTTTTACAAAATTGTTGGAAATAAGATTTTTTTTTCAAAAGACGCGAAATATCTTTAAACATTTTTTTAATATTTAGTTGAATACGTATTCAAGAATTTATTTATTTATTTTTACTTATATAATTATAAAGTAGAAGTTAAGTCTAAGTTATAAAAAGGTTTGTAGCCAGACGTAGGCCTTCAGGCTGCGACATATTCAAGAAATTAAACACACCGAAAATATAGGTTTTATATAAAATGATTCAAACCTGTTAAACAGGCCAAATCGTACGTGCTTCGGAAAACGAAAACGAAAACGAATAATTTTATTCGAATTCGTTTTTCAGAGAACGTCCGATTATACAAAATTAATCCCCCAAACAGTTGCTCTAACTGCTTAAAGGCAGCAGTGTAAAACCGCCTGAAAGAAAATAAAACTTCATATAAAAAAAACACTGTCAAAATTCTTAGCGTTTTTTTATATGTTTTCTTTCAGGCGGTTTACACTTACGAAGCTCTAAAGCTTTAATTTCCCACACAAAGAAACCTCAGTGGGTTTTTTCCTCAAAAACTCTTTTTCAACTTTTCCTCTATATCAGTTATCTATGACGAAAAAAAAAACATACTCTAATTTCATTGTGACGTAGTTCAACTCACTTTTGTTGTTGGTCCTTTGAATTTGCCTTTGCAATTATCGAGTTCCATTTGGTGATTATGTGCGGCTGCTTTAGCTCAATATCCTTATAACTGCCGCAAGCTTGAAGGCGGCCATCTTTCATCACAATTAACTGACAGTTGGGAGCGGTCATAAAGAAGCAGAAAATGAAAGAAAAGAAGTTGATAGAGTATATATTAGATCTAGATGGGTAAGGTAAGAGCGTGCAAAGGGGCAGTTGGCGGAAAACGCAACGTCACAAAAGGCAATAAATTCAATTTCAAATTTAAATTTGAATTTTTATTTTTTTTTTTATTTTCGGTGCTTTTACTGCTGCTGCTGGCTGCTCCTAAAAATAATTGTAAAAATGTAAAAGCTAAAAAAAAGAGACTTTTTTGTGCGTAAGGCTGGACAAAACAGTAAGCTGCTGGCAAAAGGAGAAATGGGCGAACAAAGCGTAGTTATAGGAGAGCTTGGATCCAGACCAGCAATGGTCTTTCCAGGCAATTGCATTTATATGGCCAAAAGGCGATAAATGCGCAAGACATTTGGTGCGCCAAAGTAGCAAACGGAAGCTGAGCACTATTGCAGCTGGACAAGTAGCAGCAGGGGCAGGGGCAGTGGCAGTGGCAGCAGTAACAAGACCCAAGCTGTCTGCCATAATGTCAGAAAATTTGAATATGAATTGCAATTCTGGCCGACATAACCGACATTGACTGGCATTTAGACAGTGCTCAGCAGTTAACTGGCTAACTGCTGCATCAAAAGCAATCCAAACATGCCAGCCATGTTATAAGGATGTACGCCTCTAGGTCGCACTACTTACATAATCCGCCTCCCTGATCAGTTGTAATTGCTGTGTCACCAGTATGATGGTTCGATTCGATTTCAATAGCATTTGACGCACACATTGCTCGAACACATGACGTCCCACCTCATTGTCCAGCGATGACAAAGGATCATCCTTTAAAAAAAAAAAAAAACGCAGAAGAAAAAGAAATTTAGTGCAAACAGTAATCATTTTATGACATTGCAATAATGAAATTTTTATACAGCTGATTACAGTGCGCCATAAAAGTTGTTTACGCTGCAACAAAGTATATGAATTTTTACTGTAACTTGACTTATTTTTTGTTAGCCATATTCACGTGTACCTATTACCAATTGGCGTCATTTGTTTTTACTAGCCAATTTTGCAAATAAACTTCTAACCTTCAGCCGCTTAAGTTGTTCTTGCTTTTTCCACTTACCATTATGACCACATTAGCCGATGAATAAATTGCTCGAGCAATG
Organism: Chymomyza fuscimana; assembly: GCA_949987675.1. Taxonomy (NCBI): domain Eukaryota; kingdom Metazoa; phylum Arthropoda; class Insecta; order Diptera; family Drosophilidae; genus Chymomyza; species Chymomyza fuscimana. The sequence continues at coordinate 34,758,173 of OX465088.1, read as the reverse complement.
GCAATGCGTTGTCTTTGTCCGCCCGAAAGATTAATGCCACGTTCACCAATTATGGTAAAATCCGCATTTGGCATAAGCTCTATATCCGGCTTAAGAGCACATGCGTCCAAAACAAATTCAAAGCGTTTGGGTCGATAGCATTCACCAAAGAGTATATTTTCACGTATGCTGGCATTAAGTAGCCAAGGCTCTTGTGGCACATATGAAATGGTTGAAGTTCTGTGGATGAGCAGAGCGATATTAATGATGGAGCGGTTTTGAGGGCGATATAAATAGTTGACTCATATGCAATAAAGTTGGCGTTAAAGTTTCTGAACTCTCTTAAAATGGACTTACTATACATAAGCTCAAATTTTTATTTGTACCTCATAATTTAAATTCAGAAATAATAAAATGTCTGGAACATTGTGCCTTGCCACACACACAAAACCTTTTGCTGCAAATTCATAGCACACAATTTGGGGCCAGCCACTTTAAGGCATTAAAAACATTACGCATACGCAACGTTAAGCATATTCAAATGAATGCGCAGTCACAGACGCAGACACAGAAAACGACAGCCAGTGTCAGTCAACATATATTTTGCTGCACAGAATCAGTGAGACAGTTGCATGCCACATGCAACTTCTATGGGAACTTAATATAAAGCACACAACTTTTAGTTATAATCACGCTTAGTACGGCACTGTGCAACAAGGGAAGAAAAACTTAAAAAGTCAAATTAAATGCAGCCCTAGCTTGTTGCACTCAGCTGTGACTTGGCAGTCGTCGTCGATGTCGACGTCGGCGTTAGCGTCAGTGTCAGCATCGTCGTCGTCGTCGTCGTCGTCAGCTTTGTTGCAGTTGCAACAAACTGCGGCAGTCATTCAACATATTTTCAGAGTCATTTCCATGCACATCACGTCATACGGTAATTTATCACAGTATGTGTCTGTGTATGTTAATTTTATTGCACATAAAATAAAAACGCGCTCAGCAGTGCTCACCCCTACCCCGCTCCTATGTAGCATGTAGCATGTAGCACTGTGTAGTAGTAACAAAGTGCTCAAGTGGCAGTGGCACTGTGTGCAATTGTGGCAAAAAGGCAGCCAGAGGCAGCCAAAAGGCATGGCAATGGAAACGCCTTGTATGTCTTGCGGCAGTACGCAGAGAATAACTAGGGGCGTGGCAGCCATATAAAAATGCATTTAACAAGTAAAATCGTGTGCCAGCAGGAGTGCAATTTGCCGGCACAAGCAGACCCAGTACAGTGGGCCAAATAGCTAGTTGATGGCATAGAAATAAGTTCGTAAGCGAGCTATGCAGATTTATAATTGTCGGACTATGGAACTTACTATCGCTCATTGCATTCTAGATTTAAAAATTTATGAACAGCCTTTTGGAAAGGGCATTTTATAATTTTGGTAACAAATTCAAAATATTTTTTAAAGAAGATTATCGAAACTGGGTCTCTAAAATTTTGCTCTTACTTATTTCAAATTTTACATTTACTAGATGGATAGGAATTATTTTGTATGCCAGTAGTGTCAAGGAAAGTATAAGAATTGGAAAATAAAAATAACAAAAGTTTTGGAATCCTCATTGTAAATTCAAATTATTGCAACAATTTGTTGTGGATATATAAAAATCTTAAAAAAAACTATAAAAATTCTAGTTTTGTTTCGAAAAAGCTGTTAATATATAGATATTTTTTAATTTTACCAGAGAAGATTCCCAAGTTTTATTGAAAGTAATTGTTGTCTTTCTCCCATTATTTTTATACAGGGTGGGCCATCTGTTGGTTTGGATGTTAAAAACCTATAATTCGGAACATAACCGTTCAAAGTGGATGCTCTTCGACATATGTCAAGTTCAAAACTACTCAATTTTAATAATGAATCGTTTAACAACCGAACAACACGAAAAAAAGGTACAGGCGTACTATGAAAATGGTCGTTCTGTGAAAAAAACATTTGGGCAATATTATTTTTTATACATAAATATATATAGATGAGTAGTTATAAAGTTGCATTTGCTGCATAAATTTGCCTATTTGGGTTGGAAAATATACGAATAAAATGCAATTAACAAACAAACAAAAAGATGGCCCACCCTATACCAAAAGTTTAGGTTCAATTATTCATTTGTTTTATTTTGGAATATATTTGTTAAAAAACTTTAAGAGTTTCTTAGAATAAAAATTCCAAATCGAATGCAAAATTTTTTAAGTACATTTTAGCAACTTGTTTAAAACTCGTCTTATAAAATGATTTTCAAGGCTATTATTTATAGAGGAGGTATTTTTAAAAGCTCTAGCTGAGTAGAAAACAAACAATGTTTGAAATGCTGGATTTGGTTTTATTAAAAATAAATAATTCTTTTGTTTTTGTTTTTAAAAAAAAATGCACATTTTATTAGTTTATTAAATATATCAATACTAAACTTGTCTTTAAGTCCAATTCTTATATTTGATATATATAAAAAAAAAATTTTTTTTAATATTTTTATATTACATAGATGTGTTCACATGAGAAAAAATTTTATTATTATTTTGTAAAATATTTTTTACCTATGAATCGATTTGCAACTTTACTTTATAAAACTCAGTTTGGCCATTTTTGTTCACTTCTCCTTTGCAGTTAAGATATCAAGATCGAGATAATCTATAGACGAGCCAAAAATATTAAGGCCCTCTACTTCAAAGTGAAGGTGGCTGTACTAAATTGCATTTTGATGGACTAATAAACTATTTAATTTATGCAGTTATTTGCCTATTTGGCCCACTGTGCCATGGACTATGCATGGCTGCCGCTTGCCAAACGCAAAATGTGCAATAATTTCAATTACTGTTATAAATGTCTGTGTTTGTTTCTCTCACTTGCTCTCTGCCACTCTCTCTCTCTCTCTCTCTCTCTCCGTTTCTCGCTTATTTTTTTCTCTTTTTGAGACAGTCTTTTTTGGGTGAAAAATTTATTATATGAATGCACACATACACACGCGCTATGGCATAGATTCCAAAGTGTGTGAACTTTCTGTGATTCAAGCTATATAAACTGCAGCAAGTCGGGGGGGGTCTTGAAGATCCATCCATTGATATGAGGTGCAAATCGCAATTTAATGCGCTCTCAAGGGTCAACCATTTTGTTTTTGTCGGTATGTACATACTATGTGTGAAGTTTAGGCAATATGTCAAATAATTTAAAATGCCAACTTTGACACTAACATTTTGTAGTTCAATAAAGCCGACCCACACGACGCATACTTGATGTGCATTTAGACATCAATAAGTTAAGAAATTTATATTTAATTTAATTAAGAGCAGATATGCACACATACAAACACTTTATATGATTTGACATACTACAATAAGAGCTATTAGCCATATAGCCATATAGCCATATAGTAAGTTTGCGGTTTGACAATTTTGCGGCTGTCAAGAAATGCAATCACTTTAAATGCAACTTTACAGACTAACTTAATCAAAGAGAGAGGGGGCCAGGTGCAAGGCGTTGGTATTTGTGTCATTTGTGGTTGTTGTTGTTGCAGCAACGAAAGTTATCAAATAATCCGCTTAACTAAATTGCAGCTAATTAATTGAAGTCATTCCCATTGCTCGTAATTAGCAACATAATGTTTAAGCGAAAGCTAACATTAGGGCATTACACAGATACAGACGCACATGTACATAAAGTATGTGTGTATGTGTGTATCTATGTGTTGATTGACGGTGAAAGTTATTGTGGGTTATGCATAGATTGCTAATTTATCGTAAGAGTTAAGCGAATTCTGTAACAATTTAGGCACATGCTCTGCAATTTAGCTCTGCGTTAAATAGAAAATAATCCTAAATATTAGATTAAATTTCTTACATTATTGTTATCGATTATTGAGTCGTTAAATGTAAACTTGTGCTACTGCAAGATATCTGTCTGTTAACTGTCTTATTTGTAACGAACTGCATATATTAACTCAGATTTACTTAAGCTTTACACTTCTGTCAATTAACCAAATAAGGCGATTATTACTGGGCTAGACCAACTTGCGATGAAACTTAATTTTACATATTTAGTGTAGCAGTAAATAGAGTTACGGCTTACAGTTTAAGGCAGAAGACTGCAGACTGTAGAATACATTTTTTTCTTCTTTTTTTTTTCTTTTATTTTGCATAATTATCAAAAACACAAATATTTTTATGAATTGCAGGTTTCTTATTTTGTTTAGCTAGAGATGTCTTAGACGTGTCAAGGAATTCTGTCAATCAGGAGGCCATCATTTGGTTCGCTTTTCTGTCGGTCTTCTTTTCGTTTTGTTGCAGTTCGGCGCTTGTTGGAGCAGATTTTTAAAACTTATTTTTTTAAGCCTTTTTATAGGATTTTCATTTGGGAGACCTTTTGCCAGCCTATTACGGTGTCTCTTTTTGCCTTTCGTTATAGCGGCTTGTGTGCTTATTTATCTGGAGTTCAACGGTCTCCAGTCTGAGGTCATGGTGCAAGGTCGAAGTCCATACATACCATTCAGACCCAGTAATAAGGCGTAAGGCCCTGTACTGAAGTGTCTGAATACGTGAGCGACTCGAGCGAGCCGCCATACCCCAGATCTGGATGGTGTATCTCCAGTTTGGAGCCACTCTTTTACACCGGAATGGAAGACGGCTGCGATGGTTCATGAGCCAGTTCATTGTAGACATCTTTAGCCGGAAGTTTTTGACTGTGCTTTCTATATGTTGTCTGAAGGTCAGTCTGCTATCAAGGGTAACACCTAGTTTAAGCGGTTAACTGCCATACAGCAGGTGATAGTTTTTTTCTTAGAGTATATAGCACTGCGTGACACTAAGTTGTAGGGATGGGCGATAGTGTATCGATATATCGGAATATCGATATTCTTTCTTTGGAAGTCGACTATTTTGTATCGATATCCATGTTCGACGATATATCCGATATCGATATTTTCATCCGATACTGACGATATTTACGAATCCGGCGCCAAAACTAAGCGTGCAAGGTAGAATGGCCACTTTGGGCATAAAAAAAGATTTGACTGCATCGGGGAAAAAATTGGAGACGTCGGGAAACAACATTCTGGCTAAGTCGCTGCACATTACCATTTCATCAGAAAAATTATTTTTGGGAAAGCACATTGTTGCCGTGAGCAATCCTGTATTGCATTTAGTTACGGAAGATCCAAAAAGTATTGCGAGAACGGAGATGAAATTTTTTTTTCACGCCAACAGTCTCCGCTTGACTCCAATCCACTAACCATATGCGAGCCCCTGTCGACACAATTCTTGAATCTTTACAAACTAGCAAGGATATTTGTTCCGGCTGTTGCGACGTCTGACCGACGAACGGAACCGGCCTTCGGCTTGTGTAGACGATTCTTAGGAGCCTTTCTAATTTAAACTAAAAACCAGCCTTTTTGAATAATTGTAAGAAATCCAGATAAACTGATTATTTGTATGTGTGAATTTATGTATGACTTATTATTTTAAAACTGATATCATTCATACAAATTTTTGGACGATATATCGAGATATCGATATTGTTCGGTCGATATATCGATTTTTTACATCGGCTTCATCCGATACACATCGATACTGAATATCGATATTCGAGTACGCGATGCCCATCCCTACTAAGTTGGATTCATGGCGATGTTCCACCTGTGAGCCCATCTCTCTATAGAAGAAATTGAAGATTATTCTTAGATGCTAGATAACCTAATACAAACCCTCAACAAAAAAGTGTATAAAACGATTGCATATGCAGACGACATATCTGTAATTATCACAGGCAACCATGAAAGGACCATTAGTTACTTAATAAAGGATGCCTTAGACACAACATGGGATTGGTGCAAGAAAGAAGGGTTCTCAATCAATCCTACAGAAACCACTATTGCCCCATTTACAAGAAAATTATACATATGAAACGCCCTATCCCCATACTTACAGTATATGAGACAGAGGTACCCCTAAAGGAAGAGAGGTAATTAATTCTGTGATCACAGAGGCCACGAAAAATAAAATTCAATTTCCGAAAATCGTGAAGAATTACAATTTCTTGTAAAATATATAAAGAAATTTATAAAATTTTTTTCGATCAAATATTGAGTGGTAGTCAGTGGTATCATTAAGGCAAAGTAGCCAAGTGATAAAAAAACCAACAAAATCTTTATAACTACTCGAATATATTTAAAACCAAAAAGTTTTTAAGCTCAATTTTATTTTTTCTCTGAAGTAATATTTATAAATAATAAAATGTAAATAAAATAAATGCAGTTTTTTTTTTTCTGTAAATTATCGCGAAAGCTCATAAATTACAAAATGTCAACTTTGATTGCTAATAACTTAAAAGCCACTAATTATAATTAAAAAAAATTTTTTCACAGAATACCTTAATATGCGTAAAATCATATTAAATTGTCATTTTGTCCAAATTTTAACTTTCTTCTGGGGGACTTTTGGCCAAAATCTGGCTACGCGGATCCATTGTGCTTTGGACCATGGTTTTGTGTTCACTTTCCTTTGGCTATACCATACAACGATAATGCACTATTTACCACTTGAAAAGATTATTTATCTAACTCTGTAAATTTCAATAGCTAGCTTTAAGTAAAACACATATATTATAAAAATAAAGCAAATTGTTAACTAAAACTTAACTAAAAAATAATAATAAATTTATAACTGAAATTTTAATTTACCAAATTATGGTAATTTATATTATTACTCATACGTAAATATAAATTATCATATTATGGAAACTTAAATTATGCATATAGAAAATTAGTTTTTGACTTTCGTAAAAAAAATTTCCAAAAAAAAAATTATCCAAGCACTAAATATTTGTGTCAGTAGGGCACCAAAATCTATAAAATAAAATTGCAAATTTTTAGCAATGCATCTCAAGTAATTCAATCAATTAAAGGCAAGTTAAATATATACGGCTAATATATTCACAAAGAGCTATTCAATATATCAAGCGTTAACAATAAAATGAAATTGGCTTGTAGCTGTTAACATCTATATATGTATGTACTTACATACGAGTATAGTATACTAAGACCAAGAACCCTTTTGCATATAAAACGCATTTTATGCCAATGTATTTTTATGGCAGAGTTTCCCGAAAAAGTAGGCAACACATGGAAAAACCAATGAAAACTTTGTGCATCGTGTAGATTGTTACAAATGTACGTTTATATGTACATACATATATATATATATATAGTGAAAAGAAAATTTATTGGCAACGCTTTTTCTGCTGAATGAGTGAGTCTTGTGGGTGTGTGTGTGTATATAAGGCTTATTGCATTTTATTTATGGCAACGTTGAAGGCCAAGAAAACTTGCAAACGCCGCTTTGTATGCTTTACCAAATTGGCAGCTGCATTGTGAAAATGCACTGAAAAGACTTGTTTCTTTTGCATATATACGATTATACACACACAGATACACAAAAAACACTAACACACTTACACACATGTGGCACAATTGCAAAACTTTAATTAAATGCTTCCAAACGCAATGTAGTCTTTTGGAGCAACCAAGTGTGCCAAGGCAGACCTTGAAGTTCTTTTGTTTTTTCTAACTTTATAAAATGGTAGATGCCATATGTGTTTCAAGGTACATAATTGAGAGTTTTCTAAAGTTTACATACCTATGTAGCAGCAAATATATACATATACATAAAGCTAGTTGTTTAGTTATGTATTATGCTTAGCATATTTACCTAATTTTCTCTGTAATTAAACAAACGCCTCAAACTATGCAATTAAATATTTTAAATAGGCAAACAATCCTGTGAAAAGGCACACCTTAGGCAAACCTGTCGACAGGTAGCTACAGTAGGTTGCTTGTTCTACTGCCGCTGCTGCTGCTGCTGTTGTTGACACAACACAAAATGGCGCATAAATAACTAAAATATGGCGCACGCCCGTTTCCGGTTGGCTATATATGTGGTACACAGGTGTTGGAGTGGGTGTTGGTGCAGCTGTTGGCACAAACAAAACGTGCGTAATCTTGCAGTGCACAAAATGGCACAAAAAGTGGTTAAAGGTAAAAATAAAATTACTTTAAGCTTGTAGGTCAAAAAGGAGTTACTTCTGGTGTTGTGTGTGGTTTAGTACAGTTTGGTAATTTGTGGAATCAAAATTTACTACAGCGGAACTGGCGCTATTAAGCAGTGAAATGATTTATTTTTTAGTATACTATATAGTGATTAATTAAAATTGCAATTAAAATAAGCAAAATTTCTGGCTTTTCTTCAATTTTGAAAGTGCAATTAATTTCAACAAATTTTTAACAGCTTTTTTTATGGCTTTTAAATTAAATGACAGTTGCAACCTACCCATATTAAAATTTTGATGGAAACCTTTTTATACCCTGTACCGTATGGTACAAAGGGTATATTAACTTTGTGCAAGCCGAAAATGTATGTAACATACAGAAGCAGACGTCGGAGACGTCGGAGACCCCCAAAAGTTACTTAAAGTATGATCAGGGTGACTAGAGAAGTCGATATACCCATGTCCGTCTGTCCGTATGTCTGTATGAACGCCTAGATCTCAGAGATGGTAAGAGCTAGAGCAACCAAATTCAGATTAGCTGCGCTATTATGTCAGGGGAGACAAGTTTATTTTATTTTTTTGATGTCGGGGTTATATTATATAGCTCCCATAGGGGTGTTTCAGAGGACCTCGAAAAAAACCAAAAGTTTTAGATGAATAATTCGTTTGTTTATGAAGATATCGTAACCAAATTTGGCACTCAATTGTTTTTGTACCACTGTACCAAATTTTATTAAAATCGGTTGACTATATCATATAGCTCCCATAGGACTAATCGGTCAAAAAAACCTTTTTTCTACAAAATTCGCTCTGTTTCGTTTGTTTGTGAAGATATTGTAACCAAATTTGGCATACGGAAGTATTTTAGAGTACCCAAGAACTGCAGCAAATTTGATCAAAATCGGTTGACTATACCATATACCTCCCATAGGAAAGATCGGTCAAAAAAACATTTTTGGTTAAAAATTCGTCTGTTTTTGGTTGTTTATGAAAGTATCGTAATCTAATTTGGCAATCGAATGTCTTTTGGTGTTCTCAAGCAAGCAGTGGTACAGGGTATCCCAAAGTCGTCCGCGCCCGACTTTAACGTACGCCATCTTTTTTTCTTAAAATTTGGCGCAAAGATGCAAATAATCGAAGTACATTATCAAAATTATCCCAACTTCATAGTTAGCTACCCCAGGTATAAAATGAAAATATTTAAAAAAATCGATCAAATTATTTTAAAGTTTTCATTTAATAATCATTTTTTGTACTACAATAGATTTCATATTCAAAGGATGCTTCAAAGGATGTTTCGGCAACACAAACTAGGCTTCATTGTTATATTTTTGTAAAAATTTTTTGCTTGCACAAAGCTAAAATATGGTAGATTTGAAAAATATAACACGCATAACACTTGTCCAAAAAATTTGACCGATGTGGCGTTGCCCATCTTTACCGTCTATATAAGGCTGACTTGCGTATACGTATTTTTTGTAAGGCTTAAAACTATTGAACAGTTATAAAACTCCTAAACACTAAATTGAGCATATTACCCTATTGTTTAATAATAATGTTTTTCCAATAAAGATGAATGAATGAAAATAGCTATCTGGCCATGCACACCTTTAGCGTCCTCCATTAAAGGCAACATTGCGTATACGTATTTTGCTAAGTCCCAAAATTATTGAATTAGATTATTGAAACTTAACACTCATAACATTTCTTCGAAAGTTGTGACATATCTGGCCTTGCACACCTTTACCGTCCTCCATATAAGGAAACATTGCGTATACGTAATTTTTAAGTTATTTTTAATTGCACACTTGTAATTTTGAATAAAAAAATTGTCTTTTATTCAGTTTAGTATTGTTTAATAATATATATAACAATTATAACAATACAGCTGGCATTGAGATATATATAAATTTAAATAAATGTTAGTTTATTGGTAAGGAAGAAAATTTTTCTTGATATGGCGAGTAAAATTGTGGATTACCAAAGCTATTTGTAAGAAAACCAAATTTCCATTTATCAGACATTCGATCATCTTTACGCTTCGTTTTTTTTTTCACATTTATTGGTCTACCCGTAGTCACGTTATTCTTAATTTCGTGCTTTTTTGCGAAAAACAAAATAAATAATTGCTGATTAGAGTTTGCATGCTACTCAAAGTTTCAGGGTTGTCATGTGGGTTCAGAGTATGCCAGGAGTTTGCGCTTTTTTTGAAAAAAAAACATTGAAATTAAATTTAAAAAATTTTTTCATTTAAAGTTTTTGCTCAAACTTGCTCTAATGGCAAGTAATTTAATACTAATTTTAGAATTAGGACCAAGCATTCTCTATTGAAGATTTCAGAAAAACACAATCTTTAAACAAAAGAAACGTAATGTTGTAACAGAAGATCAGAAAAATCTGTTTTAGAATATATGTTTAAGTCGTAAAAACTGATATATGCAAGTCAGGATTTCTACAAAGTGTATCAAGACTCTTACTCATACAGTCAAACTTCGCTATAATGAACCCCAAAGGTTGAAAACATTTACGCCGAAAATAAAATATTTTTAAAGGTTCATCCACGGAAAACAGTAATTTTTGTTCGTTTAAGAAACTTTCGAAATAAGAGAAAAAATTTTAGTGGTTGTTCTCTTTTTTGTGAGCCATCTGAAATATTTTTTACATTAAGGCCTGAATAGTTTCCAGCACCGAAAATTACAACCGTAAAGAAAAACTTGATCCAAAAAAAAAAATAGTCGCGAAATTGTATGTCCAAGTCAGAAGTGGACTCAGTGTTGCCCTGTGATTTAACCGATGCTTTACGTAAGATGGCGCCACCGAAGTTCACTAGATGGCGCCAGCAGTGGCAACAGCTGTTTTTTTTTTGCGAATAAGCCAACAACGATTAAAACATTAGAGGTAACATTACCCGTGTTATTCGCAAGATACTAACTAACTTTACTTTTAGCTATATAATTTATAATAATTTTATTTCGATTTCGAAGAAGTCCAAATATCAACTATAGTATAATTTTTAACAAAGCCATTTAGATGAGTCACTACACTGCTTTATGTCACATGTTCTATATTTTGGGGTAACTCAGATATTTATAGGTTCGGCTATAGGAACTTGCCATACCTTCCCTATTATAAAAAAGAAACATGGAACTTTTTAAAGATTTCGTTACCTCCAAGATAGCCGTCGAAATTTTTAAAAAATGCGTTTAGCACAAGTAAAATTATTAAAAATATTAAAAACGTAACCTTGTAGCTAAATCAAACTTTTACTTACTTGTGCCAAAACATATTGCCCGATACCAAAGGCATCTCCATCAAGAGAGCAGACAATAGTGACGTTTTACCAGCTCCATTTTTGCCCACAATGATTGTCAGTTTACCCTTGGGTAAGGCGATCTCTGGCACATGCAGCTTATGCTCACTCTGCGGCTGCCATGCAAACAGACCATTATTTATGGACACTGCAATATCATCGGACATCTTCAGCAGCAAGGAATCTCTGCGCCAGCTGTCCGTATTGCGTGCACGTATAATGGAAAAATCCACGGGCTTCTCGACTGTGGCACCGCAAAGTTTGGGTGGTCTAATGGCCACATAGGGATTGTTACGTAGCAGTTCACGCCGCTGCTGCACCAGTTTGCTATGTGAGAGTGGTGAGAAAGGCGCTGTAGTTTTCTCCTCCACATGATCGCCACCGCCTTGTAGTAAGGGTGTAATAGGCTCCGATTGTGCCAAGGGCGCAGATGTGGGCTCCGGTATGCGTATACGCAAAGCCAGACGTTGTTCATTCAACTGATTCTCCACCTGCGCAGTGCGCATGGTCATATTGGACTTTTCCTGCGTCTCGTACATGTCTAGAGAAGCATCACTTTTGCTCAGAATGCGCGCCATATTGCGTATGCCCTCGAATTGCTTTGTAATTTCACGAGCGGTTAGAAAACGCTCCAAACGACGCGTGGATACACGCGCTGCTATGATAATGGGCACGGTTATGGGAAAGATGAGCAGCGGCACCGTCAGTTGTTGGAATAACGCCAAGGCAGAGAACAGATGACTGGCATCCAAACTAAACTTGGAGTCTCGGGGTAGACACACATAAACAGCCAATGTAACAAATGTGATTAGCACTGTGGAAACGTGCGTCAAAATAGCTGTGGAGGAGTGGGAAGACAGTGAGTGAGTATCGAGATAGAGAGATCGACAAAGATTATTATGCTTAAAGTTAATTGTGAATAATACTATATAGTATATACTATGCTATGCAAGAAAATTTTTACTTGTTCAAAGTCTTGATTAGGATTAGTCCATCATTTATTTTTTTCTTCATACCTTGAATACGCAACTCTCCAGATCAGTTCGGAATGAAAATCTCGAAATAAAAAGCACAATGGCTGCTGAGTCTAACTGAGTCGGTTTCTATATTTTTATTCCGAACTGATCTGGAGAGTTGCGCAAAGTTTGACTTGACTTGACATTATTTCTGTTATTTTTCTTGCTCGCTCTGATGAACAATTTTTGTACTTGGCGTAATTCCATATTTTTCTTGCTCCCTCTAGCGGAAAATTTTGGAACTTGGAATTTGGCTAAGCACATATTTTTTTTTACAAACCACAGACATAGACAAAACAAGCAGAAGGCAGAGACCCTTGTTATGTAAATAAAATATTTTTAATTTTTTTATCATTTTTATCAAGAAGTAGGGACGGATCCTATAATCACAATGAAGATAAGCCGAGTAGACTTAACGAGATATATCTTTGTGATTACACACCCATACAATAAAATCGATTTTCGGGTTCGGCGGTTTTATATGCTTTTGTGTTCACTGGATCCGAATCTAATGTGCAACAACTCCAAGATTGTCGATAAATGATATAACCTTTTTTTAATGATTTTTGTGAAGTAATCTCAGAATCCTGATATAGTAGAGATTTTTACACCGAAACCGAAAATTTTTTGTTAGATGGATATTCCGTCTGTACAAATGCAGACGTATGAATAAGGCCTACAGGCACCGACTTATGTGGACAGACTCTTAATTTAATTTTTTTTACCACACAATAAAATCGATTTTCGGGTACAGCGTTTTTATATTCTTTTGGGTTCAGTGGATCCGAATCTAATGTGCAACAACTCCAAGAATGTCGATAAATGATATAACCTTTATTTTAATGATTTTTGTGAGGCAATCTCAGAATCCTGATGTGTTTTTGCAAGATGGATATTATGTCTGTACAAATGCAGGGATCTTGTAGGTCTTATGCCTAGAGGCGCCGAATTATGTAGATAGACTCGATTTTTTTGATTTTTTGAAATAGGGTGTTTCGTCTGTAGGAATAAGACCAAGGGGCACCGACTTATGTGGACAGACTCTTAAATTATTTTTTTTACCACGCAATAAAATCGATTTTCGGGGTCGGGGGTTTTATATGCTTTTGTGTTCACTGGATCCGAATCTAATGTCCAAAACCTCCAAGAATGTCGATAACTGATGTAACCTTTATTTTATGGATTTTTGTGAGGTAAGATGTAGAAGAGATTTTTACACCATGGATTTTGATATCCGAAACCGAAAACTAATTCTTTGTTGTATGATGGATATTCCGTCTGTACAAATGCAAGTATCATGTAGGTCTTATTTATTTATTTATTTTATTTGAGGGGTACAACTAAGTTCAGTTGACCTTATGTTATAAAAAAAGTATAATTTATTTAGAAAAGAAAATAGAGCGAGGAAATTGATATGAACTAATAAGTCTTTAGCCCGATGGGTGAACTTTTTAATGATATGTACCAACTCACATCAAGAACTGGCCAGACACTTGGATTTACAATATAAAAGTTGAAACAAGGAAGCAAGATAAAAATTAAACATTATATCACAAAAAGAGCCAATGAATCACCGTTGACCAAGTGGGTGACTCATAATAAAGGATTGGTCAAGGATGCTCGAAGAGGCAACTCAAGGTGACTTAAGATAGAAGAAGTGATAGATTGAATATACCGTTCGAAAGAGAGGAAATTGTAAAAGTTATTATAGTTAGAGCATAAGACACGGAAAGGATCGTGCAAAGCATAATTAGATCTACAAAATTGTAAGGCTAAGGGTCGAAAATTACGAGTTACTCTTGATGGTATGACAAAAGTAACTTTGCTAAGAAGTACTTTGGAATCGATAAGACCGAGTAACAGAGTATGCAAGAATAAAACGCCGTGGCATGTTCTGCGATGATATAAGGAAGGCAACTTTATGAGGCGAAGTCTATCAGAATATGGCGGCAGTCGGATATTTGGGTCCCAGTTTAAGCCACGAAGTGCAAAAAGGTGAAAGAAATTGCTTTTGTACGGACTCAATCATGTCCTGATAAAGGTGGTATTGAGGGCTCCAAACGCAGAAACAATATTCCAAAAATGGACGGACAAGAGAAATATAAAGAAGTTTGGTTGTGTACCTAGAGGCACCGAATTATGTGGACAGACCCTTTTTTTTTTTTTTTTAAAAAAATATTGTGATTTATCTGTATGAATAAGACCTAGAGGCACCGTTATGTGGACAGACTAACTAATTTTTTTTTTTAAATAAGTAAACCACCCGCCGCCTCATCCATCCGCTCGCAAAATAAAACTAAGTTACCTTGTAATTTTTATTTTTTATCTTAATATTTTTTGGGCCTTTGCAACAGAGGGTTTACCTATCATCATCCCATAATTATGTCAATTTGAGGTCCTTGAAGCCATATGAGTGAAAAGTTTATACTTCTATTTATAAATAATATATATGGATGGATCCATAGTGTTGTAAAATAGTTGCGCGCCAGTTTGGGTGTATTTAAAAACGAAATCAAAAACGAACGGAAACATATTAACTTCTCAAAGACTTCACTGCACCACGGTTATAGTAAATTCCTCCTCTGGTGCAATAAGATACTCAAATTTTCGCGTAGCTACACGCATATAGCAAAGCTTATTAGCAGGATCCAGATCTCGAACGCAACTGTGAGCCGAGGTTACCAATACTCCATGCAAATGCTTAACTATGGCCTGAGCGCTGGTATTATCGAATGAAGATTCGGCCACAGTATTGGTGGCATTATCGGCAACCACATAGCCCAGAGTGTTCTCCGCCGTAATGCGCACTGTATTGGGAAAATTTTTGCGTATAACTTCTTCGAGCATGCGATTCATCTTGGCTTTTGTTGGCGAAAAGGAACAATGTTTTAAGATCTTCTGAAAATATTTTTATTTTACTTATTTTTTTTTTTTTAGAATTTTTCCGTTGTGTACTATATGAAGCGTCAGATTGAATTTAATAATTTCGACATTTGTTTTGGAGCTATAGTATTTTAAAGCCTGCCTTGATTGAAAATTTTTACCAGCTGGAGTAAATTATTCTTAATCGGAATTGAAGAAGATAAACTTAATTCTATTTAAAAATTTTATTTTGGTATAAGTTATGACAAACCACTATATCTTGTTTAAGATGACTTAAAAATGTTGTATTCTAGAGAAATCTTGTTGCAAATTAAAAAAACTTACTCATTAGTGCCCAATAAAAAGCGTCCTTGTTCAGATACTTGAGCTCCTTTTCGCGTGACTGATTGATCTTTTTAAGAAAAACATCAGTCCAAGCATTGAGTTTGATGATCTTAATGCCAATTAAGGTATCGTGGATTTTTCTCAAACGCTCATCGGTATATTTCTATTAAAAAAGAAGAGCAAATGGTTAGGCATAAATAAAAAGCAAATAACTTTTATCAAGCTTTTTTTTACGTTCAACAAATACCAAACAAGCTGAGAATCATTTATAAAAAAAATTCGAGTTGAAAAGTTAATGCCAAGCAGACTAGGCCATACAGCAAATCTAAATTCAATTAACTCCAGTTGGGCAGCCAACAATAACTTTAAATTGACCACAAATCTGTTAACAGGAAACTTTTAATGAGCCTCCATCTCAACTACAACTGGGCCAAAGTCCAAAAGCGCAAAATACAAAACAAATTTACAACTCGATGCAAAACGATAAAGATGATGAGGTTGATGATGAAGATGATGAGTTTTGTGATGAAGATGATGAGGTTGATGAAGAAGATGATGAGCTTTGCGATGAAGATGATGAGGATGATGAGTTTTGCGATGAAGATGATGAGTTTTGTGAGGTTGATGTTGAAGATGATGATGATGATGAACAAAACTGACCAGCACAATGCACAATGAACATGCACAGCTTAGCTGCGGCAGGAAAGAGAGCGAACTCAAAACTGCATGCAACTATCCAAAACTAGCAGCATTTCATGGTTATAAAATTTTGTCTAATTTGATTTGAAGTGAAATTAGTTTTGCTTATTGTTTCTGCGCTCAATTCCAAAGACTTTGCATAATTAAGCATAGCTGCCTAGCTCACTCACACACAGCGACACACTTGCCGTTCCACTCTTACTTACTGCTATCACTTCAGCATTCTTTGACATGGCATTCCCAATGAGAAACTGCAATGGCGTCATGATGAGTATGCAGACAATCGCTCCAATGACCGCACTTATGCCCAGCTTTAGATACAGCAAATATATGACCACGGATATCTGTAAGTACATTTTGGATTTATAATTGGCTTTTGTTATGCAAAAGTTACAAGATATCTTAATACCTAATAAATATTTCAAGTTAGATTTTAAGTAAGTTGAAGAGAGACTAACTTTTGAGGTAATTTACTGCTTGAGTAAATACTTGGTATTAAGATATTTTGAATATGACATAATATGAAAATGTGGCAATGCAATGGTATTTGCTTTGATATTAAATGTTAATAATGACACTTTTTTGAGCATTTGAAAGCATATCCTTAGATTAGCTACAACTTGTGGTAATGCTGCCTATAAGTAGACTGAAGAGAAGATACTCTAAAAATATTGGACCAACCACTTTTCAAAGAAAAAGTGAAGGCTCAAAATATGTTAGATGTTGATTAAATTTATTACAAGCAGTTGTTAAAAAAATTAAATAAATAAAAAAAATTGCGTATTAAAGGGGAATTTTGTTATTTGTAAATGGTACTTATTTTAGTCGATAGTTTCAGTGTTGGTTAACAACTCAAACACACATAATATAAAAAATATCATTTCGAAAAGACGAGCTGAATCATATAAACACAAATTGTACTGAAAGATTATAATTAAAAAATATTTATTTTTTAGAAACGATTTTCAAAAACTAAGCTTCATATCACAAATTAAAAAAAAAAAAAAAAGTTAAGGCTGTAATAATTATTGTAATAATGTCATAAAATTTTTATTCAGTCTTTCAATCAATGATATTAACAGCCGCTATGAAAGGCCGTAAATATCCACACATTTTCGAGGCTGGCAGAAAAGTGAATTTTTGAAAAATTAAATAATGGCTATTCTATAGTTAAAAATAAAATTTGAGTTCAACTGACAGCCGTTTAGTGCATATTTTTTTAGTGTCTCCCTTTTTCCCTATTTTTTACTTTTATTGTAGAAATGCATAAGATGTATAAATTCTTCTCGTATCTTTTAACTTCTGAATAAGGCAGAAAAATATGAAATAAGTTCCTTCGTTCTTTTCCAGCAGGTAAGGCACTTTTTTATTTCTGAGAAGATACAGTCAGTTTTTGAATCTTTGCTTAGAATGGTATCCTTCATCCATCAAGAAATCGCAATTAACTTTTTCTTTTGTTCAAAAAAATAAAAGTTACCTAAATCTTAACTTGAAACTTTCGCAAGGCTCTAGAGCTAAGTGGTTCATATCAAAAAGGATCGTGACGGCTTTTAATAGGAAACATAACCGGCAAATCTACTTATCAAAAGATTATGCTTCAATTAAAAAAAAATTTTTATAAATTTTGTTTTTACAAATAAAATAAAACAACTCCTAAGAACAACTTCAGCAAATCATTACCCTACTAACTTACTAAATTACTAGACATGACCTGGATAAGCAAAGACTAATGAAATATCCAATACAACTTAGCACCTGCAACATAAATGTTAATTAATATCTACTTTTTTTGTCTATACAATATACAAAATAAACAATGACAATGTAACCATAGCAGAGAAGCTACCAGTAGAAACAAATCCGATTCGAACTGCATACAAACGAGTAAATTATAATGCAGCTGTTGCCAAAGCAAGGGTCAGTGCACAGTGGGCAAAATGAGAGATAAAATTTTCGTATCAAATTAGCTTCATAGCATGCCCAAGCATTTTAAAACCAAGTTTTTTTATGTGAAATTCGAGAGATACTATACGAAAATATGGTGAGAAAACTAAACACATGTTCATATCATATTAATTTAGTGATCTCTTATAAACGGATATGAACTATATAGAAAAATTTGAAGCTTAAGAATTTTATAAAAAACGTTTTGAGTTTGGTCAGTCATCATTGGGAACATAATTTTTGAAATACTTGCTGAATATTTCATATCAAAATAATGCCAAAAACTAAGCTGAAACACGCCATGACCATAGTTTTCAAACTTATGGTAATGAGAAAAATTTTTGAATGTATGGGAATGCTTTTAATGCTGCTACCGAAACACGTCTCAGTTCATTTCCTTTGTCAAAAAGCTAAGACATTTTTCCATCATTGAATCCACTTTTTAAAAAACCTCTCAATTTCTATAATACACTGCTTATAACATAAAAATAGTGCAAAAACATCTTCGAATTGTCTCAAACTTTCAATTGGAAAAAAATTTTTTTGACGAAAATGTAACTTTATTATAAAAAAATGGTTATCAATGACTCATTCAAAGTATTGCCCATCACTAGCTACAACTTTTTCCCATCTTTCTGGCAGAGTTCGAATACCTTGACGGTTGAAGTGTTCGTCTTTTGAGGCTATCCACGAATCAAGCCATTTTCCGATATCTTCATATGAATGGAACTGCTGATTAGCCAGACCATGTGCCATCGAGCTCCACTTTAATTTTTCCAGAAGTTTCGCTTATACGAATAGTACTCTATATATCATAATATCAAACCACCTTTCATTATATATTAGGACCCTATGTTCCTATTTATTTATAACTGGAACCTCTATAGTATTAGCTGAGCAACTATGCTCCCCCTGTTTTTTGATGAAAAATCAACTTTACTGTGAAAAAATGGTTACATATGAATCATTCAAAGTTATGCCCGTCGCTAGCTACAACTTTTTCTCATCTTTCTGGAAGAGCTCGAGTGCCGCTAAGTTAGAAAATCTTTTGAAGAATGATGATTTTTGCATGACTTTATACATGATCAGCCAGAATATATGGTGGATGGTTAGGACTTCCCATTGGAACATCTCCAGATAGGTTTTAAGAGGTATTGTGCCTTTGTTCAACTCAATCGCATAGATTGAAGTCGACATCGTTCCCTAGAGACGATTTCGTTCGATAGTCCATAATAGATAAATCCAACTTGGTTCCACCAAATATACAGCATGACCTTCGCAGCTTGAACATTTCGTCAAGCCGAGGACGTAGAAGGATGACCAGGCAGTTTCCAGACCAGTCTTTTCTTTGGGTTGCTTTAATAAATTTTTTTCATCACCTGTTACCATGAGTTGAAGAAAACCTTTTTTTATTGCCGCTGGAGCAGTAGATCTCTGGCAAAAACACGTTTCTTGCCTTCAAATCATGAGGAACCTAAGTTTCTCGCTAGGGCTTCAAATATAATACAAATTTTTGTCTAATTCCTAATAAAATTATAGAAGCATTTGTGGCATTGTTTATTTGTAGTATTATCTCTTATTTTAATGCCCCCTCTGAGGCAAGGCGAAGCTAAACCTCGCTCATATAAAATGAATATTCAAATATTCTTTAGTTTTAACAAATCCGAGATCAAAGTTTTTGTTCATTTTCTTAATACATTTTTAACCACTGTGCATTTTGCACTGTACACGAAGACAAATAATATTATTGTCCAACAGTTGACTCCTTTAAATATAGGGAGGGCCATCTATTTGGTTGTTAAACACCCATACTTCGAAAAATACCCAAAGTGAATGCGTTTCGACATATGTCAAGTTTTCGTCAATATTTTGAGCGATATTATTTTTCATACATAAATAAGTAATCTTAAACTTGAATTTGGTATATACACTTGACCAATTTTGTTCGAAAATATACGAATAAAATACAATTAACAAAAAACCCAACAGATGACCCACCCTATATTTTTTAATTGAAAAATCGTAAGACTTTGAAAAATACCCAAAGTGCATGCGTTTCGACATATGTCAAGTTTTCGTCAATATTTTGGGCGATATTATTTTTCATACATAAATTAGTAGTCTTAAACTTGCATTTGGTATATACATTTGACCAATTTTGTTGGAAAATATTCGAATAAAATGCAATTAACAAACAACCCAACAGATGTCCCACCTTATATTTTTTAATTGAAAAAATCGTAAGACCTAATAATCTTAATATCCTTCTGACCACGTATTTTGTTTTTACTAAACTAAAAAAAAAATTTAAAAAAAAAAGCGACTAGGCAACATATTTTTTAAAATTTATATAAAACATTTTTTTCAAATTTCAAGAAACTCCAATTTTTTCTTCAAAGCTAGATATAATCGCAACCAAAGTACACAGACAGTAAGTAATATTTGTACAATATTGATTTTTAAATATTGTTGTTTTACAAAATCAAAACACCTTAGAATTACCTTTCTTGCGATATACAACAAGAATATTTTTGTGGCGCTAAATAACTCTAATATAGAAGAGCAACTTTTTTTCAAAATAGTTCGAAACTAAAAAAAAAAAACATTTTTATTTTTATGAAACTTCTATTACAAATATTTTCGGAATTTGCCTTCTCTTCTCGCCCATTTTTACATAAAGGCCTGTATGGCAAAACTTCATATAAAAAAAATCCCATTTGGGATATCCCATTTGTGATTTTTTTTTTTATATGAAGTTTTGTCATTCCGTGCGAAATTTTTCATGCTGCGTACAAGCCTTAAAACTATTCGAAAATTTTTGCACGCTGCCTCTATAGCATCGCAACCACTGTGCATAGCCAACACGCAGACAAGAGGTAATAGAGCAGGTGGTCCCAGATGTATTGTGTCCTGTTTTGGGGGCTAAAGTAAATACATACAACTCATAGCTAATTATGCCGAATTTCTAGTTTAACTGTGGAGGCTTACTAAGTCGAGGCAAAATACCCACACAGACGCATTTAATACGAATTAATTATGCGCTTGTGTTCTGGTGGGTGTATCTATGTGTGTGTGTGTGCATGTTTATTTTAACCATTAACATGTTTGCTTAATTACATAAAAATCTCTGCATCGGACTGTTTAAAACGTTGAGAAAATATTTGCGGAAAACTTGAATTGCCATTTTAAACCCAAATGCAAATAAAATTTGTATGCAAAATGCAATCGATTGAGCAAATAAAATTAAAATTAAATTCAATTCAAATTTATAGGCATGCAATTACAAGAGATAAATCTACTAAGATAACAAAATCAAAAAATAAAAATGACAAAAAAAAATAAAGTTCAATCTAGCAAGTACTACAACGAAAAGCAAATGTTATAAATTAAGTTAAGGCAAAGCAAAATCAAAATGAAAATAAAAATAAAAATGGCACAAAAGTGACTCGTAAATTATTAAATGTTACTCAGTTGGGAAACAAAATTAATGTAACAAACCTTGAAGGGTATGGCCCAGGCATAGTGAGCCAACCAAAAGAATTGCATTACATTTTGTGTGTCCTCGGTCATAAGATTCGTAATGGCTCCAATGTCATTGAAACCTATGGGAAAGATATTAATTTATAAGCTAATAAGCTTTGTTTATGGCAAAAAATGCTATAAAATAGATACAATATATTTGTGCAAATTATTTTGTAGTGAGAGCTAGTAAGTATTTGGAATTAATATAAATAAATTGCACAATTCTCTTTATAAACATTAAACAACAGATCACTGTGCTAAACAAAAGCTCGCTGCTATGTTACTTAGTCACTCAAACAAAAAACCCGCATGCTTATACGCCTATCGATATCACTCTGCAAGCACTGCCAACTTAGGCAATAAAATAAAAGCTTCTCTCCTAGCTATTATCCTGTCTTCAGATACATTTGTAATAGTCCAGTGCAGTCCAGTCCTTAAATCCCATTCATGCCCCATTGAACTCCGCTTGGAAATCTTAAAAACCTTTCAATCAAACGCGTAAACGTAAACATTTCAAAATCAAATTAACTCTGTCAATTTGACGTCAACTTTATTGAATTCAGCTGACAGAACTAAAAGCCATTGTATATATCATATAAAAGCAGTGCTACAAACTGTCCGCTTTGCCCTTTCCCGCCGAAGCTGTCTGCAGCTGTTCAAACCGCACTCTCTCTACACTTACCATTACAAATTTGCAAATACTTCAACTGTAAAACTTTCAATTTACATTCAACGCACATTCACCTCAACCAAATAGATACGGGAACTTATGGGTACAAGCCCAACTCACCCGACTCTTCCACTGCCTCTGCAGGCTTATCATCTGCAGCAGTCAACTTAGCATCGCCATTTTGTTGCACAGCGGCTGCCGGAAACGCCGCATCATTGTCGCCGCCATTGTTGATACAACCACTGCTGGCATTCAATAGCAAGGTTTTACGATAAATTAGACCCTGTAGCGATGTTTTAATCCTGATGCCCGTCATATTGAGCACATGCGTTGATGCCTGTGACAAAGCGGCCTGTGTGAGTGCGGCCAATAGCACAATCCAAGCAATGCTCCAACCATTTGTTACCAAATCCGACCATCTGGCATAGTAAATTCTCACATCACCAATGCCAATACCGAAAACCTCATCATCAGCGGTGACATCATGAGCATCTAAAGCATTTGGGGCTATTTGATTAGTGGCTCGCTCCTCGCCAGCCATTGATATATGACCAGTCTGTGCATCCGCATAGAGCTCTTCAATGTATTGCACTATTTGCTGTATGGCAAGTGGACCAATCAATGCAAATAAATCACCGGCCAGCTTTAAAATAACTCCCAGTGCAAACATGCGCCAACTGTTCTTTATATAACAATACCACAAAGATGGCGCCGCATTTCCCTTCTTCTGCAAAAAAGAGAATTAAAGAAACAAAAAATAAAAGAGAGAGGTAAGCGAATGTTGGATTGGTATAAGAGAATCAAACTGAAATACTTAATACTAATTAAACGATTGAATGTGGTGTTGACAAAAAAAAAAAGAATAATGACCGATAATGGGATACTCTGATTTAAATTTCTTCGCATCCTGAGGCATAATTAGTTTCCAACAAAACAGAGTTGAAGTAAATTAAATTAAAACAAAAGAGTTTTATTACAATCGAGCTACTTTTGCTTATAACAAAAAATATTTAAAAAAAAAGTTGCTCAAAATATTTCTTAGAACTAAGACTTTTAAAAATGCATTTGGATGAAGGAAACTCTTTTTTATAGTTTGATGAAAGAAAATAAAAAATTAAAAATAAAAATTTGAGAAAAATATTTCTTAAAACTAACACTTTTTTAAAAATGCAATTAGAAGGCGAAAAATCTTTTAATTAGTTTGATGATTCTCTTTTTATTAGTAAGAATAAAAAAGGCAAAAAAAAAAATTATGCGAAAAATTATTCTTAAAACTAACACTTTAAAAAATGCACTTAGAAGAAGAAAAATCTTTGTTTGATGATTTGTTTTTTACTCGTAAGAAAACAAAAAATTTACTTACAAAAAAAATTTGTGAAAAATATTTCAGAAAACTAACATTTTTTTAAAAATGTATTTAGAAGGCGAAAAATCTTTTAATTAGTTTCATGATTTGTTTTTTATTAAGGCCCATACGCAGTTCGAAAAATTTCGCACGGAATGACAAATTTTTTTAGCCTTTAGTAAGAAAATAAAAAATTAAAAAAAAAAAATTATGCGAAATATAATTCTTAAAGCTAACACTTTAGAAAATGCACTTAGAAGAAGAAAAATCCTTTTTATAGTTTTATGATTCGATTTTAATAATAAAAAAATACAAAATGAAAAAAAAACAAAATTGGAAAAAATATTTTTTAAAGCTAAAGAAGAGTATTTTTTTTAATAATTTAAAATATTAAAAATTAAAAAGTGATTACAAAATGAAAACATTTTATGCTTTTTTGATGTGAAAAATCGTAAAAAAAAAAAATATTTTTTTCAAATTTTTATTTTATTTTAGGTTTAACTATGTATTATTATAGTACATATAGTATAGAGCTGTTGAGGTCGGCCGTAACCCGATAACGGGTTGTCATGGCCAATAATAATAAAATCTGTAGTTTCATCTGGAAAAAAATACTTAATGGATGAAACTTTCAGGGATCGTTAGGGACCTTGTTCTAAGTCTAAAACCGAGTTTTCGTATTTGTGGGTGACATTATATGTTGCTACGGTTTTTGCATGATATCTTTTTTCTTATAAAACTTAGACTCATGGGTCAAAGGTCAATATTAATGCAAATAAAATTATCTATCAAATAAATAAATTTAAAACAAAAATTTTTTTTAGGAAGAAGGCTGTAAGAGTTAGGATAGACTAAGTGGACTTATTACTTATACTTACTTACTTATTACTATATTTTTCTTGTGCCACGCTCCGCTTTCTCAAATAATTTCAAAATGCTATATTTTTAAAATTTTCAAAGCTACTGTTTGGTCACGCTACCTTATAAAATTAGATCATTAGCATAGATAAGAGAGAATACATTGAAGGTACACTGTTAAATAACATAGTATGTCATGTTAGTTTTGAGCTACTATGTTAAGCCATGAAGGCAACTCACATTTACATTGTAAACGGACTGTCCATTATACTGACGATTAGCCAAGACATTTGTTAATCCACGAACAAGTTGTCGTTCTTTTTTTTATATAAATCATTCCGCGTTCTTTACATAAAAGTTTAATTACCATTGTTAACAATTAACATTAATTATATACATTGTCACAAAACATTTAAATACAAAAACTCATAAACATTCAAACAATAAACAAACGTGTATTAACATTCATAAAATACGCGAACAGCTACACTTTTGTATGGAAGGATACGGAATATAAAAAAAACTTTTCGAATGATACCAAACATTATTATAATCGAACCATAAATATCGGAGATAATCGTAGTTTTAGAGGAAGTTTGAATGGCCTCAGAATTTAACGTTGCGACAGAGACCAAGGTTCGATTCCCACACGAGCCCGGCTTTAAATTTCGCGATGTATTTAAAGCGTGTCAAAATCAGATGATGAATTATGAAAGGCCATAAAGTATATAAAAGTCGGAATAAACCGACTGATTTAATTTGCATAACAGTTGGAAAAAAAGTTGCTCTGAATCGATGTGCAAAAATATGATTAAGTTCGGTACAGGTTCCGGCTTTAATAAAAAATGTTTCATCCTAATTTGCTATTTTTGTCACAACTGATCTAACATTCTGTCCCAATCAAACACGGTTTCCAATTCATTCATTCAAAAAGTTATGGTCAAGTTGGTCATTTGGAATGGACAGCTAAATTCCATAGCATTTTTCTCTAAACAAGAGCGACTGTAATTCCATAAAATTGTTGAAACATACGATGTTTATTAAAAGGAAATTAAATACAATACTGAACCCATGCTGGAATTTAAGTATTGTGTCAAACCGTAAGCAGAAGAATCATAAACGGATGCGCATACGCCATATTATACAGTGGTCGATTTGGCCTATTTGACGAAAGAAATCTCGAAATTTTCAAATATAAAAACTTTGCAATTTTTTATTTGCATTTTATAAGAAACACACTCTTAAATTAATCGATAACTTTTTTTAAAAATGTTATCTATATTACATAACATATTTTGTACATTCTGTACAGAGCAGACTTGGCTTGCAATTGATATTATATATGGTTTTGAAAAAGTAAAAGGTATTTCCAAATATTGTTGCCTTGCCTTTGCGTATTTGTAATAATGCACAATGGGCCCGCGTAGCCAGATTTTGGCCAAGAGTCCCCCAGAAGAATTTCAAAATTTGGACAAAATTACAATTTAATATCATTTTACACATATTAAAAAAATTATTAAATTATAATTAGTGGTTTTTAAGTTATTAGCAATCAAAGTTGATATTTTGTATTTTATGAGCTTTCGCGACTTTATTATTTATAAATAATACTTCAGATAAAAAATAATTTTGAGCTTAAAAACTTTTTGGTTTTAAATATATTCGAGTAGTTATAAAGATTTTGTTGGTTTTTTTATTATTTGGCTAATTTGCTTTAAAGGTACCACCGACTACCACTCGATATTGGATCGAAAAAAATTTTATAAATTTGTTTATATATTTTACAAGAAAATGTAATTCTTCCCGATTTTCGGAAATTGAATTTTGTATCTAAAAGTTGAATTTTAAAAATTGACCCCCAGGAAATTTTACTATTTTTTGAATTTCTTAGCTGCCTAAAATAATAATAATAAATTAATAACCATTTTTTCATAAGTTTTACTAAAGTGTAAAAAAAGTGTACAATTTAAAAATTTTATAGCATACTTAGAAAGATGCAAATCAAAAAATGTCAAAACTATCAATTTTGACGAAAAATCGTGAAAATTTATATATAGATTTTTGAAATTTTTTTTCCGGAAATTAAAAGAGCATATCTACCTCTGTTTGAAGCATAGTCCAATTCGAAGAATTTTTTTAATTAGGTTAAAAATTTTTTTTGTTTTTTTTTTTAATTTTTTCCAATTTTGGTCTAGATTATCTATATTTTAAAAAAATCTGAGGAGGCTCAAACTTCCCAGAAGTACGAACACATGTGTAAAATTTTATCACTCCAAAAAAATTATTATGGAAATGACAGGGTTTTGGCCAAAATATGAAAATCTGGGCCCACAGTGCAATGGTAAGTCCTTGTAAAAATTTCGAAATTCGAGCCAAAACAGGGACAAGGCATACTAGTTGAATGCAAAACTTATACTCGATTAATCTTACTCATATAAAATTACTTCGTTTTATAAACAAAATATAATGTGATGTTAAACATTGAAGTTCACGTTCTGAGTTTAGTTCTCACTCAGAATAATTGTTTATATCATATTTCTCTTCACTAATTTTCAGTTCATATAACTTAATTTAAAAAATGAGTAAAAAACTAAAATTTATTGTTTTCATTATATTTGCTTACTTTAAAGAATACAAAAAATTTTATTTATTTAAAAAAAAATGAATTTTATATGGACGCAACATGATGCACTGGGCCAACGAAACTGCTCTCGTTCAAATATCTGGCCAAGAAATTTCAAAACGTTTAATATACATAGATAGTTTAATAAATAGCCAAAGACGAATTCGAGTTATATGGCAGTGGTTCGATTTGGAGCAAACTAGCAACATACACATATTTACCTAAACATATACTTTTTAAATATTATATATAAAATTATTTCTAGATTATCAAATTTTTGTAGTGAAACATATTTAATGGAGATACTTTGATTGAACAGCCACAAACCGTCTCTCATAAACATTTTTGAGGAAACTGCTAACGTAACCTCAAAAATCCACAGTAATCGAGATATTTTGAAGTTTAATGTTAATTAATGAGGTTACACTGCTGTGTTGTTGTTTTTTGAAGCTAAAGTTCGGACTAATATATTCAACATATTCTAAACGCTTAACAGTTGCTGTATTATTTTAGAAATTATTGATTTCGACCACTGTGCGTTGGCTGCCAGTTGGCTTTAGGCCATTTTTAATTAACAATTTATAGATGGACGTACAAATTAATAAGCACATTATTGCGACACGCTTAATGCGTTTCAATTCGGCTGCTTTGGAACGCAAAAGAGAGACAATTTTCTGCCCGCCAGCCGCCATTTTGTCATTAAAAGTGCATAAAAAAAACAACATTGCAAAATGGCGCGTATAAATTAAAAACACACACAGACACAAACAAAAAAAACACATACTGAAAGGATATGTCCAGACTTTTACTTTGTTATCAACAAGAAATGTGGCCATTTTGTAAGCGCCATTTATAATTTATTTATTTTTTGTATTGCAAATTTATTACCCAACGCCATTTAAATAAATAATTAAGCAATTTACTTGTTTGTTGCTATTTGTAAATGAAATAAAGTACAATATTTTCTTAATGGGAGTTTCATATACCACGTTCAATAACTGGCAAGCAGAAGACTTAATCGTAGCGTACGCCGTAAGCCTTTAATTTTATTTGTTACGCTTCTTTTTTTTTTTAATTAAAGTGCACTTAATGCATAAAATATTTGCTTAATGTGCATTGCAACAGAATGATATAATAATATTTTACATAAAAGTGAGAAGTTTTATTTTGAATATTGCCGACTGGTATTTATGCCATGTGTTGTAAAACATTTCAATATTAAGAGCATTTTGATGCAATTGTTAAGCAATTAAATAAAAAATGGACTGATATTTAAACTAAACAAATTGGAATCACAATAGTAGCAACATATGCGTTTGATTGATTGGTTATATGTAATTATTATTTCGAGTATGTTTGATTGATGGCATGTACAATATGAATAATTTGCTATTGAACGAACGATGATTTGCTTTGTTTGACTCAATAAAGTTTGAATTTCAATTTACTGCATATTGTGTAATATTTTTATGAAGAAAAAACTTAATTGCTTAGAATACTGTTAACTTTTATAAAGAAATAAAAATTTGAGCAAATTGAGGCAGTGCCTTTAAAAAGTGAAGCCTAGTTACAACAAGAAATATGATTATGTTTTAAGTCAAGCAAAATATAAACAGTTTTTGGCAAATAGAAAATTTTTGTTTAATCTGCATGAGTCTTCCGATCGGTTATAACACAGATAGATGCACGGTCACACTAAGAAAAATGTGGTACAGTCGAGGCGGTGCCCGACAGTGGAATACCCTGTACCTTTTGTCTCTCAAACAATTTTTCCTGCATATTCCTTCTACGAACTTTCCAATTGGATTTTTTTTTTTTTGGTGAAATTCGATATTTATACCTATAAGTTCCCTAAATTTTTACCGATTTTGATGAAACTCGAATGTTACCTCAAAGAAGTTATTTAAAGTATATGGGGTAAATTTCAAGTTGGTATGTTGAGGGGTGTGGGAGAAAACACGGTAAATCGATTGCGGGGGGTGGTGGGACCGCATCGATAAAATTTGGATGTGGATTTGTTCATTAGAGCCACATGAATCAGCTTACCAAAAATTGTGATTCTAGGTCACTTGTAACCATAATTACGAGGAGTCAAATATTGATGCTCTTTATGGGCAAGGGGCAGTGAAATTTGTACATTTTTGACTATAACTTTTGCTGTATTTGTCCGATTTTGTTCATTTTTTACACATAGATGCATGTATCCACAACGCATCGCTCTGTTAAATTTCAAATGAAAATATTAAACGGTGTGGCTAAAAGGCGTTCATACAGACGGACAGACGGACGGACGGACATGGCTCAATCGCTACCCGAGGTTATGATAAGCATTTTGGTATAAAGGACTTGGGGTCTGCCACGCCTCCTTCTGTCCGTTACATACATTGCACAAATCTAGTATACCCTTTGTACCTATAGGTACAGGGTATAAAAATTTTTGAAACAGATGGGCAACGACTTTTATATTTTTGAATTTTTATTGAAACCACGCGGCTTCTTCGCGACTCTTAACTGATATCGCCTAGGTTGGGTTATTCTATCTTTTTTTTCGATGCATATACAAGATCCGTCGCAAAGTGAGCAGGACTTTCCCATAATTACATTTTGGATGGCGCCCTCTATACGCCATTTTCACCGCTGACAAAGTTACTTCTCTATCGACTTATTCCAGTATTCATGGAAACGTGGTGTTTTGAATACGGTCCAGCTGCCCAGCTCTTTTTCGATGCTCTTTTTGGTGCCGGTGCCACAAACAGACTGCTTCCACTAAAGCATAAAATGTTATGCAATTTTTACTGGAAGTCGATAAAGAAGGTAGCTTTCCAACTGTGTAGATATGACATATAGATGCTACCCACAATATTCCCACTGGAAAAGTGCTGCTTACTTTGGAAAGGACCTTGCAAATAGAATGAATAGAAAATTCCAGAATTGTCCGCTAGAGGGTGCAAGTAACGTTTTTTTGTTGAGGATTCATTTTTTCACTTTTTTATTTGTGAAAATCTTTTAAGACTTGCAACTTGCTGCGTTTTGGCCTAATATGCAGAGAGATTCCAAAATTTCTTGTTGTAAAAAAGTGCTTTTTATTACGTAAAATTATATTTATTTAAAAAATTTTTTTTACTTTAACTAAACGCATTCAAAGTAAACGAACAACAGCTGATTTCAAGCTGCAACTGTTCAATGGAGATACTTTTAACTGCAACAGTTGTTATTGCTTGTCAATTGTCGCGCAGGTCCACGTGGAAATTGATTAGTAAGTTTATCCTCACAGAAGTAAAAGAAATATAAAAGAATAAAAGGAAGTATATAAAGACCAAGTGAAACGCCTATTGAAAGGTATCGCACAAGAATAAAAGGAATATAAAAGAATAAAAGAAAGTATATAAAAGCAAAGTTAAACGCCCATTGAAAGATACCGCTACTACCGCACTTGCTCAAAGCAGGCAGCTTTGCTTAAGTTGCAATCGCAGGACTATCGATAAACGATTGCTGCTGGAATAAATAGTTTTAGCTTAATGGTTTTGTAAATAAGTTAATTTGTAAATACATATATAAATTTTACATAAAAATTATTGTGACATTTTTGAATAATTGCCGAAGTACTAGAATAAACAAGTTCGTAAATATTAAATATTTTTTGTATAATAGCAAACGTTATTTACTTGCTTGTTAACACCGAAATCACTGAATCTATAAATTTTTCTACGGATTGCATTTTGAAATATTCTACTTAACCGATTTCGATAATTTGTATATCAAACTAGTGGACCCAAAAGGAATTACCTTCAAAAATGTTTCCTTATAGCAGTCTGAGGCAAGATTATTTATATTCAAAATCTCTAAAACTCTTAACTAAGGCATATTGTATTCCAATATCCCACTTTAATGCATATTTTCATCTAATAATTTACTATACGTTTTCGCTTAACAAAATCGTTCCAAATTATATTTTCTTCCTAAATTTTCGTAAATGTTTCCGAAATATATCGAGCCAGCTGTTCTTGAGCTATAAATGGTGTTATCTACACTACTTTCTTTTATATATATACAGATTGTAGGTAATTTAATTACTAATCTTCTATTTTTATACCCCGTACCGTATGGTACAAAGGGTATATTGTGTTTGTGCAAGCCGAAAATGTATGTAACGTACAGAAGGAGAAGTCGGAGACCCCCCAAAGTTACCTAAAGTATAATCAGAGTGACTAGAGAAGTCGATATACCCATGTCCGTCTGTCCGTCTTTCCGTATGAACGCCTAGATCTCAGAGATGGTAAGAGCTAGAGTAACCAAACTTTCAGATAAGATCCCTTATTAATCCATAGGAGACAAGTTTATTTTATTTTTTTGATATCGGGACTACATTATATAGCTCCCATAGAGGTGTTTCAGAGGACTTCGAAAAAAAACAAAAGTCTTAGATGGATAATTCGTTTGCTTATGAAGATATCATAACCAAATTTGGCAATCGGAAGTTTTTTAGAAACCACCATCACTGTACCAAATTTTATCAAAATCGGTTGACTATATCATATAGGTCCCATAGGATCGATCGGTCGAAAATTTGTTTTTTGTACAAAATTCGTTGTGTTTCGTTTGTTTGTGAAGATATTGTAACCAAATTTGGCATTAAGAAGTTTTTTGGAGTTCCCAAGCACTATACCAAATTTGATCAAAATCGGTTGACTATA